>CM033641.1:231039341-231490815 GCA_019512145.1 Engystomops pustulosus | reverse complement strand
TTCTTCCAAACATATATATTGTTCTTTCACATGCTATTTGTTCGCGCCGTTTCCGCGCGTATCTCCCGACAAGAAGCAGATGTGCCGAACATCTGTAATCTATTTGCACTGTGTTCTGCACCTGTGTTTTTATCTTAATGATCCTGTGTGCACTGGTTCACCTGGACAATGATTTTATTCTATCTCACTGTTCTTCACATCTGGCTAAATTGCGGAGATGCATACGCGCGGAACAGTGAAGAAAGATGCGCAGATGTTTGCAATTTATCCAGAAAGACATTATTTTTCAATTAAATAACACATTTAATCCCCAAACCATGGCCCTTGAAAATGCTCGAGTCTCCCATTGAATCGCGCGTGAAAAATGCGCGAAAACGCGAAAAAACGCTAACAACACGGCGTGAAAAGCGCAAAAACGCTAATTACTCCAAGTAAAAATGGAACAAAAATGCAGCCAAAAACGTCAGTTTCACGCTTGCAACCCTGCGTGAAACGCAACGCCTAGTGTGGAAGAGGCTTAGGGTTCTGCAGACAGACAGCATCTCCACCCAATCCTAGTGAAAACCACTAAAAAAGTGATAAATCAGGTGAATCGATGGAGCATTCACAAGAAGAATCCTTAAGGGGTTGGTCACTTTACGCATGTTTTTTTGTAATGTGTGTAAGTGGGTGGAGGAGGGAGATTACCACAAGAAAATCTATTCAATTCAAAAATTATTTATTCCACTAGTGCCAGTGATCCTAAATCACTCTATAAGCTGTCCTGCGTATTTATTTAATTGCTTTCTGATATTCCCCTCTCAAATTCTTACACATTTTTTATTCTCCAATATAGTTTCCCCATAGGCTTTTTCTGAGGTTCTCTCTGTTGATTTGTACCTTACCATGATTTCATACAGTTTCTCTCAGATGCCGGTTTCATGTTTCTGTTAAGGACACAATATTGAAACATTTTATCTTCATTTAGGACATTTCTATTCATCGCCTGAACCTCTTCCAACAGTAAATAATGGTAACATATGACGAAACATCACAACTCAGAGAGCAGTTAGTAATCTTAAATCTATAGGGATGGCAACTTGATTTTTTATAATCAGTGTTGTGTGATCTCTTAGATAAGGTCATCTTTTGTTACTGTGGTCGTCGAGAACTACTATCCACAAATTTTCTAATTTAAACATAGTATCACTTTTCATGAGGAATCTGTTTGCCCACTTATAAACTATTCCTTTCCCGCTTCTTCCAGCACATTCACTTTGCCACTTCACTCTGTTTGTAGATTTCAGAATGTTCTGTGACAATGCAGGATTTGGGGCCAGATTTACTTACCCGGGTCCATTCGCGATCCAGCGGCAGCGTTCTCTGACGCGGATTCGGGTCGGCCGGGGATTTATTAAGAAGTTCCTCTGACGTCACCAGGTGGCACTGCTGGCTGAAGTTCCCGCAACGCACTTGATTACCCGAGCCGGCTGGAGTGACGGTAAGCGCAAGCTTCGCGCACATTTTTGCTTTTAAATGCGGCGTTTTCGAATCGTTCGGGTTTTTAGTTCGGCCACGCCCCCCGATTTCGGTGTGTGCATGCCAGACGCCGATGGCCACAAATCCAATCGCGGTGCGCCAAACGGGGCAATACAGGGAAAAATCGGCACAATCGGAAGAATAGGTCGGGTAACGAATCGGGGGAACCGGAATCGGGCCTAGTAAATGATCACCCATTATCTTAAAATGATTAATAGTTAAAGCTAGAAGGGTAAATCTGAGAGTAACATTACCGAGGTAAAGGACACTCTTTGATTTGCTGATTAGTTATGCGAATTTAACTCCTCTCGATTTACTGACGCAAACACAAACATTAAAATGAATATATAAGATAAACACAAAATGATGCTCACACTACGATGCTATTGGTGATGGACAGGATGATGGCACCATCGAACTACGATTTTGTAGGTTTTGGCTTTATGAAATAGGAAATGAAGCAAAAACACTCAGATTTGAAATGCCAGTTTTGAAGAGGTCTACCCAAATATACTCGTCCTTGTAAAGAGGGCAACTTAACCTGGGTACAAGTAACATCGGAGGACATTATATTTTCACCAGGGGTCTTTCTAGTGAGAAGAAAATGACCGAAAAAATTTCCACCAGATGTTATCTTGCTAGACCTGAACCACATCAGCATTATGACAGATTGAACTATCAATTATGCAGGAGGGGGATGGTAGTTATGGTGTTTCTTAGTCCATGAGGTCCTATCCGTGAAATAGCAGTCAATGGTAATTGGATCCTCCTGGTCTGCATTGTGTTGGGACTGATGTGTAGTGATAAGTTTTCTAGTCCAATGAGGTCCTCTCCGTGATCCTAAGCAAGTCACTGGTAATTGGAGGCCTCCTTGTCGGCAGTGATTTGGATTCAATTTGCAAAGTTATGTGAATTAGAGAGTAACTGGACATCTCTTGGTTCTCGTTAAGATAGAAGTGTCAACTAAGGTATTTAATGGCAAATCCTGGAGTGTAGAGTGCAATTGGTCTAAGGCTGCCATAACCAAAATACATCTATTCAATCAATTTACATTTAATCAACTATGGTGCCTGGACCCGTAAATCAGTATAGAATCGTCCTTCAGGGTTTATTTATTTCTCCAGAATATCCATCCTCCTCAAATTCTTACACATTTGTTCAATTCTAAAATGATAGATTCCCCATAGGTTCCTTTGCTGTTCCTTCTCTCTGTGTGTTGTACTTTTACCTATGTTACTATTAGTGTTGTGCCAATGCACGCTTCATGTTTTTTTAAGCAGAATAATTGTTTAATGTACCAAGTTTTATCTATTTAGACATTCTTATTGCTTGCACTCTGTTCACCTGTATAACTATCTAAATAGTGATGAACACATCCACATATTCAGGTTGAATTAATCTAAAGTTTATCGGACGGCAATTTTATTTTTATTACCAACTGCTGTGGCATCTTCTTAGATAAGGCGTCCATCTTTTTACATTGGTTATTCAGGAAATCTCCAAATTCTTCTAATCTACACTATGTATATCTCTACTTATAATCGCTTTTGTCCAGTATAAACTTTCTCTTCCCGCTTTTCTGTCCAGTCAATTCACTTCGCCACCTTTCATTCTGTTTTGTCCTGTTCTTTTCAAAATGTTCTTGGACAATGCGGGACATTATCTTCATAATGATATATTAAAGTTAGAAGTAAATTTCGACAGATAACATCTACCATGGAAAGGACATTGGTTTTGACATCTTTTTTTAAATACTTTAGGCTGGATTACTTCTCTGATTTACTGACACACACTCTAACATAATGATAATAACAACAAAAATGAGCTCAATACCACTGCAGATGCGATGGTGATGGAATGGATGGTTGCACTTTAGAGGGATTGTAGTTTGAATATGATGGAATAGGACATACAGCCAAAAACATCAGATTTGATGGTCGTTCTGTGAAGAGTCCATAAACTAGTACATTATAAAAGGCGGGGCACAGCTTAATTTGTGCCACACCGGTAACAGATTTGGGGACTAATCTCTTTGAACTTAATGGGGCAGATTTACTTACCGCGGGCATTCGCGATTCCAGCGGCGCATTTGTGTGGGAGGATTCGGGTTTCGGTGATTCACTAAGGTAGTTCCTCAACGTCCAACACAGGTGTCGTGCTGCGCTTGAAGTTCATCGGAATTCACTGGAAGTACACACAAATCAGTCAGTCGGGTGCAGGTAAAGAACGTGTCCGCGACACTGTTTTTAAATGCGGCGTTTCTAGAATCCGTTGGGTTTTGGATTCTGGCCACGCCCCCCATTTCCATCCGTGCACGCAGCTGCGCCGACACACCAAAAGACCAGGGGCAATCAGGAAAATCGGCCGCAACAGTAAAACGGAAAAAAAAAAATTGGGGGACACCCGCCGTAAAAAACGCGATTCGGGCCTTTGTATAATGATCCCAATATATCTTATACCAGGGGCTCCTAGTGAGAAGAAAACGACCAGCGGAACATTCCACTCATGATGTTTACCCGCCTAGACTTAAAACCAATCACATATGAAGATTGAACTATCAATTCTGCCAGAGGGAGGGGAAGGTAGTTTCTTGTCCAATCGAGGTCCTCCTGTGACATAGCAGTCAAAAGAATAATTGGAACTCCTTCCTCTGCATTGATGGGGTTGTTGTCGCATCCGAAGCACCTGCAGACCATAAGCAGTACCACATGGTAATTGGAGCATCTCCCTGGCTCTGATGGGTGAGTGGTAGTGTGTAGTATAAGTTTTCTTAGTCCAATGAGGTCCTCTCCGTGACATAGCAGTCCATGGGAATGGACGCCTCTTGTCGGCATTGATGGGATGCGTAGCGTAAGTTTTTCTAGTCCAAGAGGTCACTTCTGTGACAGGCAGTCACATGGGTAATTGAAAACCTCCTGGTCTGCATGGATTGGATTTCAATTTAAAGTATGTGAAGAAAAGAACCTCCATGAGGACCGTTGCTCAGATAATAGCATGTGGAATAGGATTGTGAACAATTAAACCTATTTTGAAGGTTCCCAAATATTTGCAGTCTTGACAGTGTTGTGGCGCTTCTGTAATTATGATATGGACACAAAGTGTACACCTGCGGAATAAGCAAAACAATAAGATTTTGACTTGGTAGTCTTTTTACGCTCAAGTATGTCCTCCCACAAAATTAATTGTTTATTATGACAGGCGGCACAACTAATCCGTGCACAAGATAACAGATGGAGGACATAATCTCTATGAACATATTAGTCTTCTACAGGGGTTGTTGCTTTGAGAAGAAATGACCCAGAAATTCTCATCTATGATGTTACCCACCTAGACCTTAACCAATCAAGCATTATAAAAAGATGAACGATCAATTCTGTCAGGACGGGGGAGTGTGTGTGTAGTTTTATAGTCCAATGCAGGTCACTCTTGTGACATAGCAGTAAAATGGAAGTGGAACCCTCCTTCTCTGCATTTATTGGGATGAAATAGCTCCAAGAAATGCAAGACATAGGAGTCACCATCTGGTAATGGTGAGCCTCCTCGTCGCATTTATTGGGATTGGGTGTAGCAATCCCAAGCAAATGCAGACATAGTAGTAAATGGGAATTGGAACGCTCATTCTATGCTTTAGGGATTTGTAGATCACCAAGTATGCGAGAAATAACAATATCCATTGGAAAATTGGAGCTCACTTGTTGCATCTAATTGGCATGTTGTAGGTACGTTTTTAGTCCAGGAGGCTCTCTCCAAACATAGCAAGTCACATGGTTAATTGGGCCTCCTTGTCTGCATGATGGCGGTTTTCGAGCATCCAACGCAATGCACGAAATAGCAGTCAATGTGTAGTTGGAGCCTCTTTGTCTGATTGATTGGCAGGTAGTATAGGTTTTCTTAGTCCAGTGAGGGTCCTTCCTTGACATAGCACGTACAGGGTAAAAAATTGGGCCTCTTTGTCTGAATTGATTGGGATATGAAGCATCCTAAGCAAGCAGAATACCAGTCACATTGAAATGGTCCTCCTGTTGCATTTGATTGGGAGTGTAGATAAGTTTTCTTAGTCCCAAAATTTTGGGGAAGGCCTCTCCCTGAATAGCAGTCACTGGTATTGGAGCTCATTGTCTGCATTGATAGGATGTGTACGTATAAGTTTTCTTAGTCCCAATGAGGTCTCTCTCCGTGGACACAGCAGTACATGAAATGGACCCCTTGTCTGCATGATTGGGATGTTTAGTGCATACCAAGCATGCGACATAGTAGTCACATTGGGAATTTGAGACCTTCTGTCTGCATGCATATGGGGGGGAGTACAAGTTGTTTTAGTCCAATGACTGGTCCCGTCTCATAACATAGAGTACACATTGGTTAATGCGCTCCTTGGTTGCAGTGATTGGACTGGTGTAGCATCCCAGCAGTGCAGTTGATTAGCAGTCACATGGCAATTGGAGCCTCCTGTCTACATTGATTGGGATGTTAGTGATCAGTTTTTCTTAGTCCAATTAGGGACTCTCCATAACTAGCCAGCAACATGGTAATTGAGCCATCCTGTCTGCCTTGAATGGGATGTGTAAGTAAGTTTTCTTGAGTCCAATGGGTCCTCTCCATGACTTAGCAGCACATGGTATTGAGCAGTCCTTTCTGGCCATTGATTGTGGGGATGTGTAGAAGCACCACGCATGAGAACATAGAGTCACAGGTAATTGTGCCTCCTGTCTGTATTGATTGGGAGTGACAGTACTAAAGTTTTATCTGTCCAATGCCTCTCCGTGACACTAGCAGTCAAATGATGTAATTGGAAGCTCCTTGTCTGCACTGATGGGATGTGTAGCATCCCAAGCAATGCAACTACCAGTCACATTGGAAATGGGAGCTCACCTTGTCTGCATTGATCTGGATTGTGTAGTCATAGCGTTACCTTAAGCACAAAGTCGAGGTCCTCTCCATAAATAGCAGTCCATGGTATTAGAGCGCCTCTGTCGCATATGTGAATGTGAGTATAAGTTTTCTTAGTCCAGTGAGGGCCTCTCCATGACATATGCAGTCAAATCGGTAATTGAAGCTCCTTTGTCGCATTGATGGGATTGTTGTAGCATCCCAAGCCAATGAGACCTACCAAGTCAACATTGAACATTGGGAGCCTCCGTGTCGATTGTTGATTGGATTGTGTAGTAACGTTTTCCTAATCACTGAGGGTCCTCTCCATAACATAGCAGTACATGGTAATTAGAGCCTCCTTGTCTGCATGAGTGGCAATGTGTAGGTATAAGTTTCTTAGTCCAGTAGGTCCTCTCCATGAATAGCAGTCACATTGGTTATATGGAGCCTCCTGTCTGCATTGATTGGGTTTTAGGCATCCAAAAGCAATGCAGACTAGCAGTCACAATGGTAGTGGAGCCTCTGTCTGCATGATTGTGCATGTGATAGCAAGTTTTTCTTAGTCTATCAGTGAGGTCTCTCCGTGGATCTAGCAGATACCTGGTTAAGTGGGAACCTCCGGGTCTGTATTGATTGGGTTTGTGGCATCCAAGCAATGCCAGATCATAACAGTCCATTGGAATGATTGGAGCCCTCTTGTCTGCATTAATGGCATGTGTAGAAAAAGTTTTCTTAGTCAAGAGAGGTCCTCCAGGACCTAGCATCAAATGTTAATTGCAGCCTTCATGCTGGCAAGTGATTGGAGTTGCATGTGTAGAATCCAAGCATGCAGACATAACCAGTACACATTGGAAATTTGAGCTCACCTTGTCTGCATTAATTGGCAGTGTAGTAACAGTTTTCTTAGTCATGAGGTGCCTCTCCAACATAGAAGTCAATGTAATAGAAGCCTCTGGTCTGCATGATTGGGGTGGTGTAGATCCCAAGCGATGCAGACATAGCAGTCACATGGTATTGAAGCTTCTTGTTGCATTGATTGGGATGTGGTAGGATACGTGTTTCTTGCCAATGAGGTTCCTTCGTGACACTAGCAGTCACATGGTAATAGGAGCATCCTGGTCTGCATGATTGGGATGTTGAAGTCATACCAAGCCAAAAGCGCTAAACCAGTCACTATTGGAAATTGTAGCGCTCATTGTAGGCTGATGGGATGTGATAGTAAAGTTTTCTTAGTCCAATGAGTGGTACTCTCCATACAGAGCACGTCACATGGTAATGGGCCTCTCGTCTGCATTGATTGTGATGGTGTAGCATCCCAAGCCAATGCGACATAGCAGTTCAAATGGCATTTGGAGCATCTTGTCTGCATTGATTGGGATGTGTATATAAGTTTTCCTAGTTCCAATGGTCCTCTCCATTAATGGCAGTCACATGGTCATGTGAGCCTCTGTCCGCATGATTGGGGTTTGGTTTGTAGGATCCCAAGCAAGCAGACAAGCAGTCACACGGTAATTGGAGCCTCTTGTCTGATGATATGGGATGTGAAGCATCCTAAGCAAAGCAGACATAAAGCACAGTGGAAAATGGAGCCCTTGTGCTGCAGTGATTGGATGTGTGTACTAAGTTTCTTGTCCAATGAGGACCTTCTCCATGAAATAGCAGTCACATCGTCATTGGGAGCCTCCTGTCTGCATTGATTGGATGGTCTAGTATAGTTTCTTAGTCTCCAATGAGGTCCTATCGATGAAATAGCAGTCACATGGAAATTGGATCCTCTCGTCCTGCATTGATTGGGATGTGTAGATCCCAAGCAAGAGACTAGTAGCACATTGGAATGTTGGAGCCTCCTTGTCTGCATTTGTGGGACGTGTCGTATAAGTGTTTTTAGTCCAATGAGGTCCTTCCATAACAAAGGGCAGTCACATGGTAATGGGGAGACCCTTGTCGCATTGATTGGGATGTTGTAGCATCCCAAGCGTGCAGAATTAGCAGTTACATTGGAATTGGAGCATCCTTGTCTACTTGATTGGGATGGTAGTAAGTTTTCTTAGTCCTGAGGCCGTCTGGACATAGACGTCAGAGGTAGTTGGAGCCTCTTGCTGCAACTGCATTGGAGCTGTGTAGCATCACAAGCAATGCAGAACATAGCAGCCAACATGGTAGGTGGAGCCTCCTTGTCTGCATTGATTGGGATGTTAGTATAAGGTTTCTCAGTCCAATGAAGGTCACTCCATACCATAAGCCCAGTCACACGATGGTAATAGGAGACCTCCTGGTTGATTGAGTGGGAGTGTGTAGACGTTTTACGCAATGAGGTCCGTATCTGTGGACATAGCACTCACGATGGTAGTGTGAGCCTCTGTTGCATTGATTGGGGATGTGTAGTATACAGTTTCTTAGTCCAATGAGTTCCTGTCCGGACATAGCCGTCACATGGTATTGGAAGCCTCCTTGTCGACATTGCTTTTGGATTTAAAATCTTAGGATGAAGGAAAAGCATCCACATGACGACATGGTGCTCTAATAAGTAATTAGTGTGAACAGATAGTGATGTGCACAGTTGAACTTTTTTTGGAGGTTCCCACTATGCATTGGGTGTTTTCTTAGTCCAATGAGGTCTCTCTGTGAATAGAGTCAGCACATGGTAATTGGAAACCTCCTTCTATGTCATGATTGGGAGTGGAAGCATCCAAGCAAAGAAGACATTTTAAAACCAGGTCACATTGCGAATGGAGCTCTCTGTCTGCATGATTGGGATGTGTAGCATAAGTTTTCTTAGTCCAATGAGGCTACTCTCCGTGACAAAGCAGAGTTCCAATGGTAATGGAGCTATTGTCTGCATTGATTGGGGTGTTGTGTAGGACTCCCAAGGCCAAATGCAAGCATAGCGTCACAGGTTTAACTTTTAGGCCATCCTTGTTGCATTGATTGGTGTGTAGACCTAGTAAGTTCTTGTCCACTGAGGTCCTCTCATCCAAAATAGCAGTTACATGGTAGTAGAGATCCTTGTATGCCAATTGTATTGGGATGTGTAGGTATAAGTTTCTGTACCATGAGGTCCTCTCCGTGAAAACCGCAGTCACCAGCTGTAGTTGGAGCTCACTGTCTGACATTGAGGATGTTTGTGTTAAGTTTCTAGTCCAATGGGTCCTTCGATGACATAGCAGTCACATGGTCATTGGGAACCTCCTTGCTGATCTGCATTGTGATTAGGATGTGTGCTTCCCAAGCAATGGACATAGCAGCCCCATGGAAATTGAGAGTCCTTGTCTGTGATTGATTGGATGGTTGTCCCAAGTTTTCATTAGTCCACATGGATGGTTCTATCCATTACTAAAGCAGTACATGGTAATTTAGAGCATCTCGGTCTGCCTTGATGGCATGCTGTTCCCGTAAAGTTTCTTAGTCCATATAGGTCCTCTCCGTGAACATGCAGTCTAGGGTTGGAGCCTCGTTGTCGCATGATTGGATGTCCAGTACTACAATGAAGAACAGAGACGGCACCACGGTTCCAAAGCAGGAAAGAGGATCCTTATTGGTGGGGAAGCATTGCAGGGGGGTAAACAGACAGTCCGGCAACGGGGCCGTTTCACGCACTGTGGCGCCTTCGAGAAAGGCCACAGGCGGAAACGGCCCCGTTGCCGGAACCTTATGTTGTTACCCCCTATGCATGCTCCCCACCAATAAAGGACGCTTTCCTGCTTTTGGAACCGGTTGAGTGCCGGCATTTTCTCCCTGTTGATGTTGGATATCCTCTTTAATACTTGATTGAGCACCGCTGGAAAGTCCTGACCGTGACACCCTGCCCCTGGAGAACGTCCGGGCACGCGTTGGTGCTGTCGGCTGTAAGTGGGGCTGTGCCGCCAGAGACTTTTTTCATTAATATGATTGGGATGTGTAGCTATATGTTTTTTAGTCCAATGAGGCCTTTCCGTGACATAGCGTCACCTGGTATTGGAACCTCCTGTCTCGCTGATTGGATGTTGCGTTCCCACGCAAGTAGACATAGCAGCCACAGTGGGAATATGGAGCCTCTTGTTGGCATGATTGGGATGGTGTAGTACAGGTTTTCTTAGTCCAATTAGGTCCTTCCCCGGACAACGCAGTCAAACTGGTAGTTGGAGCCCTTGTCTGCATTGGTTGGGATGGGTAGTGTAACGCAGTTTTTCGGTCAAATGAGAGTCCTCTCCATAACATAGAAGTTTTTTTCAAATGGTAATTGGAGCTCATCTGGTCTGCATGATTGGATTTCAAATTTAAAGTATGTGAAGAAGAAGCCCATGAAGTCCTTTTGTCTACTAAGTAATTAGTGTGAACTAGGATGTGACACAGGTTGAAACGTTTTTTGTTGGGAGGTGCCAAACTGTATGCAGTTGTGACAAGAGTTGGGGGCAGACGTAATTAATATGGACCACAACTTCCAACTGGGAAATAAGCAAAAAACTATAGATTTTGAGTTTGTGCGTGTTTGAAGAGTCAAAAATAGCCTCCCACAAACTACTGTATATGACAGGGGCAACAATCCTGGTGCACAAAGTAACAGATTAGAGGACATAATCTCTAGGAAATTAGATCTTTACCAGGGCTCTCCTTGCTGAGATAGAATAGAAATGACCAGAAATTCTCCCATCAGAACTGTTAACCCCCTAGACTAAACCAAATAGCATTGTAAGAGAAGATTCATTACTGACAGCCGGAGAAGAAGTGAGTTTTGTAGTCCACAAATGGAGGTCCTCTCTGTGACAAAGCAGTAACTGGTAATTGGACCCTCCTCCTCTACATGTCTGGGATATGTAGCATTCCAAGCACGCAGACATAGCAGTCAATGGTTAATTGGAGCCGACTGTGGGGCAGTGAAGGAGGGTGTATGTAGTTAAGTTTCTTAGTCCAATGGAGGTCCTCTACGGTGACATAGCAGCTCTGTAATTGAGCCCTATGGTCTGATGATTGGGAGTGGTGGAAGCAATCCAAGCAAACAGAAATACCAGCGACATGGAAATTGAGACCTCTGTCTGCATTGATGGGAGTGTAGTTAAGTATTTCTGTAGTCCAAATGGTGTCCTCTCTGTGGACATACAGTCAATGGGTAATGGAACATTCCTTCTTCTCTTATGGGAGCGTAGCCATCACAAGCATGCAGACATAGCTCAGAATGGTAATTGGAGCCTACCTTGTCTAGCATTGATGGGGGTGTAGTATAGGTGTTCTTAGTCCAATGAGGTCCCTCATACATAGCGTCACAAGGTATTGGAGCCTCTGTGTCTGCATTGATTGGGGTGTGTAAGATCCTAAAAGCAAGCAGAACATAGCGTCACAGGTAATTGGGCCTCCTTGATGCTGTGATAGGAGGTGTAGGTAAGTTTTAGGTCAATGCGGGTCCCTCCATACATAGCAGTCAGATGGTAATTGTGGAGCCCTGTTGCATGATTGGGGGTGTCGCATCCAAGCAATGCGACATAGCAGTCAAGGTATTGAAAGCTCTTTGTCTGCATTGTGTGGGATGTCATAATCAAACCACTTAGGTAAATGGATTCAAGAAAAATTGACTAATCTAGAAGAATATGTTTTATGAATCATACCTAATAAGAAACAGTAAATCGGCACACAACAATGGAATGATGTGGAAATGGAAAGTCATTAAAGGCCAGGCTGGCCTGAGGTTAAGACGGTAAGGTAAATAGGCAACACAAACAAACAGCAATAGATGGCACATAGAATATGACATTAGGCAGTAGTAGAGGCCTTCGGGAATAGTTACCAGATTCAAACCTGCATGCACATGCAAACCGCCATGGTTGCCACCCAGGGATACCACTCATCATGGCCACCTACCATGCATATTTAATCCATTAATAGCATTACCACAGCTAACCTCCCTACATCATGGAAATACCTCCCTTATGGACTACCCTATACGACTTAGAGAACCATAAAACAATACGCGATAATGGCCATAAGGGTTGCTAGGTGACCAGAATAACATTATTTCCCCTGCTCGCGATCGAGCATTTAATTAAAAAAACACAATGAAGAACAGTGAAGAATAGAATAAAAACATTGTACACAGTGAACACAGTGAACACAGGATCATTTAAGATAAAAACACAGTGCAGAACACAGTGCAGAATAGATTACAGATGTTCGGCACATCTGCTTACTTGTCGGGAGATGCGCACGGAACAGTGCGCCCAAAATAGCATGTGAAGAACAATATATATGTGTGAAGAACACATTGCAGATGTATTTAAACATCTGCAATGTGTTCTTCACACACATATATATTGTTCTTCACATGCTATTTTGTTCGCGCCGTTCCGCGCGTATCTCCCGACAAGTAAGCAGATGTGCCGAACATCTGTAATCTATTCTGCACTGTGTTCTGCACTGTGTTTTTATCTTAAATGATCCTGTGTTCACTTTGTTCACTGTGTACAATGATTTTATTCTATTCTTCACTGTTCTTCACATCTGCTAAATTGACGGGAGATAATATACGCGCGGAACAGTGAAGAATAGATCGCAGATGTTTGCAATTTATCAGAAGACATTATTTTTCAATTAAATAACACATTTTAATCCCAAACCATGGTCCCTTTGAAAAATGCTCGAGTCTCCCATTGAATCGCGTGTGAAAAATGCGCCGAAAACGCGAAAAAACGCTAACAACACGCGCGTGAAAAACGCAAAAACGCTAATTACTCCAAGTAAAAATGGAACAAAAATGCAGCCAAAAACGTCAGTTTTTCACGCATTGCACCCTGACGTGAAACGCAACGCTAGTGTGGAAGAGGCCTTACTGAGCCTGCACCATGTGTAGCAGAAACCTGTCAGTAAGAGGTGACCCTGCTCCGCGCTGTGTGATCAGGAGTCCTCACACACGATTACAGCTCCAGAGACTGCAGTGTCAGAAGTAATGTCTGTAACCTCCATATAGATGGTAAAAATAAAATAGAAAAAAATCCCATTGTAATTATTGTAACAAACTGTACTTGCAGCTTTGGATGTAGACCAACTCCGGCAGAACTGCAGTTTTGGGCTCCACTGCCGACCCGAGCCCAGCATCCCGCTGACTGCACTGTGACCCTCATGTTCTTATCCTGGCCCCGACCCACCACGTCAGGATGACTGTGCTTCACTGCTATACTGTACATCCGCCATATCAGGATTCCTGTACTTTTTTGTACATAGGGGGCAGTATTGTTGTAGCTATATTGTATATTTGCCCCCTGTGTCCATGTTTCGGGTGCCGTTTGTTGTCAGGGTGTGATGAATAATTTACTGTCCGGTTAGTTTTATATTCTAGGATAACTATGTTGAGGCGTGGAGCGGTCGGTGAGCGGTGATACATCTTTAATGACTCAGTATCAGAACATTTCCCGTCTCATCTGTTTTCACCATTGGCTGCAGCGGAAACGATGAGGAAATTAAAGTGAAAATTGAGCCTAATTATTATTTTATGATTCAGATCTTAGTTTGTGACTTCACTTGATACAATGAGACAAAATATGACATTAACCATTTCATTACCCTGCAGAAAATAATTATTTCTTGCTACTGGACTACCAGGAGCTGCTGTATCTAAGCCACTAATGTCTAATATTATTAGCTGTATCCAATTCTGCAACACTGATACTATCTGCTGTATAAAATGCTGTAATGTGCTGTACTGTTACCTGTGTCTTATATATTATCCTGTGTGATACTGTCTGCTGAGCTGTGTATCTAATCCTATCCTGTGTGATACTGTCTGCTAAAATGTGTATCTAATCCTATCCTAAAAAATTAAAAGTAATAAATGATTGCAAACCTTGCCTTATCCCATGAAAAATGTTTTCAGATTGAAAATCTAATTGATATTGTACATTGGGGCACATAATATTTCAGAGGCACAGCTGATAAATAGAAATGTGTTAATATTGCAGACAGCATTTTTATGACCCGCTGATGGTATTTGTTAAATGATTACATCACGGGTAATCCATTATACTCTAATCGCTTTGAATTTAGCTGTACAGAATTCACCTTTCATTGATTAGAAAGAAGCTTACATGAGAAAGCTGCTGCAACTTGCATTTCAGATCCATAAATCATTTCTAAACCTATTCAACATGGATGAAGCCAAATCTAATCACTATGAGAAATTGTTTCCAAAGCATCACATGACAATGTAGACAGAATGGTAGAACAGCTCCTTCATTTTTCTTGTTTATTTCTTTATTAAATGCACCCTTAAGGTTTTCTATATTGGTTTTTTCATGTTTCAAGTTTTCTTTCTTCTTGGCTGTTCCAAAATTCCATTTAAGTCTGTTGAAGAGGACCTTAAAGGACATCTACCACTACGATGAAGGATTGTAAACCAAGCACACTGACATACTGATGTGTGCCCCTTATGGCAGGATCTGCTCTTTATTAATCTTCCTATGCCCTTGTTTAAAAAAAAACAGGCTTTAAAAATGATGCAAATGAGTCAGGCCTACGTATTTGCATAATTGTAAAATAAAAAAAAAAAAACAGGGCAAAAGTAGTTAAAAGAAAGGCATATCCTGCCAGCTGGAGCACAGACCAGTATATCAGTGTGCTTGGTTTACAATCCTTGATCCTGGTGGTAGATGTCCTTTAAATAACCTTCACCAACTTTCATACCTTTCATACTGTAGGTGTCAGTTCTCTGGGGAAGATTTAGCATACGCTGGTGCATGTTGCAATCTTTCTCTATCCGTCTGATAGCTATTAATGAGCTATAAATGATTTTTAATTTTGACAGCCAATCTCAAAAATAAGTTCTCTACTGTCGGGTGGACGATGGCAGGCTGTCTTCAACCCAGAAATGGCTATAGAAGCAACTTCTCATTGCCTCAACATCAATGTAGGGGGTCTATTAAAGGGTGAAAAAGTTAAAGTTGATAAAGCTAGTGAACGGTCCTTTTTAATATCTCAGGATACTTAAAAAACAAAGGTCCTGTTTTCATCTGCTTTTTTTTTTTGAAACATGAATTGCCTGCATGGGGGAAGAAGGGTATTGGACCTGTTGTGGATTCTAAAATTACAGTGTAAATGTGGATCTGACTGTAAATAACCGCAGGTTAGCCGTGGTCTAAAAGTGGAATTGTGCTATGCCGTGTTATGGCTTGGTTGTGCACATGGTCGTGAGCAAGAGCTAGATTATTTAATAATCCTGGAGTGAGCAACTTCCAGCCCATACTTCAATTTAGCGAGATTGAGGCCATTTACTTTTTTTTTTTATAATTCTGTTTTTATTATTATATAACATATAACATGAATAGTACAATATGCATTACAGGTACATATTCCACATTTGTACAATAAAGATATTATGCTCAATACATAAGTGATGGTCATATGATTGATTAAATGCAATGTACAGTTATCAATGGTACCACATTTTTATATCTTGCCTGTATATTTATAGCAATGTTACAACAGTCACATTCTAAAGAATAGGTAAACAATAAACATAAGTGTAAACTCTTTTGAACCCTTTTGATTATTATCTTAGTTTGTTCTACTTTTTAAAGATGGATGAGATGACATTACAGCATGTAGTGTACTTCTGTATACATGTTTCAAAAATACTGTTACCATTTTTATTGCTATTCTTATAACTTATAACATTCAATACTGAATGACTGCATTGTGTTTGATAATTGATAATTGTAATCAATATAGATGATAATAGACTCTGCTCTTTTATTGTAGTCATTAATTGCACTGCATTTTAGATGATGGATCTCATTATGTTATGTCATTTTTACCACCAAATCTTTTTATCAGAATAGATCATCATAATCCTTAAACCCAGCGCCGGACCAATTAACCCTTTTACTGCTAGCAGTTAATTGCATACAAGTGTGCTTTAGATTTGCACATCACAGATGGTATTAAGAGAAACACATGTGCTGTTTTATAATTAGGTGTCAGCCTGTGTGACATATCTTCAATTCTCAGCCAATAACAACATACTCAAACTGGACAAAGCTGTCTTGTGAATACTAGCTCGGAAAGGTTAGAAAGTTACTGTACTTAATCCAAGCTCTGGAGACAGTTTAGTGGGAAAAGACTAAATGCAGATCAAGTAGTCGGACGGGAAAAATAACACCCTCTGGCTATTCCTTACTGAGGAGTTGGGAAATGCATAGTGTGAATAGTCTTCTGTCTGGATTTAAACCTATCATGGGCACTCAATGAAAACTTGAAGAACCTTCTAAGTATGAGGCTTGTAATACTGCCAGACTTTCACTGGCCCTTACCAATAATTTCATGATTCTCAGTGGACTATCATAAATAGATTAAGACAGAGCAATGAAAAAAGAGAAATTCCTGGTCCATTAGAGAGGAAAGAA
Source organism: Engystomops pustulosus (assembly GCA_019512145.1). Taxonomy (NCBI): domain Eukaryota; kingdom Metazoa; phylum Chordata; class Amphibia; order Anura; family Leptodactylidae; genus Engystomops; species Engystomops pustulosus. The sequence goes on along the minus strand of CM033641.1, from coordinate 231,474,064 downwards.
AAGAAAAGAAGAAAAAAAGAATGGAAAGTCAGGTAGACACGGGACTGAATTGCTGTGTGATGTTTATGCTGGACATTCCAAAGCGAAGCCAAATGTGTGGAAAAGGTTGAATTCCTAATAATTTATCTGCTGTGGAGTTCAGAGCCATAGCATAAATAACACTGAAGTCTATTTTTGGTCACTCATAAGGGCAGATAAACAATAGGTTGTATTGTACAGTTTATGACCTTTGAGCAAATGGAGGTTTAAAATGTCAATTAAAAATCCCATTGACATCAGTGTAAATTTTATGTCATCCGTTATATTCCATTTATGTTTATGTTCCATTCATGCTTTTTTTGGATGGAAAAAATTCTAGTGGTCGCAGTAATTTTTCTCTGTTTGAAAAAAAACGCATGGATATCGAATGACTGGCCATAATGGATGACATAACATTTACATTGATGCCAATGGGATTTTTAACAGATACGTTAAACCTCTGTTCTTTACTATTTTTTAGTTTCAACAAAACTTTATTGATCAATAAGCAAAAAGATGCCTTACAGTAGGACTGGCGAAATATATGGTTCGTTACTTTATTTTTAACGGAGGTAAGTAACAGTAGTGTGAACTTTGCGTAAGCTGCTCTTAAATATTTTTGTACAGTAACAAAGGTTGTGGAATATTTGCTTTATTCAGCAGCATCTTGTCTAAGGTAGATCAAAGAGGCTTATTTCTGTGTTAGGAAACATATATTGACATGACAATTCCTTCTTGTCTTTCTATCGTTCAGCTTGCTGCTTCAGTGACAATTAACCTAATAGCTAACTAATGACTTTCCTATAGAAGAGTGGAGGAACCTCTCTCGAGGCTGCATTACATCAGAGGCCGATGGCTGATTAAAGTTCTACCCTTTGGGTATTTTTTGTAAAGGAACAAAAAGCCTCTTGTCCTTTTACTTATCAAAGGGACTCTATATAATCCATTTTATTATATTCTGAGAAGGATCAGGATGTGCTTTATTTGCTCACTCACAATCACTATCTGCAGGAAAAAGCTTGAAAATTGGAGAGTGAAGGGCTGCAGAAGTGTTCAGGCTAAATTTTTCTACCAGATGGGTTATAGCAGTGAATGCATTCTTTGTCCCTTTAAATGTAGGAACATGCTGAATGTTATACATGGTCCATGTAAACAAGTGAAAAGTATGTGCCTTATAAACTTTTATTAGTCTGAAATCTTTGATATTTCTGAATTTCTGGGAAAGTTCTTGCTGAAGCAGTTCTATGCATGTATATATCTTTCCAGCCACAGTTATTCCTCTTCTAATGTATTTTAGAAACATAGGGGGTCATTTATTATGGCCTTTCATTCAGCGCCACAATATTGGTGGTTTCCGAATATCATGGCCCTACAGAAATAAAAAGGTTTTATTATTTATTTATTTAACAGTAAAATTCTGAAACTGTTATGTGAAAAGACAAGACAGCTATGTCAATATTAATATAATATAAACTAGAATTATATAATGTAACACTACCTGTTTTGTGTACCGTAAGGTTTTGTTCACACACTGTACATCCAGAATCCTTCTGTTTTCTTCTTTTTTTTCATTTTAACTTCAATGGGTGAAAAAAGTTAGTGAAAACTGTTTATTTACTAAACTTTATGGATCACAGAAAATACATGACCGAGACAGTCAGTCATATGAATAAGCGCTATGTCAGTGTCAATACGTCTGTGCAGATTTTGAAACTTTGTTTTAAGATCTTCCTTCCTTCTAAAATCAACTTTAAAATCATGCTAATGAAGGGCCATGGGAGGCAATACCAGAGCCCTTCCGTGCTTTAGCTTCACTGGCTGTTACACTGCGCAGGAGCATTTCCCCCTACCACTGTGGGCTAAAACCTCAAGCAGAGGAAGGGGGAAGTGGTGAGGGAGGAGGGTGAGACAGTGTAACAACCCATAAAGCCAGAGCATGGAGCGGCTCTGGTAACTCCCCCCTCAGCCCTTCTAACTCATTAACATTGTCACGAAAGGCCCTCGTGATCAGAGAAGACAAGCACTGAGCGGTATTTCTTCAGGTTTTATTCCAGTATAATAACAAGTTACAGTCCTCAGTTACATATTAGCCAATGGGTCAGAAAGAAGAAAAGGAGGTGGGATTGCCCCCACAAAAAAGGCAGAAACCCTATAGTAAATGTTCCCCAATGTTTTAGATTATGATAAAGGGTTTAGCTACACTTTCATTCAGCTTCTGAAGATTCTACTAATAGCTGACACATAAAAATTGAGAGATGAAACAGATCAGAGTCACGAGATGGATGTAAGGTTCCTAATAACACACTCAGCACTACTACCTCACTGAATCATTCAAACACACACTCAGCACTGCAATATCTTTTCGTTTTTAAGAAGAATCGATGTATGCTGGAATCCCTTCCTTTTTCATCAACTTGTGAAATTTTCTGGACGTCAGACAAGTCTGTCTGATTCCCTGCACCGGGGGCAGCATACCAAATAGATGCAAGTGGGGCTGAGAATATATACACGTGAGTGAGCGGATGCTCAACAATTACAGATACTGCTATATCTTGTTTGTAGAGCTGCTTTCCTTTTCATGCTGCTGCATAGATGGTGCCCTTGGCTCTAGTGATCTCTGAGTCCTCCTCCCCTGCTCCGGCAGTTCAGTGTTGATGTGAGAGGAAGCTGACCAGACAGGAAGTTCTGCCCGACCATAGTCAGGTCTGAGTTTATGGTCGGATCCCATGCCAACCAAAACACACAATAGCAGGACCAATAGAGTCAGGTTAGAATTATATCTGAGAAATGTTGTATTTGTGTTAACTGAATGTGTTAATAATTGAATTAGAGAATATGTTATGTTGGACAGAGGGAGGATGTGGGGGGGGGGGGGGGGGGTGTTAAATATTTACGAGCGGGGCCTGGGGGAAAGCAATATGATTCAAGGCTATATGTACTCTAAGAAATGAAGCAACTTTGCAAATCTTGAATAAACACCCCCTTCTTTTATATTTGTATACAGCAGCATTGCAGTTCTGTGTATTTCTGTGTTTATAACTGTGAACGGACACTGCTTGTTGTCTGATCCTAAAGTAAAGTGGAAAAATATTAAAAATGATTATTTTTATACAAAATATAACCTTTATTTTGCAAAAAAAACCGTGGTGATTATAATAAGAGAACAGCAATGACTGTGCCACAGAGATTATAATTACATTTTCTGAAGGTTACAACAATCAGTAGGGAGTGCACAGGCCTTTGCTATGAATGGCTTCAGCTCATCTGCAGCCACAGGACATCAGTAGGCTCCCACACTACTCTAGTGGGATTTTGGTCCATTCGTCTTCTGATTTTCAGACTTGGAACGACCAATTTCTCTCGCTATGGATGATAGGGTCACCCCTCTGGACAACCTGCTGCTGAAGGGCTCGGTTACTTTAGAACGGCACAATATTTATGCAAAGTCAATGAAAACTGCAAAGGTAGGCTGCCAGTTAAAAAGGGTTATTAAAGAAATTAGCACCAGTCACCAGATAAACACCAATAATTCAATAATTGAAAGTGTTCTTTAATTTCAAACCCTGTTCTTTTACAAGTGTTATGTATATGTATATATATATATATATATATATATATATATATTTATATATATATATATGAGAGAGAGAGAGAGAGAGGGGGAAAGAGAGAATTTTCAGTGCTGCTTAGGTATGCCGTTCAATGCTTCTTATATTTTAGGTTTTTTTTTATAGCAATAAAAGCACTGAAGAATGAGAGAACACATTACAAGGGCTGCTACACATTATATTTTATTGTGTTTGCTTTTACCTTTTACTGCTTAAAATCTACTGGGTATTTTTAATTAACATACATAAAAAAAGAAAAATATATGTTTTACAGCTCATCAAGATCTCTCAAGTCACTGTGCAAAGTGAAATCCAAGTTATGACTTATTGGCACCAGCCACGTGTTCCCTCTCTGTCCATGATTCTGCATAATCATCTCAGTATTTTCCATGTGCACTGTGCAGAACCCCATCAGCCTGTGGCAGTTTGGCTATTGACCAAGTTGTAAATGATACTTTCCATGTGTAATTCTTTAAATGGCAAACATCTAAAGGAGTCTTTTGGTGAAGTGAAAAAGAAAGAATATGTTATTGCTGATCTGTAGCTTTCCAGACCAGCAGGTAACTAAGAATCTTCTAGTTATAACCAGGCAAATCTAACCAGCAATAATAATCATTTTAACAAACATGCAGTAACATTTAGGCCAGGTACATACATGGCCACATCACAAATACTAGCCAAAAATCGTTTGTTTCTTTGCCTCCCTGAGGTGTGATGGGGGGTCCTTGTTCAAGTTTTACATAGAGACTAAATTCTTCATTAGACTCTATGAGGAGTACTGACCCACAGCAGGAATCATATTATTCTGCAAGTTTTTATTACACAGCACATGAATTAGATGTGTATATAGTCACATACTGTGACTGTATATCATCGTCATTTACACTGCCGCTAACCTGCAGCAAACTGAAAAGGTTTCAACAGGTCTATGTAAATGAACCTTTAATGAGAGGTCTGAGATCAAAAACCCATATAAACATGATGTTTTAGAACATATGTATATAATGGCAGATCCATGTTCTTTATGAGTAGAGAATCTTTGGAATCCCATGGTCATATTTTGAACTCAGTGAATGGGAATATTCTATTTGACTTCAAGGTGGAAATATTAAGAATGATGTTTTACATGCCAATCTTACTGTGTGCTGAAGAAACATGCACCATATACTATATAAGTGTATTCGTTTTCACAATCACTAGCTATAATTTGTCTTATGCTGTAATATATACGACTTTATGCTGGGAATTACATAAAATGTTGGATAGTGGGTGGCTGTGTTAAGGAAACTCAAAAACTGTAGTCACAAATGTACTCTATGTAGAAAGGAGGCTTGTACCAAAATCTGTTTGGAGCCAATCCTAGAGTCTTAGCAATCCCATAGCTGAAGCTTTGCTACCATTGTGTCAGAAGATAAAATTATGCTGCAGATGTAGCTTGTCCACAGTATGGTCTTTACTGTTAAAATAACGGAGGCATTGTAAGCAGGGACATCAACAATATGTCCATAAAAGGTAAAAAAAAAATTGGCTAAAAGTGAAAACTGCATTGCTCCCATACCACAACATTTACCAAAAATCATATTTCAATTTACCTTGAAAACAAATATGAAAGTTTATCAGAAAATATAAAATAAAATGTATTTAAAAGGGGACAATTAAATGGTTGTAGTACTGTGACATATTGTCAGAAAAGTATATATTTTCTAATAATTTTCTAATAAAATAGACTTACATATACTTTCAGGCCTAATTTAGAGATTTCTTCAAAAATTAATATTCTGCTCTTGTATGCGACCCCGTCGTGTATAACCAAAAGTTATTTCTTTCTGCAAATCCTTAGCATTTAACAAATATACAGCTCAGTACTTGGAAGGAATGCTGCAGCGTGTTCACACACCAATAATTCTTCCAAGTTTGGGATCAATAGACTCTGCATTGCAGCAGTTGCCAGAAGCACTATTTTCTTGCATTTGGATGGATGCTTGGCAGGTTTGAAATACTAAGTGGATCATTGGAGGAGCCAAAGAATAACTACATATATAATGCAAATCTTGCTGCCAGTCCTAGACGATAGTTTGAGGGTTGTTAGTTGTCCTGTTGTAAGTATTCCGGTAATGTAGTAAACGCTGACCAAAAAGGGATGCACCTGGCCAACACCAGTGATTAGATGTGTCTTGGCATTTACATGTGGGCTAGTTGGTATCAGGGGAAGGATATCTGCCAGGAACACATTTCCAGAAACATTACACTATATTCACTATGCTTTACTGCTGACAATGAGTAGAATGAGTCTCGGAACTCATGTTGTTTTCAGTGTTCAACCTGTGAAAACAAAATAAGAACAAGTAAGCACAGTAAGTATGTAAATTAGACACAAATAGAACTTGGAAATTAAAATATTCCATGTTTGACAGGACATGAAAAGAATAGTATTTAGATGTAAACCATTAGAAATGAAAATTACATACTGAAAACTCACCTCCTTACTTGGACTAGACTGTCCATGACAATTCTTTAGTTCCACCATATATATTACATACTGGTTATCATATTTTGAGACCATTCTTCTAGAATTCCAGTTTTCAATTTAATTACTGTATGTGTGGTCATCTTACAGAGGTTTGACTGTTTAATGTTTCCATGAATTCTTTTAATATTACGACATAGCTACAAATATAGGGCACCCTAAAAAAGACACAACAACCCCATTAACCATTCTCATTGGTCTACTTACATTGTCAAGTTAATGGCACTACTGGGGTTGTTATGTAGCTCAGGGTTAACAGTTAAAAAAAGTGTCACATGGGACTCTTTTCTAATGCTGTATGTTATTGCACATTTAGTTTTTACCACAAGGTTTTTATTATGATGACTATGAATTTTGTTCTTCAGTGATTGATGAAAGTTTGTGCTTTGGGACATGCTTGGCAAGGTTGTGTATGTGAGAAAGTCACATGGCTGGCAAGGCTTCTCAGTTGTATCCCCTCATTTGACAATGAGCAGCTAACATACAAAGTAGAATTATGACATAATGTTAACTTTGGTTACATAAATATTCTTAACTAATTTTGTATATGTCAACTTTTGTTTTGCTTTATCTAGTTCCATTTACATAATGTAACCAGCAATAAGACTCCTTAGTGAATATAGATTGGTTCTTTCTTACTCATACTCTTGGCAAGACATGTCTCAATTGGTGTAAAAGTTACATGATTTTGTGATAGATTAACATACATTGATACACTAAGTATCCAATATTGTATTCATGCATAACCACCATTTGGGGAAGGCGTGAGGATGTGAACTGCTGTCTTGAAAGGCTGTTATTGTCATGTTATCATATTGTGTTGAATTGGTTTTAATGAGACATTGCATTAGGAAACCCAAATGGAGATCAGTGATGTTTGCACACAACTGTATGTGTATATAGAAAGCCAGTTTCTATATTTAAAATTATAGAATTATAATACTCCTATGAATGCAAAAACAATATGAAAATTAGCATTTTCTACAGATTTAATTTTCTTTTTGTATTTCTCATTTTTGCAAATAGGGGTACAAGTTTTGTCTGCTGCGCAGGGTGGAAACAACTTGGAGAAGAGTGTCCAATTGGTAAGTAAATTATTCTGGTGATCTAAAAACTTAGGAACATAGTTATAAGCAGATAAACAACTCATGGTGCTTGACATTCACATTGAACTTTTTGTCTTTCCCTACAGTGGCCCATGTTTACGATGTTTTGTAATGTTTATTGCACTAAAATATTTGCTAAATTATTTTAGAAATTTTTTTCTATTGCATCAAAAATATTTTGAAACATCTTTTAAATTTTCTTTAGAAGTCTCAGTGGACAGAATTTTGACACATGTGGACTACATCTATTGTGCATAAGAACTCATCTTAAGGACAGAATGTAAATTGTAAAAAATTTAGTTCAATTGAAAACGTTTCAAAAGTTTACTAAAAAAAAATTGCCAGAATTAGCAGAACTGAGCTGTTTGATTCTGATGGTAGCATCCATTTCTTTTTGTTTTGTCCTCGGAAAGAGTAGAAAGTTGGTTTGGATATGAGAGGCAACTGGCCAAGGTAGATGTGAGTTGTATTCATACTAAATGTTGATGCATCACATATTAAATAACTATTGGTATGTATAGTAACACAAATTTTTTTATAAGAGAGATCCTAATTTAAAGACACTCAAACTCATTTTTAGAAAAGTATGTAGTAATATCTGACCTTTTCATTTAAAAATGCAAATAAAGAATAAGATGGCCAAAAGTAAAGAGAGGCAGACTGTTACCATGTAGCATACTGAACTTTACCTATCTGAGCTTTCACAGTAAAGTTCTACTTTAGTTTTATGGCATAGAAGCACTTAAATAATCACAATTTCATGTGCACTGCAAGAAATTGCTATTATTCTTGCAACCACACCATCTCCATGCCATGTGGGTATTGAGGGGGCATGATGGGGGTGCAGCTATTGCCGGAGTGGGCCAGTCCGGGGAGTTCTTGCCCCGTACCTGCAGACTCACTAAAGCCTGTGAACATTCATCGCTGAATCTTCACGATCTGTCGTGGTTTTGCCTGGCGGTGCAGCAGCCTGATGCATAGGAGGTGGTCTAAGCCTATTGATTTATCTACAGTGGTGGGTGGGCAGGGCCTTTATCATACTTTGTGCACATGGAACGCCTGCTATGAGAATTGTCCGCATAAGTGCGCATAAATAATCATTGGGTTGCTGTGAACCTTTTGGAACAAACCCCTATGCCTGTTGATTAGGAAATGTTATAATCTTTCCATTTGCCTATTTTCCTTCTTCCAATACACCTTTAAGAGCAAGTTTATATTCTAACTTATGTCACAGTGGACGGATGAGAACTGCGGTCACTTTATTGTTAACATTGATCCGTTGATAACACCAGATCATCTTAGTAAGTGAAGGATATTGCACCTTCATCCCATTTGTCCTAGAGTATTGCATGCAGGTAAATAGTCTAATGATAACAATGAAGAGGCCCCAGCCCCCCCCCCCAATAACTAATAAGGGTTATTTTAGTCTGGACAATAAAAAGTTATAGTTGCCTACAAGAACATGTTAAGTAACACGTTTTCATGGATTAATGTGCCTTATGTTGGGACATAAGCTTTTACTTTTATACACCTTGACATTTCAATTATTATCCCTACCAATCCTATATGGACTAATTATCTAGCTAATACACTGGGGCACATTTACTTAGCCGTCCTGTTGACGCCGCCGATCCGTAATGTCCGACAAGGATTCGGAGCTGCCCGATTCAAAAAAGAGCGTTCGTCCAATTTCCTGCATGTGTCGATTCCCCCACTGAGGTCCGCCGGAGTTCAACTTCTTCTTCCCGGGGCATGTGAGTACTGATCCCCCGATTTGTGCCGCATGCAAGCTGGCACCGATGCGCCAAAAACCCGGGTCAATTCAGGGCAAATCTGAAAGAATTTGCAAAACCCGACAAAAATGCGGTGTTAAATGTGCCCCACTGTGTTCAGAGGTAGATTGTTCTCTTTATTATAGTATTGTACATATACACTCACCGGCCACTTTATTAGGTACACCATGCTAGTAACCGGTGACCCCTTTTTTTGTTGCCTCAGAACTGCTCAATTTTTGGCATGATTCAACAAGGGCGAGCATTCCTCAGAGATTTGGTCCATATTGACATGATGGCATCACACATTCCGCAGATTTTCGGCTGCACATCCATGATGCGAATCTCCCATTCCACACCATCCCAAAGATGACTCTATTGGATTGAGATCTGGTGACTGTGGAGGCCATTTGAGTACAGTGAACTCATTGTCATGTTCAAGAAAACCATCTGAGATATCCAGCTTTATGACATGGCGCATTATCCCGCTGAAAGTAGCATCAGATGTTGGTACATTGGGTCATAAAGGGATGGCACTGGTCAGCACCAATCTCAGGTAGGCTGTGCGTTTGCAAGACCGATGCTCAATTGGTACCAAGGGGCCCAAAGAGTGCCAGAAAATATTCCCACACCACAACACCACACCCACCAGCCTAACCATTGATATCAAGGCAGGATGGATCCATGCTTTCATTTGTTGACACCAGATTCTGACCACCATCCATGTCGCAGCAGAAATCGAGACTCATCAGACAGGCAACGTTTTTCAATCTTCTACTGTCCAATTCGATTGTGCAAATTGAGCTCGTTCTGTTCTTAGCTAAAGAGTGGCACCTTCTGCTGCTGTAGCCCATCTGCCTCAAAGTTCGACGTACGTGTGCGTTTCAGAGATGTCCTTCTGCCTACCTTGGTTGTAACGGGTGGCGATTTGAGTCACTGTTGCCTTTCTATTCATCAGCTCAAACCAGTCTGCCCATCTCCTCTGACCTCTGGCATCCAACAAGGCATTCCATTTCCCGCCCCAGGAATTCCGCTCACTGGATGTTTTTTTTTCTTTTGGACCATTCTCTGTAAACCCTAGAGATGGTTGTTGCGTGAAAATCCCAGTAGATCACAGTTTCTGAAATACGCAACCAGCCCTCTTGCACCAACACCCATGCCACGTTCAAAGGCACTCAATCCATTTCTTCCCCAACTGATGCTCGGTTTGAACTGCAGGAGATTGTCTTGACCATGTCACATGCCTGAGGACTGAGTTGCCGCCATGTGATTGGCTGATTAGAAATTAAGTGTAACGAGCACGATGGACAGGTGTACCTAATAAAGTGGCCAGTGAGTGTACAATGCTTCAGGTAATTTCCTCATAGACGGAAGCCACATATATTGCAGATTGGTGTTGTATAAATGTGAAATTTACCCTTACTTTAGTTTCACATTTATTTGGTTTGATATAGAGGATTTTTCTTATGAATTTTAAACCCCCCTGAGGTGAAATTCCATGCTAAAATGGCTAATGGGATCAGAAAACCCCTATAACATATTTAGGATTGGTTAATTTGCCAGTTGACTGCAAGGAATATGGTAGCTGTCTTTGGGTGCTAATAAACTACAAAAAAAGTCCCCTGTAGACCTAATCATAGAACATAACCACATTAATGAACCATTTATTGTATCCAGTAATCTGTTCCCTCCCATGTACGGTCATAGTAGATGTTCTTCGTATGAGCCAGTCCTAATATAAGAAGTTTAACACTAGCTTATATCTATATGCAATCAGTGGACTTTTCCCCGCACTTTGCAAGTATTTTGTGAATATTATCCAGCATGCAATTATTGAGTGGTTCTGAATATTATGTTATTACCATATAACAGTTGCACATAGATTCATTTTACTCTGCCACAAATTGTATTTTTGGCAGATCATTAATATCCGGATGCTGAGTAGATCCAAGTCAATCAGTGAGGCAATTTCCTTTCTGAACCACCAATGTTTCATTGGCAGATCTAAGGCTGCTGATATTATTATGTCATGAGTCCAAGTTGCTACAGTCCGCACTATAATTTGCATCTCTTCTCTGACAGCAGAAGGTAAACGCCAATATAGTTGAAAGCACAACTTGCTCTCAGTTGGATATTTATGCATATTGTCTGCCGGAAAATGTTTGAATAAGCGAAAATAGCCTTTGTTATGACACATAAAATAAAATAGCTGATAAAAAAAAGACTTTAACCTTTTCATTTTCAATGATGTATGTAATTTCTCTTGTGTGATAGAATAAAAGGAAGAAATTATAGTAGCATATGAAAGGCCATTTTAATGGTGCAGCTTTCAGGTCTGACGCCCTGGAGAGGAGAAGCGGTAACTCCTCCCCTTTCTATAGGAATGTACGCCGCACAGGTGGAAATATAGGACATGTTCTATCTTATCCCTGTGTACTAAGCGGTACAATACCGTCTATGGGGACGCATGTACGCCCGCAAGCTTGCGCCCATACACATGTTCCCCGCACTGTTGTGTGAATGTATCCTAAATCAGGGAGCAGAATAGAAAGTCTGTGAATCTTAGTTCTTGGCCTGCACATCCAATGCTGACACAAGAGAGGATATAGTCATTTTTTTTTAATGTTCCCTTTAACAATAAGGGGCTATAAAGCCTGTCACATCTAATAAGGGGGGACTCCATCCATTGCCAATATTTCTTGGTCTATAAAATTTTTCTCCAAACAATACATTTCTCATGCAATGAAAAATGATAATATTACATGGTGCTGACACAGGTGAATGGCACTCAATGTTCAGCTGGCAATATTTTAATATGCCTAATAAGCCCAACAAAATAATTTTTCCATAATGGGATATTTGGACAGAGATTGTGATCACGAGTCAACCGCTTTATAGATAACATTTCTATTATCTGTTTTATTTCATATTTTTCCAAAAAAATATCCGAAAAGCCCTACAACGAAAATAAGCCCTAGCCTGATAATTTCACCTTTTCTGCCCTTATGCTAAAATAAGACCTATTGTTACATCCTCAGCCTCTGTCTGTGGCGCTCATGCATTTTGGTAGTGTATGCACTGGTGTATTTCCTTTCCTAGCAGCCTTGATTGATTTCCGCCGCACCCATGACAGGTTCCCATAGGTTAATACTAATTACCATTCTTCCATTCTAATAAACATTCTTAGTTCCATTCAGTTTTAAAAGCATATAAAAGTATACCTGGCTATCTGTCAGAAAAGCAGATCGAGTAATTGGGGTGTCTGTGCAAGACTTCAAGTCCCTGTGTCATCACTGCTCTCCTGCTGGCCCACATCTGAGTCAGCTCACATCTGCATGAGGGAAGGGGGATGAGGGAGCAGGATGAAGGGGAGAGCTAAGCAGCATTGCACAGATGGCTCCATGACTCAATTCTCTTTGCTGGCAGGGAGCCAGGAATACTTTTATATGCAGTACCTACTTTTTGAGAAACATGGTATGATTGGATACACATTTGTTTTCTGCATTTAATTGCACTTTTGCCTCATGTAGACTTTAAATTAATTTTTTTTCTGTATTATTTTTTTTTTTGCACAATTTTACAAGAATATACTGAAACTGTTCAGAGGGCAAATTTAATTGTTTCACTTGATTGACTTTAATATATATTTAAATCATGTGTATGGACAATTTATTTGGATAAACATTAGCTGAGTCATAGAAAGTTGTATTTTACCCTACTTTATCCTAAATTTACAATATTTTCTTTATTTGCACAATAGTCACATCTATATGGAGTACATTATAACTAATCATAGTGTATTTTACTCGCATCATAGGTATGTTTATCCACCTACTGCTGTTCTAAAAGTCAGATAGGAGATAAAAATTCAACAGAATGTAGTTCTTGTCAGCAATGTATGTATATAAGGAGTCACCATTCTGTCAAGTTCATTCACACATTTACTAAGGGCCGTGCCCCAGTTTTCTGTCGGACTTTGCCATTTTTTTTAGTGGAAACTGCTTGTACAGGTATTTAAGAAGTGTCTGCACCACAATTGTGTCACATGTGACCCTTTTGTGCCGTGGCTGCACTAGGCATCATGCAACACAAATTAAGGGGAGTTCCATCTCCAGATTTAACAGGCAAAGTCTGACGTGAGAAGTGTGTCGCACGCCCCATGTCAAAGTCGCACCAGAAAATAAGTGTTGCACTCTGTCGGAGCAGTGCAAGGGGCACCAGATTCATGAAGAATGTGTGTCAGAAATCCTGAATCTGGTGCACCCTGCTCACTACACAGGAAAACTGCACATAGTACAGTTTTCACTGTTCTTAGTAAATGTTCCCCATCATTTCCTTTGTGTTGATCCAGGTACCAATTCCTAGCATGAGGGCTTGGTATCCTCCAAGAATTTTTTGTATTTATTGAATTTGGAAACTCTTCTATAATGTAATGGTCATGTTAATTCTTTCCTAGCGATATGTGAAGGCAACTTTACCTGTAAAGAAAATGAAGTCTGCGTCCGGCCAAATGAATGTCGCTGTCGACACGGATACTTTGGTGCCAATTGTGAAACAAGTAAGAATTACAAGGAACATTTTGATTCTTCATGTATAACCTTGTCCCCATCTCTTTGTGGTTCTGTTAAACCAGCCTGTTAAAGAAGGTATTCCCAACACTTATTCAAACAAAATTAGACATTACAGAGTAGTAAATGGTCATGTGAAACAATAGGAATAATGACCTGGATCACAAGAGATTACAATCTTACTGATACACTTAATAAGTTGCATTTTACAAAAGGAAGTTTCAACATCTAGCAGACTCAATCTTACAAATGTCTTGTGGGTTGTGCGTTTTCCACTGAGAATTTGGGGAAGGAACAAATAAGCAAAATGGTATATCTAAAAGGTCAATGCTACACTTTCAAGAAGCCTTCTGATATGACTACAGATTGTGCCAATCAAGTCTCTTTCAATAGGAAAAGGCATCCTATGAAGTTAGATAGTCTTTTGTGTCAAATCAGTGTATTGCAAGAAACTGGTTTGGCTAGAAGAGAGGCCATAAACATGGGTCAGGAAGGGGAAAATGTCTCTTTGTGGAGATTGCCTTTGCAGGCCACCATTGTAAGGGTTGGGCTTTCACTTCCATAGAGCAACCTTACAGAAAGTAGTGCTGGAGGCAATGTCAGAAAAGCAGAGAAGAGAACTAAAGAAAGCGGTGTCAGACAGACTGTAATATAGAAAGGACAGCTATGAGACCCTTTAATAGGCTGTCATTATGCCCTTCGTCACCCTCTTATGACTACACGGAGAGCGATGATGACCATTTAATTATGGCTGTAGGTATGTTAGGTGCCACCATCGAGTTGGACCGCGGCACCTAAAAGGTTAACTGCCGCAATCAGTCGTGTCAGCCCTCTCTATAATCCCCTTCATGACCACCTGACATATATTTGCTACGGACAGTCGCAAAAGGGTTATAAAAGAATTAAAAACCACCTATATTTATTTTTTTTAAATTTATGTCCAGTCCCTGTGGCCATATACTTGACAAGTCCCTGTGGCCAAGAACAGTGGCCATATACTGGACAAGAAGAAATAAGAGACTTACAAATGTTCCAACGGTATGGAATATTGAAAGCTCCTTATTATGAGAAAGTCATTCTTTAATAATTTTGATCAATGTATTTTCATGTTTCTTTCTCCAGAAAATAAATAATATGCAATAAGATTTTAACAGTCGTTAATCAGTCTGAAACTAGCAAGAGACTGCATTGCCAAGGGCAGTGAAGAAATGGGAAGTTTTCATAGCTCTTACAGTCAGCTCTATATTATAGATTACCCAATACAAGGTTTTATTTAATTTTACCCTAAAAGTCTCTGTTTTCAAAAGTAAATCTGGAATAGAAATTTGAGTAGAAAGAGGTGTGTACTATCATATCTAAAGACTTTATTTAGGTTTCTAAGCCGAAGCCTCTTGATGTATCTTGCGCGACAGAGGGGTTGTACCCGCTATCATACTTCAGTGCTCCTGCTATGATAAAACTCCCGCTATATGTGCATTATGATGAGCATACAGTACTATAGAAGAAAAAAACATTCTGACAAAGTATTTGATTAGCTGTTTTACAATGCTTGGTAACTTGCTGTAAGAATTAATAATATAGTTTCACAATATTTTGTATTTTAGAGTGTCCAAAACAGTTCTGGGGCCCAGACTGTAAAGAAAAATGTGCCTGCCACCCAAATGGACAATGTGATGATGTAAGCGGTCAATGTACCTGCATTCCGAGCAGATGGGGACCCAACTGTGAGAATGCCTGTCTCTGTAAACATGGCAAGTGTGACCAGGAAACTGGGAAATGTACTTGTGAGGCAAACTGGTGGGGACCTCAATGTGCAACTGCCTGCTACTGTAGTTCCAACTCACAGTGTGACCAAGCCACTGGAAGATGCATTTGCCACCCAGGATGGTGGGCTCGAAGCTGTAACAACCAATGTCCATGCAACAACTCACCTTGTGATCAAATGACTGGACGCTGCATGTGCAGAGAACGCCTATGGGGTGCACGATGTGAACGTGTGTGCCAGTGCTTCAAAGGGAAGTGTAATCAACATGATGGAACTTGCACTTGTGAACCTGGTTATAGGGGCAAATATTGCCGTGAACCATGTCCAGCTGGACTGTATGGACAGGGCTGCAGGAGGCGGTAAGAAGACTTTACTATTTTCATAATTTCATTAAAAAGAGGACTAGCTTGCAGTATCCAAGTGATGGCTTTATGTTTGCAGTAAATTACTAGGTTTATTATAATATAATGTATACACTTGGTAATACGTGTATTTGGTACTTTTTTTTGGTTCTTTTACATAATTTTCATGGTCATGTTATTTTTTCCCCAGGTGTGGTCAGTGTAAGGAACATCATCCTTGTGCCACTGCTGATGGCAAATGTGTTTCATGTGAACCAGGATGGAATGGAACAAGGTGTGATCAAGCTTGTTCCCATGGTTTTTATGGTCATGAATGCTCTAAAATATGTCCTCCATGTAAAGATGGCCACACCTGCAACCACATTAATGGGAAGTGCTCACATTGTAATCCTGGCTGGATGGGTGATCGGTAAGGACAGACATATCTTATTTATCTGTATTGTATGACAGATTTGATATTATTAAGCTATGATAAAAGGTAATGAGAGATATGCTTTTTATTACTATATATACTATATCTTGACATTGACCAGTTGTCTAAAACTGCATATACAAGTTGATATCAAATAGCAACTAAAATCTCAAAGGAAGATAAAGTAGGTGTCACACAAATTCCCTTTCTCTTCCGGAAATTTACAGTAACTGACAGGAGGGGCCTTAACCTCAAACAAGTAGGCCGATAACCATCTGGGGTTTATCAAGGTTTGTACACCAGTTTTCTGGTGTAAATGATCTAAGATAGTCCCAATTCTTGGCACATAGTCAGGAACTGAGACTATTTTGCAGCTTACGCCACCTCCAGCCAGGTGGTCTTCGACATGCATGAAGGGGCCTTGCAGAGCAGCGGAGAGGGCGGGTGCAGGATGTTCCTGCCCCACATCTGCGTGCTGCCTATAGCGCATTACTACCTTACCAATGTACTTATGATGCAAACTGTTGGGGACCCCAATGTGCAACTGCCTGCTACTGTAGTTCCACACAGGGTGGTGGGCTCAAAGCTGTAACAACCAATGCTCATTTCACTGTGATCAAATGACTGAATGATACATGTGCAAAAAAGTGCATATGGGAACCTCTAGATGTATCCTGCGTGGCAGAGGCGCAGTGTTATCATCATACACTAGTGTAAAATAGGCCAGCCTGTGATAAATCCTCCCATATAGTCGATTTCATATGTGGAGTGCTTAATCTAAAATCTACAGAGCTGTTCCTGGCAGCAAAGCAAGCCAATGTTAGGTGGAAAACAACTGTGGTAGATGACAGAAAAATTCTTTCCTTGGTGAAGGATGTCTGGATCCAAAACTCCTTCCATGGGGTGAATGTTTCTGTGTCAAAGAAAACAATAAAGAGGAGACTTCACCAGGGTAAATATAGAGGGTTTACCACAAGATGTAAATCATTGGTAAGCCTCAAAAACAGGAAGGAACCAGACCATTCTAAAAAGCTTGGACAGTTTTGGAACAACAGCCTAAGGACGGATAATGGAAAGATCAGGCAAAATGGTTGGAGGAAAAGAGTGTAAGAGAGATTGAATTGCCTATGAATTGATGCGTGTGATCGCAGGTAGTGTAATAGCATGGGCATGTATCATTGTCTGTGATATTAGTTACTCTGTATTTATTGCAGATCTGCAAAGAGTAGACAGCTATTACATTAATCAATTTTATTATTACAAGAGATATTACAATTTGTGTTAAAGGTGTTTGTGCTCAGTGTCTCTTAAAACACAAAATCTTAATCAAATGTGATGTTAAATACAACTATATAACCAATGTATTCACAAAATGCGGTCTGAAAGCACTTATATGTTCTATAGTGCATCACAAAAGTACTTATAATTGAACAGAAGCTCTCATATATCAGTTATGCAACCGCTACATACTACAAGTAAGTGAAGTTACAGCATAAATGAACAAAGCTGTCTGACATCCTAAAGTAAATTTACTGTGGCTTTGTCAGGAGTTACTATATTCAATATGAATTGGCACAGTGGAAACAGATAGCTCATTCCGGTATGCTGCTGTACATACCTGAAAGTACCATACATACTCGAGTATAAGCCTAGTTTTTCAGCAGCAAAAAATGTGCTGAAACCCTAAACTCCGCTTATAGTCGAGATAAAAAAAATATAGGTTTTACCAGGTTTTTGTGGTAAAATTAGGGGCCTCGGCTTATACTTGGGTCAGCTTATACTCGAGTATATAAAGTATATTGAGACACAATAACAGTTGTATTGATGCTGGTACATGAAAATATAATAATAATTAGATTAATAATGACATTAATCATATATTATTTTATTTCCAGGTGTGAAATAAAATGCAGTAATGGCACATACGGAGAGAACTGTGCTTTCATCTGCACCGACTGTCTCAATGGAGAGTGCCATTTCGAGACTGGAAAGTGTCTGTGCAGTGCAGGCTTTTTTGGACCATAGTAAGTGCTATCTTCTTTAGCAAATTCCATAACTAAAATGTAATCAACCTTGTTCCGTAGCTTGCATTATCTAGTTTGATCTGCCTAGCCCCATGTTTTTCATCTTTTAAGCATGTTTTAAGCCTAACATCTTAAAGGGGCCCTTTGGACCAGTGGTTTAGTGTCCTTATGCTTTTCCTAATCTATTCCTTTATGCAGCTTTACTGCAAATGTACCAGGCCTTAGGTGCATGTACACTGAAGTGTAAAAAGAACTGCATTTATGCTGTGAGCACAGAAATGAGTATGATCACAACAGTGCACACTCTTTAGGTGAGCATTAGGGCCTTTTTTTCAATCCCAGGCATGGACAAGCTTAATAAAGGGATATTTGGGACTCTAATTCACCAGTCCATAAACCCTGGCTGGTGGTTTAGTGTCACATTTACACCTAACAGGCTCCCTTTAACAATGTTTTTATCAGTAATCAGTAAGAAAATACTAGCAGTACTTCTATAATTATTTTCATACTTATCACAGAAGATTCCGTTGTTGATCAGGAGGTTATTAGCTAAAGTGGATCTCCACGTGAAGTATATTGAATATTTTGATCATAGTCTTTATATGTAAAACTGTACTTGCCTAGTATGTTTTTATAGTTGAGCTACCTACATACATATGTACCATTAAAAGCTGAACCAATTTGCATCAGTTTAGCTTCTGTTTTTCATGGATCCTCATTAACTATAGACTATGGCCCACATTTATTAATAGTGAGTTTGCCTCACTAGTGTGCAGAGTGCATACACACCATTGCACAGTTTTCATGAATCTGCCGCACCATGTGCAAGCCCAAAGCGCTTCAAATGGGTGCACCAGGTTTTTTCTAGTGCATTCAGTTTAACGGGTGTGCGCCACAATTATGTTGGACTTGCATGGTGCAAATGTGCATCAGAATGCCCCTTTAGGTTTACTGTATTGTGTCGCAATGGACACAGTGCTGACATGGCACAACGCTTAATAAATACATGTGTAAGCAGTTTGCACTGGTATTTATGTGCAATATATGCCTGAATACTGGCGCAGATCTACTTTTTAATGGATCAGTTGCACGGTCCTTCAAAATAGGGGCCATAAGCACTGATCCATTAAAAGATGCTGCATTTAGTGCAGTTGTGTGCCACTGACCTTTGAGTCCAACAAGAAAGCCGTTCTAATGTTCATTACACTCTATGGGGAGATTTATCACTAGTCCTATGTAGCTTCTTGGCATATAATTGTCACAAATTTATGCGCAAAAAATAGACCACAGAGTGTGCAACACCACATTTATCAACTGAGAATTTTCAAAAGAACCCAAATTTAATCGCAAAACGACACCACATAGGAGGTGGAGTATGTGGGTCCATTGCTACTACAGGGGGGAGACTTAATCACAAACTTGCACAAGTTTTTGCTCAATTTTTTGTTTGAGGTATCTGAGAAGTTCCTGTGCAAAAACATCACAAAAAAGCAGAAATTGAGCAGATGTTAAACGTGTGACTGGTGCAGTCTATTCACATAGAGCACACACATCAGAAGGCATTTACCACTGCACACCGGACTATAAATCCGACTGATGGAAACCTGCCAGTCTAACACATGGACAACTGCTCAAAATCTTGCCTAATGATAAATCTCCCCCTATTTGTCTAGTGTACAGATTGATGCTCTGTTCTGTAATATTTAGCACTGCAGTCTGGTTAATGTGTATAAGCCCATGTCGAGCTCTCCAGGAAATCTGTGTATGTCCAGATTTTCCTAGTATAGAATAATAATATATGGTAAACAGTAGACTAACAGGTTATCACACATAAAATGCTGAACCAAATAAACTTGTGTAGAAATAGGAGGTTAGATAACATACATGGATAACATTTGACTGAAGGTAAGATATCAGGACATGCTTTTTCTTTTCTATAACACTTTTGACATTTGTGTTAATTTGCTGACATTGATATGTGACAGTGACTTACAAAGGATCAAGCAAGTGCAGTTGGCTCTGTACAGCATGCTTTCTTGGTTCCCTTTAATGCTACTGGCTGCGTTGTTTGTTTGCAGTTAGAACAGATTTTACAGTCTTCATTTCTGTGCCAGAGGATATTAGGCAATCATTCATGTTTAGTGCATGATGTGCAGAAAAGGTAATGAACTTAATTTAAATATAAATGACTTGTGCAGAGATAATCTGAAGGTCTGAACAACTTCTATGCATTTTGTGAGTTGCTAGGGGAGTTCTGTAGGCCCCGCTTTGCAAATTAAACGTAGTCATATAGAACAGATGTATACAAGAGATGGCTTTGTAAGTAGAAACATATGATAAGATATTCAGTGACATTTTTCTTTGTCAATTATGGGAATGTTTCCAAATAAGGTCAAGGGTTGGATAACTAAAGAATCAAAAACGGCTTTATGGCAATTTCAACTACAATGACTTTAGCTCATAAAATAGGATTAATGTGTTTTAAGATAAAAACACTAAAAGTTATATACAAATCTGCCCAACATGGCAGCTTCTTCATCTTAGGGTCACCTGATAACCCATCCGCACCTAGTCAAGCCATTTTTAGAAAAGTCCAGTAGTCATCGAACCTTATTTATTTACATGTTTAACTAAAAAACAAATGACCACGAGAGCTTACCACGTAGTTATCTACTGGATAGGCATACAGTAACTATGCTCATTTTTCATTTTAAAGATTGGGAGAAGATGGGTAGTAATGTATTTTAATGCTGGGTGGGGTTATCATTGTGGGGTAAGATATCATGTAAATACCACTGATGAAATTGGACTTTTAAGACATAAACAAAACCAGATGCAGGATGAAAGAATTCCTCAACAGCTTCTCTGTAACTGATTTAGGAAGGCAATTTGTATCACAAATACCTAGTTTTGCAAATGAAAATAGTTTAAATCGCACCTAAGTCTCAGAAAGTGTAAATGTATTACCATGATGCCTATGAGTCTTTAATTTGAGTTGCTTAGTATTATTCTCATAAGAATCCTTTTAGGGTTTCACTTTTCATTAGTTCCTGATAATGGTAGTTTTTTTTCTGCGTTTTAGTTTAAACTAATTTGTAAATCTGAGCGCTCCCTTTAAAGTAAAATCTTTTGACACCATAATAAATAAAACATGGATAAGTAAAAATAACAGCACATTCCAAAATCAGCAGTGTTAGAGCAAAGAGAATATATGGAGCAACTTTTCTTAGAAATCAGTGTTGTGCTATTTCCCTGGTCAGGATAGAAACTATTCTCCGTATAGCTTATAGTGAATTTACCATTAGAGGCCCCCATTGAAGGTGTATGGAGACTTAAATGCCATACATGCTCTACTAAGGAGTCTAGGAAATATGCAAATACGTTTTTCAGGGTGGAATAAGAAAAAATTTCCCTTGAAAGCTTCCTTGATGGCATGATGCTGTATAATAGCCAAATCAGTGTATTTATTCATGTGCTTTTTCTTTTGTTATTAATGGACAAGTGGTTCTAGTAAGAATAGCACATGAAAAGCACATATCTGAGTGCTCACCTAAGATAATTCAGAATAGAGCTAGTGATGGCTGACATACCCTAGTCAGAGAGGGGGCATGCCTAGTGTTGTTAGAAATGGAGACAGGCTTAGATTAAGGGTTAGTTCTTGATCACATACCTTGGAGGGAGGGTGGCCAGTGGAGTGTATAATGAAAGCAGGAAGAGTAGATGGAGCTATTCAGGGCATTGAGGTTGGCCAAGTACGGTGGTTATGGTGGAAGGATTTAGAGGTTGTTGAGAGGTAGCAAAGTGGGTTATTTGCAGAACTAAGATGTGCATTTGGATTTGGAGTCTGTGAATGGGTTTAGATTCATTAGAGTAGTCATCCACTATGGCTGTCTCCTACTTAGGAGCATGTTCTGGTACACACAAGGTGATGTTTTGCACCTGGGGGTAGAACATTTTACCCATTGTAATCTGACATTTATTTAAAGAAGGACATTGGGGTTATTTATTTTGTTCTGGTGTAGTAACCATCCCTCTGGTGCCACTGGATACATTATAAGGGGTGAGCGCCCAGATTAGCATTCCGCTACCCAAACCTGAACATTCAAGTTCGGGTTTGACCAAAATCAGCGTAAACTGAACAGGTCCCCTCATCCCTTAACAATTTTAAAAATACAGATAGGTCTTTATGAATCCTGCTTTACGCTGTTTGGAGCAGTATAGTAAACATAATTCGTTGTCATCCATGTTCCCCAACTCAGACATAACTAAAGAAACGTCGTTTTTTTTTAAATGCAGCTAAACATCATTTTTTAAATATGATTTTCATTAGTTTGTTCAACTCTTAAAACAAATAAGAGATTATTAATAATTCAGGTGATAAAATGAAAACTAAGTAGTTAATTAAAAAAGAAACACTCTCTTAAGTGTTCTGACAGACTGAGGGCAACCTTCAGATCTCCCCCGTATAATGCAACAGTTTCTTCCAGAAATACACATTTAGTAGAAAAAATTCCTATACATATGGTTCTGATTACTTCACTATTTACTTAGCACAACCTCCAGGTTAAAACTCAGCTTATAAATTAGTTCTTTACATTTTCTCAGCAGGGATTGCTTACATCTAATTTATCAGAACCAAAAAAGACCTAATAGTATAGTAGTAAAGAATGATAAGCTTCACACACCATGCGCACTGTACAAAGCCAGAATCACAAAGTGGCCATGACTTTTTATTTAGATGTCCTGTATATTTATTTGAGGAAATACATGACCTAATGGCCAGAAATGATAATTGTTCACCTATCCCCAAGAAGCTGGAAGCCACAAATATAACCACATCTCACATACAATAAAGATTTGTTGACTTTCTGCAAATCATTGTTTGAGTAATGCAAAAATATACATTTTTTCTAAATACTTTCTTTATGAATTCCTCCTGGTTCTAGATCCCTGCTTGCTGACATTCAACTGGAAGCTTCATTGTTTACTTCCTGTGGATAAAATACAGAAAGTATTTTGATATAGAAATATACAGGCAATCCCCGGGTTACATACAAGATAGGGTCTGTAGGTTTGTTCTTAAGTTGAGTTTGTATGTAAGTCGGAACTGTATATTTTATCATTGTAATCCCAGCCAGAACTTTTTTCGTCTCTGTGACAATTGGATTTTAAAAATGTTGGGTTGTCATAAGAAACAATATTAACACTAAAGCTTCATTACAGACACATTTGATAACTGTTACAGCTGATTATTGTAGCCTAGGACTAAAGTACAATAAATTACCAATATCCAGGGGTCTGTTTGTAACTAGGGGTCGTATGTAAGTCGAGTGTTCTTAAGTAGGGGACTACCTGTATATGTGATAAAACCATGAAGCATGTGATGCTTCTTCAAGATTCTGTAGTTTCTGCTCTTCTTCCATTATTTTGGCTAAGCATATTAAAGACGTGTAACATAAATTGCAAGGATTTTAATTTGTTTAAATAATGTAGATTCTTTGAGGGGAACCATCTTTGTGCATCTAGGACACTACACAGTGTGTGGAGCCTTCTGCTTCTGACTGTGCTATGATCAACTGATCAGTGTGGGCGTGGCAAAAAAAACTGCCAAAAACCATAATTTTCCGTCTGAAATCCTTACATCTATTCCAGGCAAAATATTGATGTCAATAAGTTTAGGTGTGGCAAACATGGCAGTGAAGGTTGCTCATATTGTTCATAAACGTGAGATCACAAACAACTATGCAAGAAGCGTGTGACACTCATGCTCCACTGGGTGCGAATTGGCCTTGAAAAATCTAAGGAAAACGGGGCTAACATATTGAGAAATTAAAAGGACTGTTTGGAAACTTGATTTTATGGAAATGTTCCAAAGCCAATGGCATTGCATACTTGGCCAGGATCAATGGTGGTCTCAATGGAGAGCTGTATATGAGTATCCTATGAGATGAGTACAATGGGTATAACTGGGATGACGTAGTGTTTCAACAAGATAACAACTTTAAGCATAAATAAAGATAACGCCATGAAACTGTTTGATGACAATGGAGTTGTTGGATTGGCCCTTACAATTCCGAGACCTTAACCCAATCAAACAATTGTGGGTTCAATTAATGAAAAAACTGTATTCATAGCCAAATTAGTTGACCAGTAGGCACCAGCATTGTAGAAGAGACTTAGGAACAGATTTCTGTCAAGATCTGCTTGAATCTGTTTGAGAGCAATCACAGAAGGATTTAGGCATTGTTTTAAGCCAAAAGTGGATTTACAAAATACTAACAAAATGAAAAAATAAATTAAGTTTTTATGGCAAAACAGTAACAATACAGTTTCTTGACAACAATCTGCCTTACAAACATTATTGTACACAAAAAGAGAAAGAGGCCAGTGGCGAGAGCCTATATACCACCAGCACAGTATATAGCACCAAAAAGTTTGGACAAAAGATAATAAGTAACCAAATAACTTGTAATAAATTCACAAAATCAATCTTTATTTGTAACAATAAAAATACATATAAGTACGGACAGTAATATGTGGACCAAAGAGGGATAAAAAGTGGTTTGTACAGAGGTAATAGCCAGAAAACAGAAGGCTTAGAGGTAGGTTATACAATCCATAACAAGATGAGGCATGAGGAGAAAACAAGAGTAGAAAGAAGAATATATTTTACATACAGCCAAATCTATAATCCAAACAAGGTAGTAAATATACCATACCACAAGATAAAAGTACAAGCCACAGACCCCGACACGTGTTTCGCCGATAGGCTTTATCAAGGGGAGTCCCCTTGATAAAACCAAACCAGTATATGTATTCAAGAAGGAACAGATTCCCAACTGTAGACAGCACTGTTTTGACCTGATTGAGTCTCCTCAGTACGGTGTAGGGAACTGGTTTGGCTGAGTGAAAGGCTTGTGACTTGGGTCGGGAAGTATGAACTCTATTCCTTCTGTAATAGATATTCTGGTTGGAGTTTAATCCTGAATCATGTCATAAGGCTTCTTGTACTTCATGCTTCTTGTCCAGGGAGCTGCCTTACCCTTTGAATATTTTCCCAGAATCCCCCTATAAAAGCATCCATGGCTATAAGATTCCACATGCCTCCACGGTGGCCTTAATTGCTAGTCTCCGTAAGGAGAACTTTTACTTCCCGACCTTACGAACATTATGCTTACTAATTGACTAGTTGTCAAATTTATGTATGAGATCACAAAGATTGTCTATAAAATGATTGTCGTTTAACGTTCAAAGCTGTAGTAGAGGGTAAGATATAGAGCCCGAAAGTAAAAAGTTCAAAACATTGTCACTCTTTTGATCGTCCGTGTTAAAAAAGAATAAGAATCATGAGCAATGAACATTACGTTGGGGGAACATTTTATGACAACAATTAGCTATGCACAAAAAATACTGGGCTCCCTTTCTAAGTACTAATTATTATATATGAAGAATGCTTCTACTAAGAATTGTGTCACCAGATGACTTGTCCTGTGGCACTGAGCCTGATTCCATGTTCCCTTATTGTTTCAGCATGGCGTCACCATGCTTCACATCTGGATTCTGCTCTGTACTATTTATGCATTTGATTGTTCATGTGTTCATTGTTTTCCTAAATAAGAAGTGCTGCCAATATTAGCTATGCTTGTCTGCTCTAGAGGTATACATCAACCACATATGTGCCTGCAGACCTCTATGATATGATCTTTCTACATTAATGTCAGAGTCCATGAGAACGAGTCTAAAAACATGCTGGGCAGCACATAAATATGTTTAGTGTCGTGGCAAAGTGTCATTTTTCCTGGTAATAGTGATTTATAAGGCAATTTCATGTTAAGTTGTAGCCTTGGCAATATCACAATTTAAGAAATATTAACCTGTTAATAAAACATATGGAATTTCACAATGTAAGTGTTGTATTTGTACCTCTAGGGTGTTTTAAAGCCGCCCTTTGTTTATTAACTCCATGTATTTTGCTTTGTGCCTGTACTGCTCCTTTCATTTTATCTGTTTCATGTATTGTGTTTATAAATATTGAATATGTACGCCGTGGAGCATACTAATACCAATAAGGCTCATGCACAAAGCAGCTTTCAATATACACAGTTTACTCATTCATTGCGCCATCTGTAGGATTTAAAGGAATGTTAAAAATCATTTGAATTTTATCATCTATTTTATTTCTTTTGGTTGGTCATAGGAGGAAATGAAACGAAACAACGGCTTGGATATGTACTATGATGTTATAATATGTAAAAGTATCTATATGTAAAGTCTGTTTAAATAAACTTGTATTACAATATAGATGCAGTTCAACTAAATGAATAAGATATACTGAAATCCAACTATTCTATGTTAAGTAAAAATTTGGTTGTTTTATTTCTAGCTGCAACCTGACTTGTCCAGCCGGCCAGTTTGGAGTTAATTGTGATCAGATGTGTAATTGCCATGACGATAAATGTGATTCTGTCACTGGAGCCTGCCATATGGGTAAGTAAGGCATTGCCAGTAGTGGATTATAATATACTACTATACTATATATATACTACCACTAACCTATAGAAATAATGAAGAACGGGACCTCCAGACTTCAATTAGTCATATGTGTGTGGCAGCTCTCAACACACATGTGCATAAGAGCCTTTGAAGGTCCTCCATATCTCCTTAAAATACAGTACTTAATGTTTTCTGAAGAAACCCCTCTCCTTTCCCAAGTGAATTGCCTCTGGTACCATATGCAATTAACATCAAACCATTAAAAATGTGGGCACCCACAATTTTTATACAGCCAAGGACCCATGTCATTCTTAATCCACCCCCGTCCCTGGATTCTAATAAAGACCTAGTCTAAGAGTTATAGACACTTCTTCTGGCAGATACAGGTGCATCAGCATAAATTAAAAATTCATTAAAAAGTTATAGGGCCAGATTTACTAACAGTGAGGCAGAGTGCACCCGATTCATAAAGACTGGAGCCATGTCTGGTGCACCCTGTGGGTATCCAAAGTCTGTAAACTGACTGCACCAGTTTTTTTCTGACTCACTCATTTTAAGGGGCGTGCGCCAAAATTATGTCGGACTTCCCACATAAATGTGGCGATCGGTGCCAGTGTGCACAACAACGCCCCTTTATGCGCATGGTATTGTGTCATGGCGGGTACTGTGAAACTGCAATACAATACTAGCACAAAGACTTCATAAATACATGGGCAACCAGTTTGCACACATTTATGTGCAGTCTATGCCATATTTGCTGGCCATTATCTCAGAAAAGAAGAATATTATATGAGACCAACTGTATAACATTTTTTTCAACACAAAAATGCTGTCCAAATGAAAAGTATGTACAGTAAATGGACTGAATACTTGGTCGGGGCTCCTTTTGCATGACGGCATTAATGTGGCATGGCATGGAGTTGATCAGCTGATGGCACTGCAAAGGTGTTATAAAAACCCAGGTTGTATGAGAGCAGTCTTCAGCTCATCTGCATTGTTAGGTCTGGTGTCTCACATCTTCCTCTTGACGAGTTTGCTGGCCAATCAAGTGATACTGTGGTTATTAAACCAGGTTTTGGTACTCCACACTAGACCTCAAGCAGCTTGGATTGTGCCTCTCTACTCTTCCTCCAGACTCTGGGACCTTGATTTTTAAATGAATTGTGTAATTTACTTTCACTTGTACCACTGAGCAAAAGTCCAGTTCTTTTTCTTCTTGTCGCAGGTAAGACACTTCTGACGTCAGGAGTGGTTTGACACATGTAGTGCTACACTAGTTGCCCATGTCCTGGACACATCTGTGTGTGGTGGCTCTTGAATCACTGGCTCCAGCAGCGGTCCATATGCTTTGATACAGCACTCTGTGAACAGACAGATTTTTTAGCAATGACCTTTTGTGACTTACCCTCCTTGTGGAGTGTGTCAATGACTGCCTTCAGTACATCTGTCAAGTCAGCAGTCTTCTTCATGATTGTGTCGGTTACTGAACCAGACTACGGGACCTTTCAAAATGCAGGTGTTTTGGTTCTAATTGTCTGAGATAATGTTTCTGTTTTTTGTTTTTTGTTTTTCACTTTTTGCGTTGAATTACTGAAAGAAAATAACTTTTTGCTGATTTTCTAAAGAGATGAGTAGTTAAAGGGAACCTGTCACCAGCCACACTGCTGTTAAACCCCCAAACATACCTAATAGGGTTTATTAAATGGTATTGTCCTTATAATGATTGTGTGCCGCCCTCATGCTGAAATATCAACTTATATTCACAAGCAGCTAGAAGTCTGGGGGGTGGGGTACGGATTAGAGCAGTGAAGCGTTTACCAACCTTCCAGGCAGCCTTGTCATGAAAACTCTTCCTACAGCTCTCCGTTGAGCTTGGTCTAGTCCTCAGAACTAGTCAAGGTATTTGCTTACAAGTAAGTATTGCACATTACCCAGAGGATAATACCAGAGGACAAGGAACACATAAACAGGGATATAAAGACCATGGGTGGACACCACTGACACGTGTTTTGCCTTGCTTCGAAGTATTACATTTTGATTGTTGTTTTTGTTGTGGTGTTATTTGATTTTGGAAACAATCCATTTGATTTGGTGGGAGTACATTGTGTCCGTGCCCCCTATTACCTGTATCGGTGGTTAACTAATGGATGTAGTTGAGGTTAGGTCTACAGTGCCATTCATTGTATTGCCTATTAATACATATATCTATTGATTATCTATTTGACTTCTTAAGGATCAATCAATATTTTGCAGTAATTTAGAGGAGTGATATACCTGATCGCAGTCTATTCTAATTAAACAGTTCCAATCTCATTTAAATTGTAATTACAGAATGAAATAAAAAATGCATGCAGGTGAAGGAAAGCTATTCCTCTGTGGTTTATTTTGTGCAGACGTAAATGAGTTGTCCTGAGGCTACCACTGGCTCTCTTGCTAATAAGTGCATTAAGAAGGCACAAGCTTGCTGAAGTTTGATAAACCTAATGATGAATTAAAGACAATTAAAGGAGTGAATGGCCTCCACAGTACATTGGAACAATTTTGTCAACACTATTGTGTTTAAAAGGAGTTCACACAGAGCATGAAATGTATCAAGACACTTTTTCTAAAGGTTTTAAGTGCTAAAACATAGGGGGCATTTATTGAGAGTCACATGGAGAATATTTTTTTCTCAAAAATATCTGCAACATTTCCAGACACATTTCACTCCTGGTGCGCAGCATACAAAGGAACAGATGGAAAGAAGAACCAATCATATCACTTTTCTTTATATTAAGGGGTCCAATTTCTCCTAATATCAATTCAATCCCTACATGTATAGAAAACCACTAAAAGGCAAGGTTTCACAGCACAATCACTCTGTAGCCACACTTAGACACATATACTGTAACATATACCTTTGTTATACAATGGGGCTTATTTACTAAGGGTCAGGCATTTAGAAGGGGATTGTGGCGCACGTGATCGGATTTTGGGGCATCGGCGCCGGCTTTCATGCGTCATTTCTGGGGGGAATCCAACGGATTCGGACTGAGCGCGGGATTTAACATTTAAATTGTGTCACAAGACATACACTTACATGCACCAGGAAGAAGAAGGTGAACTCCGGCGGAACTGAGCAGGGAAATGACACATGCAGGAAATCGGGCGCACAATCTTAGTGAATCGCACCGAAGTCCATGATCGTCGGACAACGCACACCGGGGATCGCGTCATGACCCGGTAAGTAAATGTGCCCCAATATGTCAATCATTATTGTTTTGAAAAGCTTGCTCAGATGGCACACATAGCTGGACATGTCCAGCCGTAAAGAAGGTTGGACATGTCCAAAATCATGGTATGTGCTGTTATATTAGTAGAATGATGAGGATTGTAAGAATTTCTGGGATCAGGTTTTTTTTTAATATGGGTCCATGAAGGTATAAAAGTAAACACATTGGGGCACATTTACTTACCCAGTCCCCAGAGTTCACAGAAAGTGTATTGTCTGACTCCAATGCACTCTGCCGCGATTCACTAAGATTGTGCGCCCGATATCCTGCATGTGTAGCCTCTCCGCACAGATCTAACAGAGTGTAGCATCTTTTTAGTGGTGCATCTAAGTGCTAGAGCTTGCAACACAATTTGAAAGTTAAATACTGTGCGAATTCTGACGGCAGGCCTCCTAAATTGTGTCACATCGAAGCCAGCGCATTGACCCGAAAAAAAGGGTCCCATGCAACACAATTGCAATGCACCCGCTACAAAAAGTGTGGCGCAAAGCTTAAAGGGAACCCGTCACCAGGAGACCCATTTTTAGCACTCCCCCAGTCCCCACAGAGCATAGTGCATACACTGCCAAAGTGTTTTTGTATAAAAAATAGGTTTTACAGAAAAAAAGATATGTTATATTGTACCTTTCATTAGCATCTGCTGTGTGACTAGGCAGTTGCCTTTTGGGAGGGGCTGGAAAGGAGCAGTCTCCCCCCACCCTTCAGAAACAGCTTCTCCATGTGACCTTTTCAAATATATGAAAACACCCATCACTGGGCTTAGCGACGCCCCCTGCTCCTCTACAGCCAATCCCGAGTGTGGGGAGTTATTCATATATTTGAAAAGGTCACATGTTTCCCAAGGGTGGGGGGGAACTGCTCCTTTCCAGCCCCTCCCATTTGGCAACTGCCTGGTCACACAGCACATGCTAATGAAAGGTACAATATAACTTATCTTTTTTTCTGTAAAACCTATTTTTTATACAAAAACACTTTGGCAGTGTATGCACTATGCTCTGTGGGGACTGGGGGAGTGCTAAAAATGGGTCTCCTGGTGACAGGTTCCCTTTAAGTAAATGTGTCCCATTATACCAACCTTTCTCCTGTGCTGCGCCTCCCATCATTGCTTCTGTTTGTATACAGTGGTTCTACGGTGATGGTGCAATCAGGAGCATGCTCCCACTAAAGCTTCAGGCTGTAGAGGGTGGGCAACTGTCAACAAGATGTCACTTTCAAGTCTTTGTATGGGAGGTGCTGAGCTGAAGCAACTAGAGAGATGAATTTAGTATTTGTCAATTTTATAACCCATATATGATGAGACAGAGATTCCCTGTAAACAATTGTTACAATCCTCATCATTCAACTAATGATTTTGGGCTTGAAAAAGCTTCTTAACACTCTACACTCTGTTTTTACAACCAAGGAATAAACAGGGAATATTTTGTGTAGAATATTTAAAGCTTTATTTTATTTAGAATTTTGTTTCTTCAGAGCAGGGGTCACCATAATGCTGTGCATGCGAAGGCCAAATCTTAGTAAATGTTAGTTTGATGCTCATTGAGTCTATAGCAGAACCAGGTGTGTGAAGATTACGCACTAGCAAACACCGGATGTGCGGAGTGTCTCATCCACTTACACAACACTGACCACATATGCACAGAGGGTTATTTTATACCTAACAGAGCCATTCCAGCATTAGAGGGAGGAAGTGTTTCATCCAGCAGGCAACATAACAAGCATTTTATTTGCTCCTCCTGAGACACTGATTCTTGGCTCAACTTTCTTGGCTGAAATTGGAAGTCTGATATTGGGAAGAGTGTGGAAAAGAGTAAGAGTTGCCAACTGAAAGGTTGATTTATTGGACGTTAGAAATACTTGTTACCGTAATCCTTAGTACTGTAAATTTTGGTGGGTCTTAAAATATGCTGAAAGTCATTTTTTATTTGATCACAGGGCAAACACTTTCTGCTATTGACTTGTTAATGTTTTAAGATTGTTTTATAATGGTATAAAAGTTCATTGAGGAAAAGTGTTTTTGGGAAAGAGCCTGGGTGTTGATGTCATACTTGGGGAACAAATTGTTAAACTAATTTATTTGGAAGGTTTGATTCAAGACTGCATTGTTCATTTGGTACCATGCATCAGGGCAATTCTGAACGTTCTTCTTTTACTAGTTAGAACTGTTTTACTTTATTTTGGTATTCACCATAAGTAGCACTGAACAAAACAGATCCCTATTTTATATTTAATGTTACATATGGAGATTACATAGATAATTTACTTTATGTTAACCTTTGAATTTCTGTGTGCTACACATCCCCTCAGATCCTTATTCATAAATAACTATCCAATAACTATCATACAGTCCTTTAAGGAACTAATGTAGCACCTATAACCTACCCAGAAGATTAATTTTAGACATCAAATTTGTTGGGAACAAACTGCAGAGTTGCTCACGGTCCCTACATCACAGAGTGAAGTGAAGTAAAGTAAGTGACGT
Organism: Engystomops pustulosus; assembly: GCA_019512145.1. Classification (NCBI taxonomy): domain Eukaryota; kingdom Metazoa; phylum Chordata; class Amphibia; order Anura; family Leptodactylidae; genus Engystomops; species Engystomops pustulosus. The sequence goes on along the minus strand of CM033641.1, from coordinate 231,441,658 downwards.
AAACTGCTCCCTGTTAGATTCACAAATATACGTCTCTAACTTGTTTTGACCGTCTTAAAAAGTAAATTTTAGGCTCTTCAGCAACCTCAACTATTTGATTCCTTCACTATGAAGTGTTCCACTGATTCCAGTGTAGTTTGAATTGCCACGTAATCAGTGTCCATGGTACCTGCTCTAGCTCAGGACAGTGCATTAGCATAGTTTCAGCATAGTTTCACATGGTGGGTCCTGGGCTGGAGCTGACAGCCTATCTCTGCCCATCTGATAATAGAGATCTGAAAAATGTATTTGTCAGAAACTGAAGGGTCTAGAAAGACAATTCCAACAAATCCAGAATCAGTGGAGCAGTATCTATTAAAGCAATGCAGTTGATGGAGGTGGTGAAGGGGCCTCTTGAAGGAGTGCTCGTCCGCTGCTCCATCCATTGTTAGGATCAATTGGACCACCAGCAGTTGCACCAATATTGATAAGACTGTGAAAATACCTTTCCATAGAACTTCCTTCTCAGCGCAGGCACTTGTCTAATAAAGCTGACTCCCATTGACTCAATGGAGTCTCAAAATAGACTGCCTGGATCGAAGCAAAAACTTAGTAGACGATTTGAAAATATCCTGGGTCTCAGCTCTGTAAAAAATAAAACTTTTTTTTATTGAAACATATTAAACTGCAACAACATGACTAGCCCTCCTAAATTGGTAACGTGTTCCGGGCAAAAGGAAAATCACATGCCCTTAGTTTTATTTTATACGGAGCTAAGACCCTAAATCTTTTCCAGTCGTCTACATATTGATAAGACAATGGAGAACCCTATAAAAGTACACCACCCAAATTTTTTTAGAATGTATGTTTGTGATCACTGGCAATGTCAGGGGCATTACTAGGAGAAACATGGCCCCACTGCAGGCTTCCCTTGGGTGCATTGTGCTGACAACTGATGGATCCATTGCAGTGTAAATTCTGGGTTTTTTTTCTCCAATGATAGGAATTAAAGTAACAAATAAATTCCAAAGTCAGCCTTATAGGTATTGTCCAGTAGTTCATATTAATCCTCAGCTGAGACCACAACATCTGACTATAAGCAGCTCAACACAGCTACTTCCACTATATTTTGTGTTGGGCTTGGCATTGAACAAATGAATGATGCATTAGGACAGTGATGGGAACCTTTTGGAGACAGAGTGCCCAAACTACACCCAAAACCCACTTATATGTCGTAAAGTGCCAACATGTCAATTTAAGCAGTAACTTATTGATCCCTGCTGTATCACAGATTTTAATCGTATTGGTGTCCTGAGTTCACCAATACAATAGAAAGATGATGGAGAAATTTGTATTGTAGCTTCCCTCCAGGGTGCCCTGAAGAGGAAGAATCAGGAGACCCAGAGCAGGAGCTCAAAATGACAATCCATCTCTATCCACACCTTCTTGCTCCTCCTATAGTCCTGGCAGCCAAGGATGTCGCTTTAAAATATCACTGAGCATGGCACGCCCTGGGCTGTCTTGGATCACAGGAGAAAGCCTTGAGTCGTATCTGGCAAACTATGTGTTGGTGTGAAGGCCTGGGTGCCCACAGAAAGGGCTCCAGGTGCGACCTCTGGCACCAGTGCCATAGGTTTGCCACCACTGCATTAGGACAATCATCATATATGAAAAATATTAATATATTAATGAAAGTTTCTAATGTACCATAACTTTCAGTTGCTAACCATTTTAAACATGTTTTTATGCGTTCTTCATGATTTAATACGTCTTAAAGGGGTTTGCTCATGAAAGAAAATTCTCAGATTTCAATACATTTACACAATAAATATAATTTTTAACCCTTTACTGTACAATTTTACTTAGTTTTATTGACGTTTTAGCTCCTTTCACTCCCTAGGCTAGTCAGTGTAAAATTGAGTCAGTGTGAGCGGGGACTCTAAGCAGACACTTCATGATGCCTCTAGTGCTGTGAGATGCTGTGTGATGACAATGTGGTAATATTATCAGGGTCCGGGTTTATATGCACTCTCATTTAGCTTCTGAACATTCACTAGTATCTGACACATAGAAAGAGATATGAGACAGATCATAGATGAGAGATGATGAGATCCATGAGATGGATATAACACACTATGAGCACAATCTCAGATCTAGATAAAGACCTTATCTTGCCTGTGGCTTGTAGAGTAAGTCTCCTCACATTGTTGTTTGCGGCAGGAAGTCTGTCACTGTGTGTGTGTGTGCAGCAGGCTGGAGTGTAGAGAGGAGCTCACTGCAGCTTCATAAAGGAGAACAATCTGTCCTGCCCGACCCTAGACTTTAGCTTTACGTTTAGATCCCAGGGCAACCAAAATTGTATACACCAGGACTGATAAAGACAGGTTGGAATTATATCTGTTAAATGCTGTAGTTTTCTTAGTAACAGTGAATTAGAGCATGTGTTATTTTGTTATCCTGAGTATTTTTAAGAATCTTGTCTTCATGGGAATACCCCTTCAAGGACATCTCAGCCTTGGGAGCTAAGTACATTAGTTGTTTAAGTCCTGGCTGCAGTAAGCCGCAGTACATCAGGCAATGGGCAGTATTTGGTGACATTATCAGTGCACGCTGTATCCACAAAGTCATGAAATATTTCAAGAAATTAAATCAACACATCCTGAAACATTCACCAGAGTAAAGCCATTAAAAACCTCCTTTTGCGTAAGCAGCCAGTTTCCCACGTTTCAAAAGAACAGCACATACATCTAAGAATAGAACTGGGGGCCTCTTTTTAATTGACATGATTTTCCCCATGTTTTTCTTTAGTGTGCAAGATGTTACTTTGCTTCTTTGACATTATTCAGAATAAAAAGGTTGCTGTAAAAAAAAAACTTTAACAAATCCATAATACTAATTCAGATAAGTAATCAGATTACTTGGAAGTTGCATTTTCCCAGAGGTAGAACACCCACACAACACAATAAAATGTAACATTTGAGAAAACAGACACCATTTGAATACAATTTCCAGAACCACTAGTTGATGCTGGCAACTTATACATGGCTCCTTGTATCTGCCTGTGGCATAAGCCCCTATGCTTCTCGACTGACGGCTTAGTACTGGAGTACTGCTGATTTTCACTTTTGTAGAAGATAATAGAGACATAAAATATCTCTGTTAGAGTAAATGAGTTGATTTTCTGGTAAAAAATCTTCAGAAGACAAATGTTTTATTTAGTGCAACTTAATCAGGCAGTCCAAAAGGTGGTACCCAGGTAAAGACATGTATGACTATTAACAGAATTTGTATCAAATATATTATCACTTGGAGTCCAATAGCTGGGAGTCCCACTGATAACTAGAATTCGGATCTCAAGCACCCAGTTTCAATGGTGCAGTGGTCTTGTGTATGTACTGTGGTAGAGAGTGCGCATACATGACCAATGCTCTATTCCATAGGGGACACATAATAACTATTTTTAAGATTCCTGGTTATCCCAGCGACTAAGAGACAGATCCCATTTTTTGTGAGGAGCCATCAAAGAAATATTTCTTCTTGGGGATATTATGTGAGACATTTTGGTAGCGCTGAGATGCAGGGAGAGTGAGACAAATGTATCACCAAGCGGATATCTTGCTCCTTTTATTTATAATGTTTTGGGGCTCTTGTGTCATACACATCAGATTTCTTATAGTAGTTAAAGTAGTCCATCACAGCTGCATTACAAATATGTCTGTCTGCATTTTCTAAGCATTTGCATTGCAATATAATTGTGTGCTATAACTTACCTTGCACACTGACAGAATCCTCTGTCAAGTCCTAGGGGCTTGCTTTAGTTTGGATGCATTTCAAAAAATAACATGTGGCTTGTCTGTGCTGCTCACTCCTCACTCTTGACCCCACCTTTGTACTCCTGTACAGCTCCTTCATCCTGCTCCTTAACATAGCTCACAGCCTGGAGAGATGACATCAGTGGGGGAGGGACAAGCTGTACAGGAGCACAAAGATGGAGGCAGCCTGCAGCTCAGACAAGTCACATATCACTTTTTGAAATGCATCCAAACCAAACCCCAACACCTGGGACGACACAGAGGATTCTGTCAGGGTGCATGGTAAGTTATAACACACAATTATATTGTAATGCAATATGGGCAGAAAGACATATTTGCACTGAAGCTGTAATGGGCTTTTTCTAATGTCTTTAGTAAAAATGAGGTCCCTGTTGACAGGTTCCCTTTAAGCTAGCTTACTGTTGCATTTTGCCTCAAGTGGTAAATGTTTGGAGTGGATGTGCATCTTTCTGACTAAAATGTTGCAAATTTCGACATTATTCTGGTACCACTGGGAGACTGCCATGAATTTGTGCCTAAATTTGTGCCAATTTGAAAAGTTGCACTTTATAAATCTGTCTACCATTTCTGGATTCACATGATAAATATGGAGTAGGCTGATGTGACATGCCAGTAAACCTACCCTAGGTTTAAAATCACAACATTTTAAAAAGGCACCTCAAATTGTATTGAAAACACAAAGAAGGGCATTTATTATTTTTGGTGCAGGGTGGCACTGGAACCGTGCTATATTTTTCAGTGTGATGTAAGCTTGTGGTGCAAAGGATTAATGCATTGGTGCATGGACTAAAAGGTTTAGAACTTTTGATGATCTTTTAGCTGTTCTCTTTTTGTGCCACAAATTACCCCCAAAAAGGTGTTGTAAAAATAGAAGTGCCAGAAAACTGGTGGATTCACAAGCGGTGACAAAATTTTGCATCCAAAAATAGAACAAGTCAAGAGCATTGGAAAACACCAGTATTGTTGAGCAAACACTTCATATATTCAGGAGCAAGAGGCGCAGAAAGGAAAAAAAACAAAAACATTGCCAGTTTTCTGTTTGAAAGGCCATAATAAATGACCCACAAAGTCTATAAAGTAGTAACTAATCGTAATTACACATTATAGCAAAAAATTTCATGAAAAAGTTCCCACGGACACAGATTTACATTTATTCTTTTATTGTTTCCTAAGCAGTATGACTCAAATGTCTAATAACCATGTGTTGTTGTCTTACACTTCTGTCCATTTGTTACTTGCTCTCGTCTTTGGTGTGCCCTGTACTGAGAGTAAGAATTAATTCATTAGGGATTGAGAATAATCCGGTCATATTTTATTATAAATAGTGCTTTGATTTTGCAGATGGCTTGTGTATGACACAAGTAAAGATGTAATATTAATGTCCTCGCAGGGTTTCCAAGGTTGCATTTTAAAATTTACACTATAAATATGCTGCAAGATATTATCCTCAACCATTTATGTCATATACTAGAGTCTCCTGATAAAGAATCATCCAATAAACAGAGCCACATAAAGTAGTTATGGTTAGTAAACTTTTATGCAGGAATGACTCTTCTATGAGATATCAATAGCTGTATTCATCACAGATATCCTTTCTGCCCTAGCCACTACAGGCAGTCCCCGGGTTACATACAAGATAGGGACTGTAAGTTTGTTCTTAAGTTGAATTTGTATGTAAGTCGAAACTGTATATTTTATCATTGTAGTTCCTGACAATTTTTTTTTTTTGCCCCAGTGACAATTGGAGTTTCAAATTTTTTTGCTGTAATAGGACCAAGAATTATCAATAAAGCTTCATTGCAGACAATTTTAAGCTGATTATTGCAATCTGGGACTATTTTAAAGCATCCAGAGAGCTTCACCAGAGGTCACAGTGGGCAGAGGGGTCCGTCTGTAACTATGGGTTGTCTGTAAGTCGGGTGTCCTTAAGTAGGGGACCGCCTGTACTATGTTTCCAAGGTAGCTATTGCATCCAGTCCAGTTTCTGTGACTTTGGAAAAAAATAAACAAAATATAGTTTGTTCCATGATCTTCATCTAAGGTCTGTCACCTAGCTAAACTAGTTCCCTACACTGTGCTGATGAGAACCAAAAACATTGAAACAACACTTTCCACATTTGAGTGTTTAGAAACTTTTTGGAAAAAGTTGTACTGGTTTTGCTATTATTTCTTCTATATATTAGCAGCAAATAAAATTAAATATTAATACTGTATAAATATTAATACAAAAACTCACACCAGAGGTTCCACGCCCCAATATCACACCTAATATCACACGCCAAGAACCCGGTGCAGACTGGTGGGTGCAGGCACTCCTCCCCTACCGGGACGTCCACATGGATTGACTCTGCCGAATCATGGGCGATTTATGTATGGATTTCTCCCTCTGATGAAACTTTTGTGGAAACGCGTCAGGAGGTCTGACGTATAGTTAGTACAAGGGAAAGTACTTGGGAATGCCTTTGTAAGGGCGGGAGCTTTTTTGGGGGTTAGGGTGAGTTTATCCTAGGGCATCACACCCTCCCCTATCTATCACCAAAAGAGGAAAAGGTGACTCCCTTCCAGCCCTGTATGTTTGGAGACTGACAAGGATATGGGTAAGCAGGACCCCTGGTGGGTCTGACATTGATACGACCTAAGGGTAGGTACATTCCTACATTTATCCCGCTACCACAGTTTCAGTCCCTTTGATATACTCAATGTGCCTAGATAATTATATGAGTATATGTTGTATATATGTCCACTAGGGTGTGATATTGGGGCGTGGAACCTCTGGTGTGAGTTTTTGTATTAATATTTATACAGTTTTAATAGAGTATTATAATAAAATTGAATTTTAACTGGTACCCGTTTGCTGCTCATATATATTATACATAGCGGTAACAGAAATATTTGTGTTCTTATGCTATCTCGCTATTATTTCTTCCTTGAATTGGGATTTCAGACTAATAATTATATGCAATGGTAGTGTGAGGACGGTGGTGGAATTAAGTGTTAAGTACACTATTGGGAGGCATGTTGACACAGTTGGTGACATTGTTCACCACGGTGCTTCTTTTGGAAATCAAAATAGGAGTTCAGGAGATTCGAAGTGGGTTGTGTGTGTATAACATACGCTACTGTAGGGAAGGATGGCTGAATGTTCCTTTTTTTGCTATGCATTTTGAATGAATGAGTTAGATAATATAGAAGAAATATTGAGTAATTGAAGGGGAAAGTGATGGATCTTCTTTGGCTAACTCATACATTATCTACTCCCATTGGAAGGTGTGTGATACAGTATTCTTTGCTGTCTAAAAAATATAATATGGGAAATGGTACATTTTTTTGTCACCTTCCGTGAGTCTTTGTCAAAAATACAGTACAGGAGTTGCTTCAAATGGCAGATCTTTGACAACACTGGGAGCTGGACTGATGACCAATCCTAAGGATATGTTTTTCTTGTTTCTTGTTTTTATCTTGTTTATGGAAAACTATTTGAAAATCCCTGCTCTTACATATAATAGTTTTCCATCTGTTTGTATGTTTTTCTTTATAAAATGTCACAGTGTTCTCAAGAAAATGTTTTAGATGTGTTTTTTTTTACCAGAATTTTATTATTACAGAAAAGAATGCCCATGAAACACCTCGTAATTTCCTATAACCTTGTGTGTAAAACTTATGTCTGGTATATATTTAAAACAAACTCTTTTAGATCAGATGTATACCAAGTGTTTCTCCCATGCCTTTTGCCAATGCCTCTCGAGTAGTGAGCTTTCATTAAATAATGCTTTCTTAAAAAGGTTTTCCATTTCGAGACCCCCACCAATTAGTTGTGTCTGACTGTCTCTGGCACAAGAACCTACAAGACTTCCGGCACCACAGTCGCTTACAATCATGAAAGGCTGCTAGATGCTTTTCACTTGCCTCCATGAAACAGAGTTCAGACAGCTGGTAGTACTGTGACAGCCTCTTGTTAGATATAAGCCCAGTGTGTAATGGAATTATATTGGGCCAGAAGCCAGCACAGGTAGCGTATATTTTAGGCTGAGAACACGGATGTGTGGATTTGGGAATGAAGATAAAAGGAAAAAACTGGTTAAATTACGATATTTAATTGCTATAAGAGCACACAGGGGTCAGAGTCACAAGTTACAAGTGTTGGTAGAAAAAGGTTTAAAGATGAACCGTGTGCTGCCCGAGTGGTAGAGGAGTGAGTGGGCCAATTTACAGGTTCCTTTTGTGTGCGATGATCAGCATGAATCTCCATTCCAGAAAGTAACACCAACACAAACTTTAGGCCCTTAAAGAACTTCAGGTTTTTTAAGGGCCTAATAGGGTGCTTAACCTCCTCCCACTGTTGTCTGTAACTTCAGAATCCAAGAGTTCTCAAAACTTCCAAAAGGAAGATCATAGAGCAATGGTACTGGGGCAAACAGACCCAACTGGGCCTTCAGTTCATTTGGAGACCAAATATATAATCCATCTACTATGCTTTAATTGAGATTTCTGCATATCTTCTGCGTATCAGCTCCAGAACAGGCTGAGATCCGGGCGGGTGTTTTTCTCACTACCCAGATTTAAGAAATGTACCTGGTATCTGACTTCACCATAACCTCATAATTGCCTTATGAATTATGTCCCTGTGAAGTTTTGGACATATGTTTCTTAGGAGGGCTTGTTGCCCTGGCAAAGTTGTGAAAATTAGACAGTGTGAATATAAATAATTGCTCAATGGCTGATGGCTGATATAAGCAGGTCTAGAAAATTTTTGTATTTCAAAATATTTCACTCAAATCTGTATCAACAAGCCTGATACATTTTTGAAGGATATTAAAGGGTTTTCCAGCTCAAGTCAGTTTTTAGACTGATGACCTCTACTCAGTCAAGTAGGAGCACTAGTGCTGCACTGCCGTTATACAGCACTGTCCACTGTACAGAATGCCACCATAACAGCATACTGATGCCAAGCCCAGGTGATGGACTTCCATCATTCAGAATCTGACGACCTGATGCTGAGAATAGGTCACCCACATGAAAATTGCCCAGACGTCTGTACTCTAAAACCAATAATTAACCCCTTTGGTCATTGGTCATTGGTGCCTGAATGTCCAGGTCAATTTTTTACTTTCTGCTATTTACGTATTACAACAATAAATACTTTGTTTTTTCTCATGGCATGTGAGACTTTAACTTGATAGGATAGTTTTATTAATTACATATTTTTTCTTTAACAATTTTTTTTTTGTAATTTTTAAATTAAAGGTTTTTTTTAATAAGTATTAGCTATTTCCAAAATATGTTATAAATATGTACAGCATTATTTCATCACCCTTCCCCCAGGTTCAGCTGCAGATGGTGCATGTACTTCTGCAAAGTGAAAGTAAAAGTCTCCTGCAGCTTCTTCTATATACTGACAGGCTGGAGGGTGCACACTTCAAATGCCTATATCTCCTGAACCCTTTGAACACAATTCTGGATTCATATAAAACAGGAGAGTCTCCCCTTAAATATGATATGTGGATTGTGCATGGATGCTTAAAAAAAACAGAGATATCCACTTTTAAAGTTACAATCAGGAATAGAAAGCTGTATCTAAAAAACTATTTTTTTAGAACAAATTTAAGGGTGGATTTCTCTGATTCTGTTAAGCATCCAATTCATAATTGGAATTGCAATTCATACATTATATTAAAGGGGAGATTCTTCTGTTTAATGACACATATTGGGACACATTTACTTACCAGTCCCTTTCCGATTCGGAATGTCTGACTGGATTGCATTGTGCAATTCACTTAGATCGTGCAGATTTTCTGCATATGCTGCTTCCCCGATCAGATCCAAAGTTCACCATCTTCCCGCCCCCGATTTTTGTCGCATGAAAGCCAGCACGATTGCGCCAAGATCCAATCGTGTGCGCCAAAATCCCCTTCTAAATACCTGTCCCAGCCATGCTAAACCCGAAAACGTCGTAATATCCAACAAAAGTGCGGTCCGTGGACCCTTAGTAAATAAGCCCCATTGTGTTTCTAAGTGCCAGGGTTCAGGAGATATAGCCATTTGAAGTTGGTCACTGTCATGACGTTTATAAACGTCCTTTGTGCACGGTATATGTACAAATCGGACGTATATAGTCGTATGGCAGTCATAAAGGAGTTGAGTAATGAGTAAAATACATTAACTTTTATTTTGATAGCGCCTTCATATTCCGCTGCGCTTTACAGAACAAGTGGTATATATAATATAGTCATATGAAACAATAGGAATAAGGGGCCTGCTCGCAAGAGCTTACAATCTATGAGGACAAAGGGGTGACACATGAAGTATAAGAGCTCTTACAATGCTTTAGCCATATATATACTGTACATAGAGAGAAATTTAGAAATTTCAAGGTGCATAAGACTGTAGAGTAACCTGTAAATTGTTTTCAACTGTCATTGTTTCTACAACCGTTTTCTGGTGTAGAAACACTGAAATAATCGCAAATTCTTGCACACTGCAAGAAATTGTAAATAATTATGTGACTACGCCACCTTCACACCATGCAGTGGGCATGAAAGGATCAGTGCATTTTATACCGTCTGTATCACCTTTGTGCTGTTTCTATTTTAACTGCAATATCTCACTTCTGAAATTTCCATTACTTAATGAATAACTTTTCATATTTCACTAATTGTATAGTTCCTAAAGAATTGTATAGTTCTATATAAAGGAATGAGAGCTGCAGCGATTCTTAGGATAATTCATAATACCTTGTATCACTTTCTGTGTATTGCAGAAGCAAATCAGCGAATGGGAGTAATAGGAGCCGGGGTACTTGTTACAGTTCTGCTCATTCTTCTGCTATCGTTGTTATGTTGCTGCTGTGTCTGCCGTAAGAAAGATGAATCAGAGTAAGTTCATGATTTAGTCTGATAGACCTTTTTTTAAATGTATTGTCTACTTCTGATGGTAGATGCCTCATGGTAGGTTTCCTTTAACTAACAATTTGGTGATGAACTCTTATGCTGTTAGTCAGACCATAATGCCCAATATCAGTGCCATCAATCTTATGATACTGTCTTCTGTATAAAACAAGGGAGAGTAAATACAAATCATGCACAGCATGGTACCGAGGACTACAAACTTATATTGGGAGCAGAGCATAAGAGGGAGAAGGGGTTACTGAGAACTAAAGGATCATGGGACTTGTAGTTTCCAGTGCTGGCCATCTTGGTCATAAAGCCACTTCTTTAGAGAGGTCATAAAATTTTGTGAATCATAAAATCAAACTATTTAAGCTCCAGTTTGTAACCAATGACACTGGGTTTTTTAAATTCATTTATTTATATCATCATGGGTTTTTGTATCAGATGTTCATATTCCCAGAATAGCCCTTGTAGTGCAACTACTTATGTGTCCTAAACCTAATGATTTTTATTATTAAAGGGATTGATCACTTTGTAGTTATGCTCGTTAAAGGGAATATGTCACCATGATTTACCTACCTGAACTAATCGCTATGTTTTGTAAGGCTATGCCAATACATGCAACCCATAGCTTTTTTTATATTGTCCAGCTTTTCTTTTTAGGTCAAAACTTTACTATAGAAATATGCAATCACTCTGGACCCAGGGATGACACAGCCGAAAGGGGTGGTGGAAATGCAGCATGGTGCATTGTTATTGCTGTGTATCCGGAGCCCTGATAATGCACCTGCTGCTGCTAATTCCCCCAAAGCACTTGAACCTCAGTTACATATTTCTAAAGTCAACTTCTGGCATGTCGGAGAAGCTGGGCATAGCCCTTCATAAAATAGCAGTTGGTTCCGGTAGGTAAATCAACATGACCAATTCCCTTTAAGGGGTTTTCCCACCAAACAAGTTACGCCGCACTCGCCAATCTCCATCAGCTCCATAGAGATGACTGGAACATAACGGACTTGTGCGGTCATCTGCGCCATTCAACTCAGGGAGCGACAAGAGGTCCGACGGAGGTACCCCAGACCCCGTCGGGCCCTTTCTTCTTGTGATCTGTGGTGGAAAAACCCCTCTAAGTTAAAAGACTCATCTGAGTCTGGCATTCCCTTCACTGAACTAATCCTTGATGTCATGACTTTTAACTCTAAAGTTTTTGTGACTAAAACCTCTAAATGACAACTTTTTATGCTTTATAGTGGAAACCAGGAGCAGGTTACAAACAAGAAACCTCCACGACGCTTCTGTGGGCGTTTTAGTAGAATCAGCATGAAGCTCCCTCGAATCCCCTTGCGCAGACAGAAACTGCCAAAAGTAGTTGGTAAGATTATTTCTAATGAATTTTCAAGCTGTTGCTGCTGTGGACCCAGAGAGTGCAGCATTTTGCAGAAAGAGATGGAACACAATATGTTATGAAGAAGTTAGACTGAAGGAACATAGTATTGAAAAGAGATTTAGGAATTTGGTGACAGAGTTTAGTTCAGAGCAAAGAGAACCAATGCAGGATAAGCCCAACTTGTCCTGCATTTGATTGGCGGTTATCGTGTGCTTCTTGTTATTGTCCTTTGTTGCAATAGGTGAACCTCAAGAGTTTTCAAAGTAAAAGATGTTGCCCAGGATATATTTCCTCTTTTTATAATCCACTGCTGGTTTTTCATTTAAAAACAGTATAAAAACCTATGTATGATAATACCAAAAAATTGAAATGTAATTACATCCGTAGGACCCAGCATTAGTAATGAAGCACTGGGGGATGTAACAGGTATATAAGCAGAGGGATTTTTGTTTATGATTAAGCTTTGAAAAGTGTAAATTATTCTACTGAGAAACTATGGGAAAGCTACAATTAATTGCTTGAAAATCAGATTCAGGCTACCTGCAGATGATCTTGGCCGTGAAAACAGACATTTTCTTCAGTTTTTCACAGCTGATTTGCATCCTTTTTTTTTTTTTTACTAATCCTCATAAAGAACAGTCTATGAGTGTTCCACAATAAATTGGTTCTGGTTACGCATGGTGGTGTAATACGGGGAAAGATAGGACATGTCCTATAATTTCCCCGGGTATTAAGCAGTACGGTGCCACATGTGTGCGGCACCGTACCTCTCTGTGCACCCATTGCCAACCTATGGGGGACGTATATTCGGCTGCAGTATATACGTTCCCCAACAGTCGTGCAACGGTCATGTGAATGTAGCCGTAATGTAATAATCAAATTTTCTTTCCTTGGTGTATTCACACAGTGGGGTTTTTTATCATTGGTTGATATCAAAATGTTGCACAGAGCTATTCTCACCACAGATACATAGAAGCATCTACTGACAGATTTAGAGCAAGATTGTGTACTGATCTATGTACTGCAACATAAAAAGTCACAAATACACTGTAGTCCCCTCCTAGTGAATGTGAAGCACACACAACTTTTTATACAATTTGCAACTTTATACTGCGTTTCTCCCCTAGCTGTGACTCCCCAGCAAGTGAGGGGCGTCCTACCTGTAAGGCCCACCTCCTAGCTTGAGAGAACAACACTAGATAAGCAAGAGGAAAACCCTGGAATAACTTTTTATATACTTTATAACATTTTCTCAAAACAATTTCATTATGATACTTTCAGTTTGGTTGTGCCATCTGTTTTCACATTTCACAATACAAGATTTATTTTTATTTTAAATCCCATATGTTCTAGAAATTAAAATACATATATCTTCCATTTTTTGTTCATCACACTGTTTTGTGTGATGTATATTATTATTATAACCTTGCTATATATTCTCATAAAAGTATTTAGTATATGCTACTACCTGATGTCAACACTATAAGGAGACAGCAAAGGGTAGCTCAGCGGGAGATCTTTATTAGGCCAGTGAGTTTGCTCCGTGCATCTGTAAATGTAGAAAGGCTGAACTGACATGCTGAGATCAGTTTATCTTTTCCACGATTGGCCTGGTAAATCCTGTAGACATATGGGGTGATTTATCACTGCTTGTACGCTTTTCTGGTGTAGGAGCAGTGAAATAATGTCAAATTCTTGCTCAGTGCAATAATTTGCAATTAAAATAGCAAATAAGCCACCTCCACAACATATGGGAATGGAGGGAACGTAAAGGGGCGCGGTGGCCGGTGAGGAGGCAGGCACAAGGTGTTCCCGCCCATGCCCGGTTCAAACATTTGTTTGCTGTTTTTTTTTTTAAAAAAAACGACGCCAGGTTTTGCTTGCCACCCGCGTGAAGTGAATTTGTTGGGAAAATCTTGACAATTATTTATATAGTGCCATCAAATTTCGTAGCGTTTTACAGATTCTGGGTAACATATACAAATATAATAAGATATTACAGAGTAATAACAGTCCTATGGAACAATAGGAATGAGGACCCTGATCGAAAGAGCTTACAGTCAATGAGGTTGAAGGGGTGCCACATGAGGTATAAGAGGTTGTATAACAGTCCAGCCATCTTTATAAGGGGATGGAATAAAAATAATTTAATAAACCAAAAATGCTGCTATTAGAACCAGCCATCATCCGCCATCTTATATACAAAGTACATTCTGAAGTTGCCCCTTATCTCTTGAATGACTAATATTGGTATTTGCTTATTAAGAAAATATTTTTTTTTAAAATAAAAAATTACAAACTTGACAGAACTGTGTGATGACAGTTACCTTGATTGGTGACAAAAATGTGAAAATGTACCTTAATTCCTGTCAGTTCAGCAGCAAAGAATCCAGAATATGGCACTAGGAACTTGATTGAAATCTAATTAGAGAGTCATTTTTTATTAATACCATTATCATGTAACCTGTTTTCAGTCGTTCTCTGCAGCAGCATATTCTTGTTGCGTGGAAGGATGTGATGAGGTGAGAGGAAGTAGTAAAATACAGCTCGTTTACCATATCCTGTTTGCACTGTGTTTATTTATATCCCTGCAAGGTCAGGCAGTGCCGTCATTTTCTCATGAAACTGTCCCTATTTTATTACATTTCACCCTGCAGAAGTAATAAAGTAGGAAATGGAGCACATTTAACAGGTGACTTTTTTCAGACAAACATTATTTACTTTGTCATATTCAGTCTTCAAAAGCAAGCTCTCAGACTAAACAGTGGTAGATGTGCTGGATTTCCGGCTTTCAGCACAAAATGACTCATTAAAAGGCAATCCAAAAACGATAATCTCTGTGTGATGATTTTTGAATCAAAGAAAAATAATTAATTGGTTTAGTTTTATGAAATAGCTTTGCCTGGGGATAAATTGCTATTAATTTTGGTAAGGATATTGTTTACAGATTATGTGTGCCAATTACAAAGTAGGATATCACAGTCACAGCGCTATAATATCCTTGTTCCCTTAATCTCTTGCAAGGCACAAGTATAATAACTAGCGAGACAAGAAAGTAAATGCCGGAGGCTCTATTCACACATACTTTCATGTTCGACTCTCTAATGTAAGACGTAGCATTGCCGTTTTGTCTTTTGACTAAATTTAAAGGGGTTGTCCATGGTTACACTCATGAAAAAAATTGTTTAAAGAATTCTACAATTTTTTTTTAACCACTGTGAAAAAAACTGATGAAAAAACCTGATAAAATTAAAGCGAACCTGTCACCAGGAATGTGATTGTAAAGCTGTTGACAGGTTCCAATAGCCCATGCAGTGTTCATTTTAAAAATGCCTTTAACAGTATTGTGACTAATTTCAATAGTATATAATAGTTTGATTACATTACCTGGCAGTGTGTGGTGAGTCCTGGCTGGCGGGGGGGGGGGGGGGCAACCGGTGTGTACCTTTATCTCCTCATGCATTCTTCTCCAAACAATCCCCAAACATGACAGGAAGTGGGGAGGAGAGAGGGAGCTGGGTGAGTTTGGAGGAGAGAAGACTGACACAGGCACACACAGGCCCTGATCTTAGCCCAAACTTATCAGGTTACTTAGAGGTTAATTATTATGTTATTGCATTTGTTATGGCTTGAAATTCATTAAGATTTTTTGCCTGGTTTGTTCCTGCTACTTGTTTGTCCTGTTTTGAAAGAAATCCAACAGAGAAGCAGGCTGACCCCTAAGGGCGCATTCACACTGCCGTTGCCCACCGTACCGTAGTACGGCATGAACACGGCAGCATCGTCCCTCTCCATAGGAATACACAGCACACGGCGCCATATTCCGTAGAAAAGATAGGACATGTCCTATCTTTCTACGGGCTATGGAACGGTACGGCACCGCAAGGCCATTGAAGTGTATGGGGGACGTATACAGGTCGGCCATATATACATCCCCCATACTTTCGTGTGAATGTAGCTTAAATGTGTATCCCTATCTATGTTCTCCCAAGTAGTTCTAAACGTTTATTTAAGATGAATTTTTCATCAGATTAACCATAAATCATTGTTAGAGTGTAAAAAGAAGCATTTACAAACATACCAAGCTATTTTTCATTTATGAAAAACTATTGGGGAAGTGATTGCCAGCTAGTATATACACAGTCTAACATCATCCTAGCTGTTCTAGTACACAGAAAATTCCTAGAAAATGAAATATGCAAAACAGCTTTCCTCAAATTTTCCCTCAGTGCTACTTTGATAGGCTCCCTAAAAATCAATGCATGATGAAGAAGCCTGATGACACGACGCGGTAAAATAGCCAAACCAGTATGTTGTTTTCTAAAGAAGATGTTTAGATGTTTTTGTATCTCATCAGCATAGTGTAGGGAACTAAATTGGCTACAGAAGGTGAGAAGAAAAACTCGTATGGGGATTCTGCGAATAGAGAAATAAAGGCTATGCAGGCGATTCTGGGTAGGAAGTATGTAAATGTAATGTATGGACATTGTTATATTGAGGCTAACCCTCTTTCTAGAAAATTATAAATTTTTTCCTTATAAAGTAATAAAATCACAATAGTATTTTTGTAAAGCTTTTTTGCACCATAGGATATAAAGTAAGAATATGTTTATATGTGGGTAACGGAGCCTCCGTTGAAAGAGGATATATAATCAGTTGAGTCCATTAGAATGCATTGGTGTCCATTATATGATAAATCTGTTTCTGACCATTTTTCTATTTTTATACGACTTGTGTTACCAAAACTTAGAGTGGTTTGTAGGAAGTACTGCCAGTATGACAAGTAACAGCATACTCTCACTAGGCAGCAGCATTTGATAACACATTCAGGACGTCTGCCTTTGTTACAAAATTACAAATTGGAAAGGCCCTTAAAGGCTTTAACTTGTCTGGCCTTTCAATTACAAAGGGCCAATAAATTGCTTCCTTTACCTCTTGACTGCTTGGGAAAACTTCAGCAGAATATATTTTGTTCTCAGATGGTAATAGGACAATATATTATGTTTGCACAGCCGCTCACACAATGATTAATTAGCTGTAGCCATAAAAAGGCAGATGTTCTGAAACCTTTCTCCCCTGTCAGCCCCACAGAAGCGGGGCTGACCAGACCCTGAATTGATAACAGGAAAACGACTTATTAGCAGAAACAACAAAGCCTGGTTATCAGTGTAAGTGGGAATTAAGGACCACTCAAGTCACGAAACAGACTGATAAGGAACTTAATGTGCTTTAAATTACATTTTTTTATTTGTAAAATGGACTGGTTCAATGTGATTTGAGATACTGTCTATATTTAACCTATAATAGCTTTCTCTTATCTTCAGAATAATGTAGCTTTGCTATGTTTTAGAAACTTTGGAAACTGGTGTTTATTTTAAGACTTGCATTTTAACCTGATGAGGTTTATAAAATAATTTCACCATACAGAAAAAGAAATATGGTGAATTATTTATTAGAATTTATGCCACTGTAAACTGGTTAGGAAACCTACAAAGAGGAATCTACCTCCAGACGTAGATCTGATGGTAGATTCCACCTAACTACATCTGCCCTAATCTTAATTTTAAAGATTTAAAGACCTTATCTAACTTTTTAAAAAGTTGCAAAAGTTATATGTAAATTTCTCGCAGAGTCTAATGGGGCGTGGAGTAGCTTGGCCGGGTGCAGAGGCTACACCACACCCTAGTACCTCTGCAGGGATGCCCACTTGCACTCCTTTTCTTCTTCCTACTCCTGTCCCGTGTTATAGTGATGATGTGCGTCGGCATATTTCAGACATCGCTGGCTTCTGTGGAGCGGCGCCGACTCCTTTCCCTGTTCCAAAGAAGCCAGCAACGTTTGAAAGAAGAGGAGGAACACGCTGGGTTCGTGCAGGCACGTTTCATCACTCTAACACAGGACAGGAGTTGGAGCTACTGCACATGTGCA
Source organism: Engystomops pustulosus (assembly GCA_019512145.1). NCBI lineage: Eukaryota > Metazoa > Chordata > Amphibia > Anura > Leptodactylidae > Engystomops > Engystomops pustulosus. The sequence continues at coordinate 231,423,647 of CM033641.1, read as the reverse complement.
GTAGCTCCATTGAAGTCAGCGATGTTTGAAAGACAAAGAGGAGCTTGCCAGGCTTGCACTGACGCATGTCATCACTATAGCCCAAAATCTTGGACTCCAGTCACACTGCATACGTTGCAAGGAAATTTTATTGACACAAACAACATGTGACGTTTCGGTCAACAATAGACCTTTGTCAAACTCAGTTTGTTTAAGTCATAACATATGAGGGAGGTTGCATATAGCAATGGGAGCGCTGCCATAGAGGGATGGCGGTCTGTGCCGCTTCTCCAAGCTTCTCCAAGCGGCACAGACCGCCATCCCTCTATGGCAGCGCTCCCATTGCTATATGCAACCTCCCTCATATGTTATGACTTAAACAAACTGAGTTTGACAAAGGTCTATTGTTGACCGAAACGTCACATGTTGTTTGTGTCAATAAAATTTCCTTGCAACGTATGCAGTGTGACTGGAGTCCAAGATTTTGTACACTATATGGGATTGGGACCCTCTCCGGAGCACCTGTACTAAAGATCAATTACAGTGTGCAGCCAAAATCCAATTTTAACTTGATCACTATAGCCCAGACAGGTGTTGGAAGAAGAAGCATGCTGGAATGCACAAGTGGCTGTCCCTGCAGTGGCTACTGGGGCATGGAGTAATGAAGTTTTTTTTTAAGTTAAACCAGGTCTTTATATTAGTAAAATAAAGATTATGGCAGATGAAGTTAGGAGCAATCTGATGGTAGATTCCTCATTGTACATAGACTGTAAGCTCTCATTCCTATTGTTTCATATGACTGTTATTACTCTGTAATGTCTTTTATTTGTATATGTTTGCCATAATCTGTAAGGAGCTAGGGAATCTCATGGAGCTATATAAAAATTATTATTATTATGGTAGGTTTGACTGCAAAGCATTGGTCAGTGGGAGTCCAACCCCAGAGGGAGTCCAACCCCAGAAACCCTACCAATCCAAGGAATCAATCCCTATTAAATAGAGGGTGGTAGTAGCAAAGTCAAAATTACACTATATAACTTTTCAGAATATTGTCATTCTCAGTTTCGATCAGTTTAGTACACAAAGAGTAGCACACTGTAATTGCAACACATGTCTATATCCGTTTCCGTTTCTATCTATCATGTTTTTTGTTATCTGGACATGTACCAGCAATTATCTTCTTTTGTCATGCTTTAGAATGGCTGGGTTTCTCTGAAAATAAATATTTTTTTGGGAAACTTTTTTTTTGAGGAGATAATGAATTCCCCTCCCCCCTCTCAATGCTGAGAGAGCCGTTGACTTCGCCAGCTCTCCCACTGATATTCTCGCACTATGCATTATCATAGCATTATCTGACTAAATTCTGCTATGATCACGTATAGTATGAGTTTACCAGCTCTCTCAGCATTGTATCAGTGTACCTGGGGCGTGCATAAATTAATTATCGGCGGAGCCATGAGGTGCTTGGTGGAGCGCCGCATGCTCATTTGTGTAGTCAATAAAGCTATTTTTCTAGGATACCTGATCATTTTAAAACATGAAAAAAGAAGGATATTGCTGTTCAGGATGGGAGAAGGAGGTGAGTAAAAACATCTACCATCAGGTTATCTGTTGGAAGATGTCCTTTAAAGATTTTATCCAAAAACTTGTCCGAGAAGACAAAACATGTCTTCGTCCCACTTACCTTCTACTGGAACACTAAGCACCAACCATAATGCAACCTTCCAATAAAAATATAGAAATCAGGAGGAATAAAACCATTAGAAGGCTGTTTATTTCAAGAATACACACACATAGTAATTTTGTAGATAAACAGCCTGAGTATGCGGTTTGGCTGATTGTATATCATTCATTCTTAGGTTTAAGGTTAGGTTTAGATTGCCCAGGATTGGATTTTTTCCATTGACCATATTTGGTGTAAAAAGAAGTAATATTTCTCACGTCCTTGCCTCCCATGACCATGAGGTCCAGTGGTGATGTTACGTCTATAGTGCGATGCTGCAACACCTTGTCACTTTCGGGGCTTGTGGTGATGGGAGATACTACTCTGGACCATTCGCAAGGACCAAGGTAAATATTAGTTCTTTATTATTTTCACAACACAACTACATAATAAATAAACTTCAATCCTGGACATCCCCTTTAATAGGGTTTTATTTGCATGATTTTTCATTTTTTGATTTCAGGATTACATAGAGAAGAACCATTTTTCTGAAAAAAGTCCACCATCATGAGTCCATTTTCACATTCAAATGTTAAAGCATAAATATTTGTTTGAAACATAAATAGTTTTGCAGGTCATATTGTACCTGTTCCAGAAAAAAAGGCAAACTATCTATCAAAATAAAAATGGTTTCTGTGAATGTCACCTGTCATTTTAATGCTTGACATTAAAAAAAATCAAGACAACACTGCTATAAATGATTTTACTTATATTACACTACAGCAGTTGCAGTAAGATTTATGATCCCCAAAGAGTGAGAAAAAGATTGGTTTGCACTTAGCATGTATTTAAATAAATCGGTGACAGGGATGTGCTGCAGGAATTTAAATACCAAAGTCTCTAATGATTCCCTGAACAAATGGCTCCTAGATCAGAGAAAATGTGCTAAATCTGAAGCCAATTCCAAATGTTTTACTTATTAGAGGGAATTTTTATTATCTTATGTACAGATGGCTGTTCAATCCATCCAAACCTCTCTCCTATTTTCCTGTTATATTTCCTATTTGTTGGCAAAACAGCAGATATTTTATTTAGCTTATCTAGTAGGAATGTCAAAAATTAAACCTCTTTGGATCAATGACTTTGTTTAGTTCACACAGATTACTGACTTGGAATTTGCCCAAAACCCATTGGTTCCTTTACGTGATAGTTCCAGTAATGGATGGGAACTCGCTAAAACATTCTGTGCATATTTTAAATACAAACAGATGCTCAGAAGTTGGATATAAGAAGTTTTATGTTTAGTGAATGTAGAAAATGAGGTGGGTTTTAATGAATTTAGAAGTTAAATACCTTCAAAAGTTATAAATGGCAGTATGAGAAGTATCCATATGTGTTCCAAAATAGTGTTCCTTCTTGTGCTTTGATAGCTCAGGATCCTTGGTACTCTAAAAGTTTAAGGGAGTTTAAAAAGAAATCTTTTTGGGATGTCTGAAAGCGTTTTTGAGGCAGGATTTGGCACCGAATTTTAGCCTCCATTTATCAATGGGCAGGGACTGTTGTCACCATTTATTAAACTGCATGGCACAAGGTTGGATTTGATGGGAGAACGGAACATGTTAATGAAGAATAAAAAGAGGAGAAAGACACTGCAAAGAGAAAAAGAAAATGGTCTGCAATGGAACTAAAAAATAGCTAAAAGAGAAAGTGATAGGAAGCACATCCATAAGAACAAATCAGGTTCTGATTAATGTTATTAAAGGCACACAAAAATCATAATGGGCTTGAGCTGATACATGGAACGCATTAACCAGCTACCCCTTTAGATGCCACTGTTAAAGGGGTTCTACAAGCTATTTAAGTTCTCACGATCACAGGGAGCCTCAGCAGTTGGACCCTCTCGATCATCTTGTTATCATCTATTCTATGGATTAAGGATTAGTTGGTGCAACCCCTTTAAGGTGTAACAAGTTAGGTTAGCTGCCCGTATGTATTACACTGACAAGAAAAGCCATTACAGTTTAACTGTAAAGTATCCATGGCCTAAAGGCAGGGTTGGCTGTTACCATTAGCAGCACAGGATGAGCAGGGGTGTGGGGCTAACAGATGGGAATACTGATTTAATATTCTAACATAAAGTATTATACAGATATTCTTAATATACTACACCATAATATATAAAGATTTCTACATATCGTCCTGTCTTATTACAGCCCTGTCATATGGACCATCTTGCCTTGATACATAACACATAACTGTTTTTCATTAGGGATACTTAGAAGTCAAGTAAACCACAGTCCTTGTGGTTTTCTCAAAAGAGACCTTTTCTTGAGGTTCTTACATTTTTTTCATCACAGTCATTTTGTTCCACACAACACAAAGGGAGAGAAGGGGAAATGCTATCCTCAATGTCTGTTTTTATTGCCAGAGGCAAAGTGTTATTTCAGTGGAATAAAATGTTTGGTCAGAGGCCCTGTTTTCCTTGGCAGCTGGTCTTTGCCATGTGTTTGTGTTATTATACAATGTGCATCTAAAAACAAATCTAAATATCAAAGTAATGTAACAGATTCAATTAACAGAAAGATGCTGTGTAGAAAACACAATTGCCCACATTTATCAAAAACAGTGCAAACTTGCCTATGTAGTGTGCACGATGCAATATATGTGCTCACATATCAGACAGGGTAACTTCACATAAAAGGAATGCATGCGATTATTCTGATTTCTTTTTAAAATGTGAAAAAATGCCTTTTTGTCTAGCTAATAAACACACATTCAAATGAAATCCTAACATACCCCATTGTGATCATTGTGATGGGGTCTTGTGGGCATTGTTGGGTATCCATTATGTTAAATATCATGGGTTTCCATTTTTTACTCATCTGCTCCTAAAACAGTGGGGAAGAATGGTAGTTATGTAAAATAGCCCTATTGCAGCATTTCAGGAGCACCAGAGTATCACATGAATAACAATAACTTGTGGTTTTAGAATAAAAGATTAGTTCTGATGGCTGTCATGGGGGCTAACTTAGAGTTCTGGCCCTGGTGGATGTAAAAGAAGCTGAGATTAGTTACTATGAGCAAATTACAGTTTAATGAAATTACTACACTGAATACAAATCTTTACTAGAGACAAACATCTAGTAGTACATTGAACTCCCTTCCACCTTCACAACTAGAGCAATTTATTGTTAATACACAAAAATAAACCACTCATTTCATATGACAAGACATTATTCCACCTCCTCCACCCTGAATGACAGAGACCTGACAGGGAGGGTTAATTGATAAATACCTCTTACATTAAATTGTTACCCTCTTATCAGTATGGTGTTACAGAAAAATGTCTACTGTAGTCTATACTTTATTTCCCTAACATATCAAGGTCACTAAATATGTGCTGAAAAACCTCACCTTGACTTATACACGATTCAATTTAAAAAAAAAACCTATAATACTCAACCTCCGGCGCGGTTCCCTATCCTCGGCGCGGCTCCTCTTCTTTCTTCTCTATTTCTTCTCTTTCTTCTTTAGCCGGCAGAGTTGCATCCATGCGATATGCCGGTGGGCGCACACTTTAATGCGGCGGTGTTGCATCATTGTGTGCGCCTGCCGGCAGATTGCAGGAAAGCGACGCTGGCATTTACAGCAAAGAGAAGAAAGAAGAGGAGCCGCGCTGGGAATGGGGAGCCGTGCTGAGCATTAGGGGTGAGTGAGTATGGCCGGAGGATGAGTATTAAGTTTATTTTTTTTTTATGTGCTTGGCATACAGGGGGCTGGCTGGCTGTATGCTATATGGAGCTGGCTGCATCCTACAGGGAGCTGGCTGGCTGTATACTACATGGGGCTGGCTGTATACTACATGGGGTTGGCTGTATACTACATGGGGTTAGCTGTATACTACAGGCGGCTGGCTGGCAGTATCCGAATGTTGGTGGAGAAATTGGGGTGAATCTTTTTTCCATCGCAACGTTTCGGTGATACATCTTTCTCAAGCAAGGTGTATCACCGAAATGTCGTTATGGAGTAAAGATTCACCCCAATTTCTTCACCAACATTGGAATGCTGCCTTTTCTTTGGAATAGATATACAATGAGAATCTATGATACCATAATTCCCTGTTAGTGGGTGTGTGAAGTAAAAATGGACTTGCCAATGGATTCAACTCTACATTTCTTCATGAGAAAATAATAGCCTGGATTCTCTGACTTTTTCCTTTTTTCAACTATTGAGATAACCTTAAAAATGTTTTTATTTTAACAACCGTCTCTACCCAACAAATGGAAAAACTTATAGCTCTGGTAGCCAGTATGTAAAAAGTCTCGGGATGGATTCTTGTACTTACATATTACATATACTTTTATTTTTTAATAAAATTTAGCTAAAATCCTGGAAATATTATTAACTTGAAATATTGTGAAATATATACCCCCTACACTCTTTGCTAAGAGAACTTCAAAGGCAAAAAAATAAACTATGAACTATGATTTGTGGCCAAAAATAAGCCTCATTGTAATTGAGAATGCATTGCTAGATGTCGATTATTATGGGTTGTCACTGCTTCTATAGGAAATTGTCCAGATTACATACAGTATCTGCTGCGATAGAGAGTGGCACAAGGCACATAGATAAACTACTGTTATCGGGAAAGGGACAAACACACCTAAACTACCTTTATGGAAAACATTATAGACTACATAGACAGACTGCTGTGGTGCAAAGTCCATTACCATGGTACTGTTACACAAAGTCATCCAGACTACACAGTAAGACTGCTGTTACAAGGGACATTCCATTCCACATAAAATGCTATATGGGTGGTCACAGCAACACATCTATTGTAGGTGAAGAGCCATACTATACACGTAATAAACTCTCATTGGCGTCTGATAAATGCAACACATTCTGACTGCTGTTGATTGGCCCAGACTACACAGCATAACTACTTTTCATTGGCTTGAAAAAGGTTGTATTGTATAAGTGAAACATCGCTATATGGCTGAATAAACCAACTTGTTTTCACTTTTGTAAAGTTAGAGTGCTGCCTATTCATTGCTTTACTTTTATAGACAATCATCCTTATACACAATAATATTTGTGTAATGGATGATTGGTCCACATTACACAACAAAACTTCTAAAGACAATGGTCCGGCCTTTATAATAACAATGCTAGTATAGAGTAGGTAAGTGGTCGAGACTACACAACAATATCTTACACAGTAAGAGCACCTATTATTAAGATACTAGAAACAAAAGACACATTACAAATTAATTTATTTAAAAAAACATTTTAATGAGATTGTACACATTATTCTTGGCAGTGCTATAACTCTGAACTATAGCATCATATCTTCAGTAATAAATAGTTGGTTCAGATCTTAAGTAATCAGGATTTACCATGAGCACCTGAAATTCATATACCACGTTGACAGTAAGTGGCATTTGGTAATGCTTTGATCAGAGGGAGAATCTTGAAGTTGTCATTTGTATTTTTTGCAGATGATTGTAATTTAAGTTTCATTACATTGCATTTGTTTCTATGAAAGTATATGTCAGAGCACATACACGATTATTTTTCTTGAGATAGAAACATCAATCCTTTTCTGCAGGTGCAGAAACTTTCCCTTTCTTGCTGTTCAAAATTCATTACTCCACAAAGTTTGCTGGTAGAAATTATTAGAAGTCATTACCAAGCTACACACAGAAAATAAAAATCCCATTCTATAAATGTTCATACATCCTAGGATATACTGTTGATAAAATGCCACTTGTCTTGCAGCTTGAGAAGAATTTAGATAATAAAATAATTTTGGTAATGAACATCAGACATCAGAGGAAAGATGTCTGTTTCTGCTAAAGATAAGGATCTGCCAATTGTGTTTCTTATTCCCTCCTTTCCACTGAAGGAACATAGATGCAACACCCAAAATCAAGCAACATGTTACTTTTCAGCAAGCAAATGTTGATCACTGTAAGAAGCATAACTACCGTACTTTTCATTGGCTTGAAAAAGGTTGTATTGTATAAGTGAAACATCGCTATATGGCTGAATAAACCAACTTGTTTTCACTTTTGTAAAGTTAGAGTGCTGCCCATTCATTGCTTTACATCAGAGGAAAGATGTCTGTTTCTGCTAAAGATAAGGATCTGCCAATTGTGTTTCTTATTCCCTCCTTTCCACTGAAGGAACATAGATGCAACACTCAAAATCAAGCAACATGTTACTTTTCAGCAAGCAAATGTTGATCACTGTAAGAACAGTGAGACTGCAAACTCTCTGCCAAAGGATGTTGGGATGACGGGTAATTTGTATTTGTTCAAGAGGGGCCTGGAAATCAAATGTTATGGGAACACAATATTTTGATAATAGTTGATGTTGATCCAGGGAGTTATTCTGACATATTCAGAGTTGGGAAGAATTTTCCACTACTTTGGGCCAATTGGCATCATCCCTGTAGTTTTTTTTTACGACCACCGGATCAACATGGTAAAATTTGTAGGTTGGAGCTGATGGACCTACATTTTTTCACTTTCCACTTTAACTTCTGTTATATTAGCCAAAACAGTCATTGGGGCTTTTAGATGTTTTTCCTGCTACATTGGGATAAATATTTTATATTTATTGCTTTCAGAATTTTTCAGCATTGTAAGGCCTTATGCACCCGACCGTTTAATGACGCGACGTATAATTCATGGGCAAGCCAAGTGACCATGCTGAAGATTATAGAGCAGGTCCTATTTCTGCCTGTCTTTAAGGTCAGAAGTAGTCATTTTGATATTTAGCTTCTATATCTGTATATCTATCCATCCCTTACATCTATCTGCCTATCCCTCATAGATGTCATCTATGGAAGTCTCATTTCTACCTATCTATCTCACTTTTCTGTCTATTTACCCATATATCTAACTATCCATCTCTTATTTCTAACTACCTATCTACGTATTGATCTTTCCTTTCTAACCGCCTAACTATCTTTCTCTATATACCTCTATAATCTATCCATCATCTACAGTATTTTTCTATCTATATATGAACTATTTATGTAATTCTATATCTGTCTATTTCTTCATCTTAAAAAAAAAAATGTAAAAACTGACACTTACTATCCGTCTCCATTGACTTAACTGTAAAGATAACTTAAAGGGGTTGTCCACTTTCAGCAAATAATTGATATTGTTTGTGTAATATAAGTGATACAATTTTCCAATATACTTTCTGTATCAATTCCTCACAGTTTTCTAGATCTCTGCTTTCTGTCCTGCTATAGGAAGCTTCTATGTTTTCTTCCAGTGCATAGAAATCTGTCCCTGGTCATGTGATGGACATGTGTTGGCCGTTATTATTACACAGCTCTGATTACTCTCTGTGATATAACGAGCCGTGCACATGCACAAGGCCATGGATAGATTTCTATCCAGTGGAAGAAAACAAAGAAGCTTTCTATAGAAGGACAGCAAGAAGACGTGTAGAAAACTGTGAGGAATTGATACAGAAAGTATATTGAAAAATATAACTTTTCATCACACAAACAATATTAGTTATTTGCTTTAAGCAAACAACTCCTTTAATGCCATCCGTTATGGTCACAATTAGGGATCATCCAGCAAAAAAAGTACTTTATGCTCCATAATTTCTTCCATCCAAAAAACGGGAGAATAACGGATGACTGTCTGATGGATGGCATTAAAAATTGCATTGATTTCAATGGGATTCATTACGGATCTCTTCAATTTCCGTTAACTTTTTTAAGTGGAAGATAGAAACGGAAATCTGAACAGTAATGTGAACTTAGCCTAATACTGAATTATACAAAACAGAATACAGATAAAATACACTTTACTGATCTCTATCATTTTAATAGTTAAAAATAAAATACACTACATTTACATATCTGATGTAGCCATAGATATTGCGTTCTTCCTGCCTTTCCCAGTGCACTCCCTGAATGTGATGATTTCCACATGCAAGTTCATTGCCCGTCAGCACAAAGTTACCAACAAGCTGAGTGCCCTCATGTATCCTTATTTTGTACCATTCAAAGTAACACAATTAGGGGGTATTAGGGGGCATAGATTCCTGCCATTGTTTTACACATTGATGACATGGTAATAGAAAGCCAGGATACAAATTTTTATGAAACAATGTCTGTTGTTACTTTTCTATATTCTGGGAGTCCTGCTTGTACTTTCCTGAAAATCAGACTCTCAAAGTATTACATGTTTTTTTTTCAGACAGGTCTTTGTTTCTGTGCACTTTGGCAAAGATTTGTTTTAAAAACTGGCATGCGGCCAACAATTCCTTTGGATTCCCGATGCATTGAGATCATGTGACCTCCATATGATTAAACAAAGATTTGTGGCTTAAAATGGAAATTGTGTAAGCAGGCTAATATATGTCATCTGGTGCTTGTGCAAGGCCTTCTCCTAGACTTGTTATGATGGAAGAAAATGGGAAGAATTATCAAAAAAGCGATGTAAAATGTTTTTTTTATTGTAAAATATGACAGACTTAAGAACACCATGCATTTTAGTATGTGTACAGAAGGTACAAATTATAGGGATTTACAGTCTGAAGTGTTGAATGCCACAGAATGTGAACTGCTATAAGTGTTACTTAGAGAAATGAATAGAAATAGTCTTTCAGGTAGTCTGCTACGCTAAAGGTAGTCATATACAGTAACAAAGTATGTGTCACCCAAAACACCTGTTTGGTGAAAACTCCAATATCCCAACCTCAGTGTATACATACACGCTTGTACAGTCAAGGGTTCTCAATCTGGAAATAGGAGTAATCTGCTGAAAGACAATTTTTGTTTTTGTTTGTGGCTTTTGTCCAAAAAAAAAGGATCAGGGATTTTTAAATGTAGCACCTCAGGTTCCGATTGTCCCTGTTGTCAGTGTGGATTTGGTTATAGTGCTGTAGAGGAGAGTTAACCTATACTCATCAAACTGTAGCCGATCATCGATCACAGTGGACTTGTGCAATATGTAGCGGAGTTGAGTGATTTGCTTCAGTTGCAAAGTGTATACAATATATGCCCCACTCCCACCATGTAACATATCTCATAGAACAGTACTGAATGCAGGTCTGGAAAGGACAGGTTGGTTTATTTCTTATTTTGATTCTTTCCCAACAACTAAACTTTTAACAACTTGGACCATCACTTCTACCATCAAAATCAAGCATTGTAAACCAAGGACACTTACTCATACATCCAGGCACCGTGACTGTAGTAACCTTCTTATATTTGTTATCCAAGGCATCATTCCTTCTACAGTATCATAATGTGGTATAGTGGGGCATAGATAATATTGAAAAGAAATAAGAGAATCCTTAAAGATTTGATTTGTAGGATCTTCAGTAAATTTTTCAAAATATTTGGTTTTGGTCGAAATCCAACCATTGTTGTTTCAATTGTCCTGGAAATTGTATAAAACCCCATCTAGTTCTCTAAAACATAGATTTTTTAGGAGTAGCTCCTCTCTTGTTTTGTTAATTTTGTTCAATTTTTTTTTATATTTACCCTCACCCATTTTCAAATTTGATTCATGCGTGAAAAATAGATTTACCTATCTCTAAGAACCCCTAATATTGGCTAATATGTGCAGCATGAAATCATTGAATTTAGAAAACTCATGAATTACAGTCAGATTTGGCATTTTCTGATAAACATTGTGTATGTGAAACCCCGTTTGCTCATATATCATAAGAAGTTTAAATTGAATAAAGCCCCTTTAGCAATCACAGGTATAAATTCATCATGTAGTTTAATCTAGTGCATGGAAAATCCTATGAATTGTACACTTGAAAATGTCTGAGTTGTGAGCCCTCCATACATTACACATTATTTATGGAGACCTTAAGTATTTATTTACTGTAGGGTGTCACAACTTACTACAAATCATCTTCTTCACAGGGCCAATATCTTTAGAAGGAAATTGTAAATGTACATGGTGCTTGAGTAATTCAAACTACTAAGTAAAAAGCAATGAAATAGTTTAATAAGCTTATATTTGGGAGTTTTTCATCCACCAAGTGGTGGGGTTCTATAGTAGCAGCATATTAAACAGGGCTGTACTGCCATTTTCATCAGGGATTTCATCCTATGTTTTCAGTGGGGCTCAAAATCCTCTTTATTTTAGGGTTTACAGGAGAAAATTAGAGCTTTCACAGGAAACTTTAGCGTACCACACCTTGGAAAATATCAGAAGTTCAGTGTTTAAATAATATATAACTCTCAATAAGCAGACTACAGGCGGTCCCCAGGTTATGTACAAGATAGGTTCTTTAGGTTTGTTATCAAGTTGAATTTGTATGTAAGTCAGAACTGTATATTTTAGTATATTTTATATTTGTAACCCCATACAATTTTTTTTAGTCTCTGTGCCAACTGGATTTTAAAAATGTTGTCATAAGAACCAGGATAAACAGTAAAGCTTAATTGCAGACACATTTGATAACTGTATAGCTGTTTGTTGTAGCCTAAGGCTAAAATACATTAACTTACCAACATACAGAGGTCCGTTTGTAGCTAGGGTCCTTCTGTAAGTCGAGTGTTTCTTAATAGGGGAACTCCTGTATACGGGAAGGGGATGATAAATGTCAAGGTAAGTGGAGAAAGAAGCATTTTCCACTTGTTAAGATATATTACACTTCTTATATAGTGCTCCTTATATATACTATTAATTCATGCACAGTTTATTGAAGAGGTAGTAATCATTCAAGTGGATGACTTAAGGAGGATCAGCTGACCATATAGCGTGTATCTGGTCCTCTAGACTCTTTCTTGCATATGTTGGTGGAACTAAGAATTTTGCATTTGTATTTCAATTGTCCCATTATTTGTTCTTGGGGCAGTGGCTCTTTTTCTCCTCCTGGGGATGTTGCTTGAGATGGCTATTGGTGGAATAAGAGGTTGATGGACAGTTATGTAATTGTCTGCATCAGGCCAGTGCATCTATTTGGGTCTAAGTGTGGAGGACTTGAGGTCTAGTTAATTTTTCCCACATGGCAGTACTGACAACATTTTTTAAAGATTACCATTTTAACTTTTGGCTTTCTTTATTCTTGAACTGATATATTAAGTACATCTGCTTCTGCAGACTATGTTACTTTACCAATAAAAAATAGATGCTTTTCTAACCTTAACTTTTTCTGACATAAGAAATAGAATAACTTCTAGACACTGGCAATACTTATAATAATATGTATTGTTCATTTTGCCCTAGAGATGTATAACAGAACTGTAAGAAGTCCCTGTTTCTATTTCTCCACTAATATTGCAGTGCAATATCCCATATGTAATCTTATTCCAAACTAGCGCTTTCTATGATGTGACATTGTACTTTCCACTTGACAATTCTTGTCTGGATTGCTTACATTTTTTGGTTGTGGCCTTAGACCTTGAATTAAAATTGCATAGTTGGCTCTTAACTTCAAAGAGGAAGATTTCCATTAATGTGATGATGTTCAGGCTGGACGTAGCAGTTGAGGGAGGCTGCAAGGAAATATTGAATAATTAACAAAGGTTTTTTGTTTAATTCAACACTATTTTCCGAGAAAAAGTCCTTTTTATCATGTTTGCATTTTCTTTCTATTGGCTACATTGTAAATTAAGATCTGATTCATATATGACAAGTATGCTGAGTGCTCCAAGCCTGAGCTTCTAATTTTGCACTATTCAAGCAGTGCTGCACAATTTTGCATGTATCAAGGTTTGTCGAGGTCAGACATCGACAAACTTATTATTACAGTATCATTGCAGGGCATGGGGTTTTTATTATTTTTGCTTAGTGTGCTGAAGTGAAATCTCTTCTTGGTGGGGTCAGTGCTTTGATTACCTTATCTTGGTCACCAAGTCACATACATATTAAACACAATTCTGTTTGATAACTGGGAGAGTTATATTAAAATACTTTATGCATCTGAAGATGCAGTCATGAAGATGATAATTGAGTCCTTTGCACCGTTGCAGTTTTAGACCAATTGCACACAGTCTTGAATGGCTGCAAAATGTATTTAGTAGTGAAACATTGTTCATTTCACAGTGGCACGTGAACTTGTCTGAATTCTTATGTGGTTTTAAGCAGTGTTTTTTCTCCTGCAGTAAGTGGACCTTGACATTAATTGATATACAGGCAGTCCCCGGGTTACGTACAAGATAGGGTCTGGAGGTTTGTTCATAAGTTGAATTTGTATGTAAGTCGAAACTGTATATTTTATAATTGTAGATCCAGACAAAAAAAAATTTGGCCCCAGTGACAATTGCAATTTAAAAATTTTTTGCTGTAATGGGACCAAGTATTATCAATAAAGCTTCATTACAGACACCCTACAGCTGTTTATTGCAATCTGGGACTATAGTAAAGCATCCAGAGAGCTTCACCAGAGGTCAGAGGGGTCTGTCTGTAACTATGAGTTGTCTGTAAGTCGGGTGTCCTTAAGTACGGGGCCGCCTGTACTGTAGAAAATCAGTTTCCAATGCAGGTTTTTCTACACAGCCCGTGGATAGGAATCCTAAACATCCCAACCAGCATTGCTGGAACAGTATAATGTTTCATGTGCACGACCATGTGCTTCAACAGCCAAAGCACACAGGCAGAGTGGAGATGGGAGGGTGAGTTCTCCTCACCCCTCCCATCTCCATAGACAGCTAGAAGGCTGAGAGCGGCTTCCAGGTTGGTCACAGTGTGGTGAGCACAAAGTTTCTCACAGCACCGTGACCAAGCCAGGTGGCCATGGTCAGCATCCTGGCTTTATGGAGCCTTAACCTGCAATTGAGTCTTGGGCACTTGACCGCCAGAGGTATATATCTAGGGCCGCAAACTTGCAGCGATACATACATCCCCCATAGATGGCAATGACCGCAGGGAGCGATGTCCTATCTTTCCCCGTGTTACAATGCCATGCTCCTCGTATCCCTGTGGAGAGCAGAGGGGTCACTACTCCTCCTCTCCATGGCCCCGGACGTGTGCCCGCTCGGCTACGGCCAGGTGGTCACACGTTCGTGTGCATGTAGCCTTACCCTACAGATTTTCCATGCTAACAGAATCTGGATAATGAGCAAGCAGCCTTAGGCCTCCTTCAAGAGTATGGCAGCTGTGCTATATATAAATATAACTATTCTATAACTGATGTCATCTGCCATATACATACATTTCTTCAACTGGATAAAAGTAAAAAACCTGTGTGGAGATAATTTCCCATAATAAATTTGTTCTTATGGTCCCTTTGAAACAGAAGAGATCTGTCCTTGGATTATCCAAAAAAACAAATAGCTTTTGCATTTGAAATGACTGGTAGTTACTGTATCCCACAGGTAATGAATGCTTATTCCAGGTGGACAGGTTCCTTAATAGTACATGCCAGGGAGAGTGCAGTGGTGGTCATATCCAAGGATAACTATCTTGTTTCTAAGGGGCAACTTGCTTATATTTATGAGAAATTATCTTCACACAGGTAAACATTTTTTTAAAAATATACAACTGAAGAAATGTATACATATGGCAGATGAATTAAATTAAATGTGAATGCCTGGATTAGAATAACCCTTCGAGGATAGTTGCTGCTTTTTCCTCTATTGTGCATACTTGTGACTGGGATCACCAGCTGCATGCACCTGCAAAAATTTAATCAGAACTCAATATGGTCATATTGGTTGCTGTCCCACACTTTTTTTTTCAGTATAGCAAAGTAAGCCGCTTTGTTTTTTACCACACTAATTGCTGCATACAATTTTTGACATTATTTCCACTTTTTTCCAGTCGTCAATCTTTCTTGTTTTGCCAGACTCAACCAGGCACACATCACTCTAGGAAACCAGCACTCTTCCTTTCCCTTGATGATGTAAACAAATTGTATCACCAAAGACAGATTCACTGTGAAATTTCTTCTCCAGCCCATGGTAAAGCTGAGAAATATAAACACATTGGGGGAGATTCATTATGGCTTCTCTGCCAGTTTTCTGGAATCTCCCCGTCCTCGCTGGTTTCAGAGTTCATATTAAGAATATAAGCTGATTGGGAAGCTCTGTGTAGCCTTGCATAATTTGTGTTCTCTAAATTAAGGAATTATTATTATTATTACCATATGCATGATCAAGTGTATCAATAAAGTCAATGGTTTGTCTGGTGAGTCTTCAGGCCAACTGGAGTCCACTATGAATGCCCCAGATACAGACATACTGGGAAATCTTGAATCAACTTGAAATATTTTTTTTTTATTGGCATCCTTTTCGCCTTTAAATGTTTGGGAGTTTAAGAGTGGCTAGAGGTGACATTGCAAGTTGGCCAAACCTGATGATTTCACTGGCAGTGGTTGGTATTTTGTACCCTCATTTTCCAATATACTTTCTGTATCAGTTCCTTACCATTTTCAAATCTCTGCTTACTGTCTGTATTGAAAGCTTCTATGTTTACCTCCTTTGAATAGAATCTGTGTCTTGTGATAGACATGCTGGTACACAACCTGTTATAACACACAGCTTTGGTTACCTTCTGTGATAATAATGATTTCCACAACTGCATGTCCATTACAGGGCAAATTTCTATCCCCTGGAAGTAAGCATAGAAACTTTCTATAGAAGGACAGCAAAGAGAGATCTTGAAAACAATGAAGAATTGATACAGAAAGTATGTTGGAAATTTTTATAATTGTATAATTCCTTACACAAACCATATGAATTATTTGAAAATGGACAACTCCTTTAAGGTTTAGTATCTGTTAAAATTGGTGAATTCCTTGTAATGATATAAAATTAATTATTGTATGAAGTGATTGTATTGTATACTTCATTATTAGTATTATAAGGTCTACATAATCAATTGCATTTGCTTCATTTCAGTGGCTCATCATGACATGGAGAATACCTTTAACTGCAGCTTCATTGAACCACCATCTGTTGTTGACCAGCCATCGCCTTCATGGTCATCCCGTGGTTCTTTCTCATCGTTTGATACCACTGATGATGGACCTGTGTATTGTGTTCCCCATGAGGGTGAGTTGGACAAAAGAAACTATATCCTAATTCATATGAGAAATTATATCAAGAGACTATGGCACTTTACATAAGAGAATTTAAAAGATACAGATCAACTGATGTGTGGTTCATTGCTTCCACAGCCCAAGTTAAAAGGATGTATTGATGGCATTTGTGACAGAGAGTCTTATCACAATTACTGGTGCCAAAAGCTTTAGCAATGCACTTTATCTACTGATTATTGCTTCTCTGTCTCTTAGACATTATCTATGTACATATTATGGATGCTGATAGCTGAATGTTCTTTTTCTTCTGTTTTAGAATCAATGACAGACTGCAAAGAAAAGGGAAATGTAAGTGTCCTGGAAAAGATGACCCCTCCAGTTAATGAGGAGGAAGCTGGGGAATATACATACTTAAAAGACTCTGGATCTCCTAAATCATCCCAAGTTGACAACAGTGAAACTCCATTGCTGAAATCATCTGACAGTGAAAGATCATCTTGTGGTTCAGGATCAACTGGGGGTGCATTGTATGCAAAGGTCGCAAGGTTATCTAAACAGTCTAAAGATGAAGATGATACTACTTTGGATCATAGAAGTGCTACAATTGGTGCAAAACCCCCATCTCCTGAAAGAACAAAACCACCTCCACCTGATCCCGCAACAAAGCCTAAGGTTTCTTGGATCCATGGCAAATTTAATTCCAACCATTCTAATTCCTTACCAGTATTTAATAAATCTCCAGATAAGACAACCTCTAGTACTGACCAGTCAGAGCAAAACTCAAGTGTTAAAGATCTCCATAGGAAGAGGACCCCCAGTGATACTTGCCCTGCTGGTCAAGGCAAAAGTGAAGACAAAGTTATCATGAGGAACAAGGATAAAGGACAAAAGCATTTGAATAATGTGAGCACAACAGAGAGTAAACCTGATGAATCTCTGTCTCCATCCAAGTTAAAGCATAGAAACAAGAGCCATGACCACATAGAAAGTATTAATGGGACAGTTCAAAATGCCCTTAAAAGAATAGGAAACCTTCATATTGAGAAAAAGAATGGTGACATTAAAGATGCTCCAAAAAGTCCAGACCACAGAAAGTCTCGGGCTGAAGTACTTCATCCTCATTTGTCCTCCGAGGCAGCTTCCATGCTGGCTGCCCAATTAAAAGAAAAAACACAAAGCCTTAACAGAATAGAGAGCAGCACAAATCAAAATGGTATAGGCCCCCTTAAAACACAAAAAGAGAAACCTACCCCTCCACAGAAAGCAAAGCGATCTCCTGCAGCTATCAATCAGAAGTCAAGCAAAGCAATTCTTCCCACAACCACCAATCTCCAAAAAATGATCAGTCCGGTTTCAGAATCAGCATCTGTCACAGGAAATCAGCTTGAAAAACAAAATTCTAATAGTAGTCAAGAACAGCCCGCAACTGTAAAGGAAGAAACAGGAGAACCAACAGTAAAGAAGACACCAATAAAAAAGCCCCCTAGAAAGAAAAGCAAAGATGCTACTTTAGACACTGATGGAAAAGTTCAACCAAAGACGGCCATAATGCCACCACAGTCAGTAAAGTAATGATTGCGGAGTTGGACATGTTATTACTCCAAATGGGGCATTACAAGGAATCAGCTTGACTTCTGCAATCTACTCTGATGTATTTTGCTGTAGCCAAATTTTGAGCTAAAAAACTAAGAGTGCCTTGGTGTTGAGGACTCATATATGTGGAAAGAAGGATGTCGAATTCAGTTGTTTCGAGACCAAAGAGACACACCTTTTGGAATAAACTTGAGATTCTTTCATATGTGGATTTTAATGCTAAAGCAAATCCATAAGGGAAAGGTGGTCTAATCATATCTCCCAAACAACAGATGGAGAACATGGTATAAATATACCAGTTGCTATGATACCTTCATAGTAATGGGTTGTCAAACAAGGCTATTTAGCAACTATTTACAGTTCATATTGCCTTATTGCCTACTGCCAAATCTTGCCTTTATTATTTAGACGCTTTATCATACTTTATTGTTTGAAGCAACTAAGTTATTTAAAGAAATGCTTATTTTTGTACTCTATTGAAAAGTGACGATTATGAAGGATCATTTTGCAAGAAGGATCATAAAATGTTGTCAACATAAAATGCCAAAGCTCAGCAAAGCTGTTGATTCTCAAACTTAGCATCTGTCTTGTAAAGTGCATAAGCAGTGCTTATTTTATGATGAAATACTTTGATACTTATGCAGTAATGGATAAGCTAGCTTTTTTCTCTTTTATTTTTGTTTATTTTAGACGAGGATTAGTATTACCATGGTTTCAATAGCCTGGCTTAAAATGCAACAGCATGCAGTATTTTAGGGCATGAATGCTGCTCATCAATGGGGCTGCACAATGGACACATATATGAATATTTCATGTTTATTTTCTCTTTATATATAGTAAAGGAAGACATATCACAAACTAAACTAACATTTCCAAGAGTTCACGTGGGAGTAATGCACAGCCCAAGTGACCCAGGATACGAAAGGGATTTCCACTGTTTGAGTATGACATTGCAGCTTAATTCCATTTGCATGTAAGGGTATGACCTGCAGTACCGGGAATTGCCTAATGACACCAGTGGCACCATGTCTGGGGAAAAAAGTTGACTTTTTCTATTCATTCAGGGTAAACCACTTTGATTCACCTAACTGTATAAAACTATGGATTTGCTTCATGCCTTGTAAAGAAAATTATTTGCACCTTTAAGCAAATGGTCAATGATAAGTCATGAGACATTTATGTACTGGAAAAAAAATCTGTGGCACTTAGAAAATTCATTTTCGGTTAATGATAGATAAAATAACAATACATTATATATATGCAAAAGCTGGACAAGTGTCTGGCAAAGTATTTATATTTGGATGTGTGATAAAAGTCATGATAGCACATGGGTGCTCTACAAGTAGCTACATTACCCATCCTAACCTAATTGTGACATATTGTCTGAGGAAACAAGGAATCTGACATGTTGAAATGGCCAATTCTTCTTTCCTCCAAGATTTCTGGTGAGAGCATGACCAGAAGAACCCATAGACGTTATCAAGCCAAAATCTGTGACATTAATTCACATTACTCAAATTTGCATAGACAAGTAGGCAATACAATTTGGAATATATATTGAAGACCTCACAATGAGAGATGTTTCTAAATGCATGCAAGCTGATGCTTTGGGCTCTTCACTAGTTCAGGCTGGAAAGCTCATAATCCTACCCTGCACTGATGAGAGACAAATACCATATAACAGTTTGGCTTGGAGTTCTACTCCCGATAAATGCTGACAATACAGGTCTCTTTCCCTTTGACAAACCTTTTTTTCAAATTCATGCAAGAAATTGCAAGTAGGAGCAGAGTTGTTCCATATGGGAAACTTGTGCAACTGTACAGAGGCATGGGTTGTAATGACTTCCGCATTAAAGTACAAATACCAACGTTTTCCTTTGCTTACTGATTGCATGTATGGGAATACATCAGTGCTTATCAAGCGATGATATACATAGAACTATTAGGGAATAGAAGGACCCATATACTGTGGTTTGTCTATATTCTCAAGGTAAAAAGCACCTTTTTGTCTATAGTAAGTAAAGTATACTGTGGGTAACACCTGACACCAAGATGCTTTGGGGTTGATGTTTGTTTTTTTGTTTCTATTAGTTTGCTACAGTCTGTAAACTGCATGTACATTCAAGCTGAAATGTATACAAGTTACATCACAGCCACTAAATTTAGCTCATAACAGTCTCCGCACTGTGTCTGTGCTTTATTTTGGTTGTACGTCTCTCAGGAAGATTTCTAAGACAAGAGACCTTTTCTGGAATAGTGAATTTATTAGATCAGCATATTTATAGCTGATTTAAAGGGGTATTCTCCTCTGGGCATTCGCATTCAGGTTCATTAATCTGCCATATATAAACATTTCTTCAATTAGATGTTATTAAAAAAATGTTCATGTGTGTAGATAATTTCCCATAAATGTAGTGTAGTGTAGTGTGGTCATTGGACTGTGTCCTTGGATGCAACCACCTTTCTGGAGGGATTGCACAAAGAAACAAAAGGTTTTTGATTATGAAATGTATGAAAGTTACTGCATGTCCTACCCCTGTGGTAATGAACGCTGAATCCAGGTGGTCAAACAGAACTGAATAGCACATGTCTGGCCACCGCTGCCAAAATGTTAGGTGGTCGTGTCCGAGGAAGCTATCTCGTTTCTAAGGGTCAACATGGCCACATTTGTGAGAAATTATCTTCACACAGGAACATTGTTTTTAATAACTTCCAATTGAAGAAAAGTTTACATATGGGAAATGAATTTAATTAAATGTGAATGCCCAGATGGGAATACCCCTTTAACTCCAGGTCCAGGATTTATAGCAAAATACCCTGTTCTGAAGTCTATTTTAGATTTCCCAAATCTATTCCTGCCAATGTGTAAATTTTTTGGCTACAGTTTCAATATTAGTTTTGGACAGGTTCCCACACACAAAACAACCTTTAAGAAAATGCATATAACCAGTATTCCTTAAGTAATAGTAATCTTAGGTAGGCTGAAAATCCAAGATCCTTATCAAGTTTTTAAGATGAACAGTTGTACCTTCTAGAGGTGTGCCAACAGAACTGTGACAGACTTGTGACTTTACATAAATGGCCTTGTTTTAAGAAATGCCAAATTTCCCATCCAACTAGATCAAGACGATCTTACCATGTTGTTAATACTCTGAGCCTAGGAGTGTATGAACTGTGTGTTGCATGGGGCACATCACTCATCACCACTGAAAGTGACTACTGTACACTTGAAGCTCACCAAGCCAAGTCCATACATGGTTCCAAAACCTACAGAAAGAGAGCTGAACTGGCAAAGCTAAGGACAGCCCTGGAAATAGTAATAAATGTGGTGGTCTGTGATGGCAGACATTATATTATTTGTTTGCATCGCTGAAACTGTGTTCCCTCAAAGCTGGGCACTGAGCTAAGGGGAGGGATAACCAGCCCATTATAAATATAACTTTCTGTATAGTCCTGGGCCCCTTAACCACTATTTTCTGTCTTTGTATATTGTTGTTGAGCCTCTGAGCCTCATGGGGCTCAAGCTCACTCATTAGTGACTGCTACCTCTGCACCCCCTTTAGCCCTGATCATTTGAAGGTTGTTTGAGGCAAGGCCTTTAATTTCTTCCACCACTGTCCCCTGCCATTCTATTCAGATCTAACCTTCTTTAGCTTTTTGCCATTTTCCTGAGAAATTGGCATCAGACCAAATCCATTTTTCAAAAAATTTACTTGGAACTTTTTATTTTTTTTAAAGCTGGTCATCCATTGTCCTTTTTTCTAGATATGCATAAAAACATTCTAAAGATAAGGAATAACACATCTGTGAATTGAACATATTACGTGCCGCTTAGTTTCCACGACTTCCAAGCAGTTTTATCTCATACATCTAAAGAATTAGCTTTAGGGACAAATTGTCAAAATGTAGTTTCTAGCATGTTTCTACAAACTGCACAGTTTTGCTATATTCAGTAACACTGGCTCTCATAGGAGCTTTCTGGTTCACGATTGACACTATATTCTTTTGATCCATCCATTTTCTTTGACAGCTTACTAGGGCAGCAAAATCAGATATCCACGTTTCTGTCAAAAGTCTGGTAGAAATGTGAGAGTGTTAAACATCAGCATCAATGAACTGCTTCAAATTCAACAATAGTGCATAGATAGCATAGTATATTTGATGTATAAGTATGTATAAGGAGGAATCAGATTTGAAGGGTTTTTCTACCCTTCCCCAGCCTTAGTTTTCATACTCTGGTGACCTATCCACAAAATAGGTCATCAGTAAGTGAATAAAAGGGATCGGATTCCCCACCCCCACAAAGATCAGCTGAGATCATGCAGATCGAACACAGATTAAAGTCTGTGGGTCTGGGTATTGGACACCCACTGATCCCATACTGTGGAGAGGTGATTGACAATTAATAGGGGATCAAAGAGCAGGTATCTCATGTCAAGTGGTTTGTTCTCTTAAAAGGGGTTTCCTTTTAAAAAAAATACTTGTTGATAGCTTTTTGATTAGTGTTGAACTTTTTTTCCCTGTTTCTCAGATGATGATGATTTCAGCATCATGTGACTGCAACAGACAGTAACATCTGTGTTCCATCATATACCCCTTGTGGAAACAGGGAGGACCAGAGAGTAAAAGGAGCTAAATTAATATATGCCTTATTATTAGTTATTCACAACGCACCAATATGGTTAAAAAAATGTATTGACACACATTGATCTTTTAAAAATTGATGTAACAGGTATATTTTCCATTACTGCTGACATGGATGGAAATGTCTGTGTTTTGAGAGTCATTTGTGATAACTCTCTTGCTGCTTCTTGCTGTTATAACACATAATGATATTTGTACTAGTATCATGTTCTGCTTTCTGGCATTATACAAATAGGTTTAAAAAAGAACAGGGGAAAAAAGCAGCAATAATCGCCTTAGAGTGATTTCCGTTACAGTATGTCTTAAAAATTTCAGATTTCATCCTGAAATGTCTTATTTGTGATTAAGATCTGTCCCTAGGGTCATGTACTACAAAAAACACCATGAAAAAAAGAAGAAAATCATGTCCATTACACTTTTTAAATAAACACTTATATGAGGTTTTAATGAAAAAATATATATATATTTCTGTCTTGATAGCTGGCTATATATTGCAGTTACTGTATAGCGTTGTGGGTATCTAGGAGGGTCATTTTGGATACATAATTTGAATACAATTTCGCCTTTGTTAGTTTAGGATTTATTTCATGTTTGTCATCTCGTGAATGTGTCATTGTGAGTCAAATCAGGGTTAGGGTGAAAGGTCGAGCTGGTTTTGACTGATGCCCTTTTACCTGAGAATATAAAGTTCTTTCTAGTGAAACTGAGAGCTATACACAACCAATACAAGGATATTGGTGATGGAAAATTCCTATTTATAACCTGACAACTGAACCAGTGTATAAGTTGACTTGTGTAAAGTTGTTTGCTAGTAGGTTTAGCTACTTTCTATTTTGTATTGAAAGACTGGTACTGCACCTGATCTTATTGCTCCAAGGAAAAGCTTTGTTAATAAATGTTTACTTGTTTCCATTTTGTTTGGAATATCTGTATTATTAATATGCTTTTATGTCTTACGTTGATATTAAAACTCAGTTTTTAATATCTATTGAGAAAGAATGAATACAATTATTTAAAAAATGAACATTGTATCCCCTACAGCATCTCTGCAGAAGAGGTTGGAAAAACAATGTACAGATTATTGCAAAAAATACACACATTGCAAAATGTTACTCAATACAACATAGAAAAGTCTAGGAAAACTGGGCACTCATAGAGCAAGTAAGTGCCTGAGTGGATTTTATTTGAAGAACAAGATGGCAGGGACATTGGAATGATGTCTTTTTCAAGTTAGTAAGAAGAATTGTACCCTTTTTACTGTTGAGGTTTAGGTATCCAGCGACAATTATACTGGCTCAATAAATAAAGGTTATTGGCTCTTATCGACATGAAGAGGACAATGGGGCATATTTACTAAGGGCCATGTGCCAGTTTTCTGGCGGACATTGCACGATCTTTGAGGTGCAAACTGATTGCACAGGCATTTAAGGAGTTCCTGCGCCACCTTTGTGTCTCATGCAACCATTTTGTGGCACAGCTGCACTATTTTTTATGCAACACAAATTTCTGCACTGAAGGGGCCCCCCCGGTGTATTCTGTCGAAGCAGTGCACAGGGTGCCAGATTCATGAAAAATGGGCACCAGAAATCCTGAATCTTTCTAACTCTGTACTATACACAAAGTGCACATAGTGCAATTTGCACTGTTCCTTGTAAATGCGCCCCATTGTTCTTATGTTACAATCTACTTATCTGTGACATGATAATCCTTTAGGCAGCACCTCTAGTGTTCCTATATGACTTTACAAATTACTGTCCCTACCAAAATGGTGCAGCGCGTGCAAGGGACAAGTATGGCACAAAGCCATTGAACATTAAATAGACACCACAGTCTTTCCCAAATATGGTGCTGGATTGAGAAAAATGTTAAACATTATAATCATTTAATAAAACCAATAACCACAGAAGACACATATAAGCTGGTCACTTATTGATGAATACCAGAGAGCACTAAGACTATCAGTGGAAATTGTTTTGTTAACAAAGCTAACTGAAACAACGCATTAATTGCTTAATTAAGTATACAATAGTACATAGAAGGAAAAGGACTAATACATAAAGGAAAAATAGATCAAGGATTGTAAACCAAGCACACTGACATACTGGTGTGTGCCCCCGCTGTCAGGATCCACTTTTCTTTAAGCTTTTAAAGCCCTTGTTTTTAAGAACAATAGAACAATAAGCTTAAAAAAATTATGGAAACCCAGAGCCCATCATATGGATCATTTTCAAATTTTTTTCTGCAAAAAACAGGGAATAAGAAGCTAAAAAAAAGAGTAGATTGTGCCATAGGGGGCACACACATGTATGTCAGTGTGCTTTGTTTACAATCCTTAATCCTAGAAGTAGATGTCCTTTAAAGGGGTTGGACACTCTTCCTCATGTATTTTTTAATGTGTGTGTAAGTGTGGGAGGCAGGATATTCGGTAATTTACCAGTATACCTCTATTTGAAGTTCAGCCCTCCCGTATTTTACCTCATCAGACAGACATTACTGTCCATGAAATGTCCACAGATAATGAGTAATGTTATATCTAAATGTCCATGAGCAATTGCCCCACCAGGAACTTATGATATTCATGTGCTCATTTGTGACTGGATCCCCTTATGGTGGCTGCAGCATGTACAGAGCTACCAGAGGATCATTTATCTTTGCTTTCTAGTATTATCCTTCATATATTAGTACACAATATATTACAGTAATCATAAACTGAGGTTCATTTATGTCCCTCTTACAACTAAATTGAACAATTTATTAATTCAAACTTTACATTAGATTGCAGAAAATATTTACTATGAATTTTCAAGATATGTATGAATATTAAAATAGATTTATGGGTCTATAAGGAAATGTTTTGCAGTGACTTAAGTACAAGCCAAACACATCAAAGGGTTCCATTTTTTAAAAAGGGAAAAACAGGAAGTCCAAACCAAATGTCTTCAATGAAAACAGGCCAAATCACTTGTATAAATATAAGAAAAGTAGGCCAACAGATGTTTCTCAACTACTTACAAATAAACTGCATTGCATAAAAGTAAATGTTTGTCCCAATGAAAAGGAGTCATTCATAACAAAAATGTGAACTGACTGCCATTAAGCAGTAAATACAGTCCCTGCTAGGTAGTATTACGGATGAGTACACTATAACAAAGCATTTGGCCAACAAAGTGTTTCATAGTAACCTCAAATACAGACCGCTAAAACAATATTGAGCATTTTCAAATGGCACCATCTTGCCTTTCCACCTTTCAAACTATTGTTCGCCATCCTCTACCAACACTATTTTCAATTTTCAAAGACACACAAGCACACAGGTTTAACTGGCCCACATTATATTTGTCGAATATCTGAGGAACAACTGAACCTAAAGTGTTTAAAGAGGTCAGTGAAAGGTGATTGAATAAGGGTCATGGTTTGTGGAATGTTTTCTGCAGCAGGAGTTGGACCGCTCCTACATGGCAAGTGTGAATGCAAGTGTGTATCAAACAATGCCCCACGCCAAAATAGGTAAAGCAGTTCCTTGAAACTGAAAACATAGAAACAATTAAATGGCCAGCCCAGAATTCTAGTCTAAACCCAATAGAAAACATCTGCAAAACCCACAACAATCACACAACTGTAGAAGAGACTGGAAGAAGAGTGGACCTAAATCACACCAGAACACTGTGAGAGACTAGTGATTTTCTGTGACCGAAGATGTGCTAAAGTCATCCAAAGCAAAGGCCCTAATGATAAGTTAGTTTTGGAACCATCAGAAAATTTTATTATAATATTTCTCTTAAGGATGTACCCCTTACAAAAATGTAACATCACTGCTGCTACACTGCTACACATCACTGCCGAGAAAGCCCTATATTATATCAGATTCATCTTCCAGCATCAGGCACTGTAAAAGATCTGGTGCAGTATAAGGCTATCTTTCCCTTTCTGTTTAATTCTGGTACTGTATATATGTAGTAATTGGTGATGTCAACGTGAAGCTACAATGGTAGCTCCAACAGCAGAGAGGTGAGCATGTACTGTTTTTTTCTGACTACTATGGGGGCAATATTATATATGGACACTGTCACTATTAAAGGGTTTTGCCCATGAAATAAAATTCTCAAATTTTAATCCTCTAGTGATTAACAATAAAGATCATTTTTAGCCCTTTACTCCCTTTAGCCTTTTACTCCCTAGCCCTTTGCGCATGAAGTTCGGGGGCTTGCGCAGTACGCTGAAGTGCTAGATCTGTCAGGGCTGCACAGAATTCTGGGCACTGCGGCCAACTCCGAGACTGAGTGTGCAGACGCGCTGAGGTGATTCGTCATCTACGGCGCTGATGATGCGGCTGTGTGAGGTACGTCCAATATAGGTTGGCCGTTTGGATGAGGGCAGGACGCAGTACAGGGTGGTCCCACAATGGAGACAATAGGATTGGGTGTTAACCCGGGATGCCCCTCTTGAGGGGAGGTTCCAGGGATTTATTATCTCATGGAGCCAAATGTTCAGGTTCATAGCTGACACCGCTGAATACGGGGCCTTAAGTATGTGCACACACCATTAGCAGCACACACATTATGATTGTTGTGTAAAACATAACCCCTGAGGATAATCTGCAAGGATAGAAACGTGTTGGATGTAAGAAGTGTAAATGGGCCATGGATAGAGATAAGACCTATAGGCTTGGGCAGAGTTAACCTGTTTCAGCTATAGACAGAATGGTGATTGTTCTGCCTGTAAAGCAACATGGGTACCGGATCTGCTCCTTCCCTGTGTCTACATGTAGGGCAATAGGGCAATTTTTTAGCATGAGAGAGTATTAACTCCTTATCAGTGAAACTCTGCAGTCCTATATGCCATATTATTCATTATGGTGACAGTTTTGTGTGATACACTATTTTGGTTTTATAGCACCCCAATGATGCTTTTTTAGTGAGATCTGCTAAAAGTTATATTTTAAATTCTCCTTATATTTGTTCAGTGAATGCTATATTGGTTATGGAGAAGGAACAAATTTAATATCAAAATGCCAGTGAAGTCCTGTTGATATATTGTCTACTGAGGATGCCCTGTTACTATATTAGCTATATTGAAGACCATGGAGCCCTGTTACTATACTGGGTTTTTTGGACTATATTTTCAGCTGTCGGGGCATTGTTACTATATTGGCTACTGTGGGGGCCCTACTTGATTAGCTACAATGGAGGCAGTGTAACTATACTAGCTACTGTGTGGTCACTGTTACTGCATTGGTTACTATATTGCCTAATGTGGGGGCTACTGTGGGACTGGTACTGCATAGGCTACTGTGTGCCTCTGTTTTTTATTGGCTATTTTAAGGTCATTGTTACTTTATTAGCTAAAATGGGGCACTGTACCTATATTAACTACTGTGGTGGCTTAGTTACTATATTGGCGACTGTTGTGACATTGCTACTATATTCTCTGTGTCTGAGTACTACAGTTATGGCTTCAGGGGGGACACTGTTACCTTTTTTGCTACAGAAGGGGTTCTGTTGCAATTTTGGTTACTGGGGGGTCCACTGTTAGTGGCTACGGTGGGGACATAATAGTGATCTCTATGGGCAGAGAAAAGTGTAAAGTTTGTGATAAAAATGTGGTGAAGATGATGAAATAGTGAGGAACCTAAAATCTTTGTGTTTCAAAATCTACAGAAGAAAATGAAATATATTCAAACACGCCATCTGTGAGTAATAACTACACAGCCATACAGAGCTACAGCAGCAGTACACAGGCATTTGTGACACTACAGCCACATTACACAGCCATACATGGAGATATAGCCCCAGCTTCACAGTCAGACATAGGGCTACAGCCACAGTACACAGTCATACATGAAGCCATAACTGTAGTACTCAGCTATGATACTAAAGCTGCAGTACACAGCCAAACATGGAGGTATAGCTGTAGTACACAGCTATCCATAGATCTATGGCCACAATACACAGTCATACATGGAGCTACAACCGCAGTGCACAGCCATGCATAGAGCTACAGCTGCAGTACACTACCATTCATGGAGCTACAGCCACAGTGCACAGCTATAAATGGAGCTACAGCGATTCATGGAGCTACAGACACAGACATGAAAGTACAGCCACGGTTTACAGCCATACATGGAGCTATAGCCACAGTTCATAGCCATACATGAAGCTACAGCAGTACACAGCTATACATGGAGCTACAGCAGCAATATACCTCCATACATGGAGCTACAACCACAGTGCCCAGCCATACATGGAGCTACAGCCACAGTACACAGCCATACATGGAGCTACAGCCACAGTACACAGCCATACATGGAGCTACAGCCACGGTACACAGCCATACATGGAGCTACAGCCACAGTACACAGCCATACATGGCGCTACAGCCGCAGTACACAGCCATAAATGGAGCTACAACCACAGTACCCAGCCATACATGGAGCTACAGCCACAGTACACAGCCATACATGGAGCTATAGCCACAGTACACAGCCATACATGGTGCTACAGCCGCAGTACACAGCCACACATGGTGCTATAGCCGCAGTACACAGCCATACATAGAGCTACAGCCGCAGTACACAGCCATAACTGGAGCTACAGCCGCAGTACACAGCCATAACTGGAGCTACAGCCAAGACAACAGCACACATGGACTACAGCCGCAGTACACAGCCATACATGGAGCTATAGCCACACGACAGTACACAGCCATAACTGGAGCTACAGCCGCAGTACACAGCCATACATGTAGCTACAGCAGCGGTACACAGAAATACATTGAGCTACAGCCACAGTGACAGGTCGCAACCTAGAGTGTACACGCACTATTAACAGCCATACATGGAGCTGTAGCTGCAGTACACAGAAATACATTGAGCTACAGCCACAGTGAACAGCTCGACATAGAGCTACAAACACTGTACACAGCCATACATGGAGTACACAGCCATACATGGAGCTGTAGCTGCAGTACACAGAAATACATTGAGCTACAGCCACAGTGAACAGCTCGACATAGAGCTACAAACACTGTACACAGCCATACATGGAGACAGCTCGACATAGAGCTACAAACACTGTACACAGCCATACATGGAGGTGTAGCTGCAGTACACAGAAATACATTCATCTAGAGCCACCTACTCCACATATTATGAAAAAAAAAAAAAACTGAGGAAACAAGGAAATCTGACATTTGAAATGCCAATTCTTCTTTCCTCCAAGATTTCTGGTTGAGAGCATGACCAGAAGAACCCATAGACTTATCCAAGCCAAAATCTGTGACATTAATTCACATTACTCAAATTGCATAGACAGTAGGCCAATACAATTTGTAATATATATTGAAGACCTCACAATGAGAGATGTTTCTAAATGCATGCAAGCTGATGCTTTGGGCTCTTCACTAGTTCGGCTGGAAGCTCATAATCCTACCCTGCACTGATGAGAGCAAATACCATATAACAGTTTGGCTTGGAGTTCTACTCCTGATAAATGCTGACAATACAGGTCTCTTTCCCTTGACAACCTTTTTTCAAATTCATGCAAGAAATTGCAAGTAGGAGTAGAGTTGGTTCATATGGGAAACTTGTGCAACTGTACAGAGGCATGGTTGTAATGACTTCCGCATTAAAGTACAAATACCAACGTTTTCCTTTGCTTACTGATTGCATGTATGGGAATACATCAGTGCTATCAAGCATGATATACTAGAACTATTAGGAATAGAAGGACCCATATACTGGGTTGTCTATATTCTCAAGGTAAAAAGCACCTTTTTGTCTATAGTACAGTAAAGTATACGGTGGGTAACACCTGACACCAAGATGCTTTGGGTTGAGTTTGTTTTTTTGTTTCTATTAGTTTGCTACAGTCTGTAAACTGCATGTACATTCAAGCTGAAATTATACAAGTTACATCACAGCCACTAAATTTAGCTCATAACAGTCTCCGCAGTGTGTCTGTGCTTTATTTGGTTGTACGTCTCTCAGGAAGATTTCTAAGACAAGAGACCTTTTCTGGAATAGTGAATTTATTAGATCAGCATATTTATAGCTGATTTAAAGGGTATTCTCCTGGGGCATTCGCATTCAGGTTCATTAATCTGCCATATATAAACTTTCTTCAATAATGTTATTAAAAAAATGTTCATGTGTGTAGATAATTTCCCATAAATGTAGTGATATGGTCATTGGACTGTGCCTTGATGCAACCACCTTTCTGGAGGATTGCACAAAGAAACAAACGGTTTTTGAATATGAATGTATGAAAGTTTGCATGTCCTACCCCCGTGGTAATGAAACGCTGAATCCAGGTGATCAAACAGACTCAATGGCACATGTCTGGCCACCGCTGCCAAATGTTAGGTGGTCGTGTCCGAGGAAGCTATCTCGTTTCTAAGGTCAACACATGGCCACATTTGTGAGAAATTATCTTCAACACAGGAACATTGTTTTTAATACTTCCCATTGAAGTAAAAGTTTACATATGGGAAATGAATTTAATTAAATGTGAATGCCCAGATGGGAATACCCCTTTAACTCCAGGTCTAGGATTTATAGCAAAATACCCTGTTCTGAAGTCTATTTTAGATTTCCCAATCTATTCCTGCCAATGTGTAAATTTTTTAGCTACAGTTTCAATATAGTTTGGACAGGTTCCCACACCACAAACAAACCTTTAAGAAAATGCATATAACCAGTATTCCTTAAGTAATAGTAATCTTAGGTAGGCTGAAAATCCAAGATCCTTATCAAGTTTTAGATGAACAGTTGTACCTTCTAGAGGTGTCCAACAGAACTTGACAGACTTGTGACTTACATAAATGGCCTTGTTTTAAGAAATGCCAAATTTCCCATCCAACTAGATCAAGACGATCTTACCATGTTGTTAATACTCTGAGCCTAGGAGTGTATGAACTGTGTGTTGCATGGGGCAACATCACTCATCACCACTGAAGTGACTGCTGTACACTTGAATCTCACCAAGCCAGCCGCTCCTAATGGTCACTAACTAGCAGAAAAGTAGGCTAAGCTGCTAGGCATCGAGCTGAGGACAGCCTGGAAATAGTAATAATGTGGTGGTCTGTGATGGAGACATTTATATTTGTTTGCACTCGCTGAAACTGTGTTCCCTCAAAGCTGGGCACTGAGCAGGGGAGGGATAAAACAAACAAACAATATGGTCAACCAGCCCATTATATAATAACTTTCTGTATAGTCTGGCCCCCTTAACCACTATTTTCTGTCTTTTGTATTGTTGTTGAGCCTCTGAGCCTCATGGGGCTCAAGCTCACTCATTAGTGACTGCTACCTCTGCACCCCTTTAGCCCTATCATTTGAAGGTTGTTTGAGGCAAGGCCTTTATTTCTTCCACACTGTCCCCTGCCATTCTATTCAGATCTAACCTTCTTTGCTTTTGCCATTTTCCTGAGAAATTGGCATCAGACAAATCCATTTTCAAAAAATTTACTTGGAACTTTTTATTTTTTTAAAGCTGGTCATCCATTGTCCTTTTTCTAGATATGCATAAAACATTCTAAAGATAAGGAATAACACATCTGTGAATTGAACATATTACGTGCCGTAGTTTTTTCCACGACTTCAAGCATTTTTATCTCATACATCTAAGAATTAGCTTTAGGGACAAATTGTCAAAAATGTATTTTTCTAGCATGTTCTTACACCTGCACAGTTTTGTGCTATATTCAGTAACACTGGCTCTCATAGGAGCTTTCGGGTTCACGATTGACACTATATTCTTTGTGATCCACCATTTTCTTTGACAGCTTACTGGCAGCAAATCAATATCCACTTTTCTGTCAAAAGTCTGGTAGAAATGTGAGAGTGTTAAACATCAGCATCAATGAACTGCTTCAAATTCAACAATAGTGCATAGATAGCATAGTATATTTGATGTATAAGTATGTATAAGGGAGAATCAGATTTGAAGGGTTTTTCTACCCTTCCCCTCCCAGCCTTAGTTTTTCATACTCTGGTGACCTATCACAAAATAGGTCATCAGTAAGTAATAAAAGGGATCGGATTCCCCACCCCACAAGA
The DNA here is from genome assembly GCA_019512145.1 of Engystomops pustulosus. NCBI lineage: Eukaryota > Metazoa > Chordata > Amphibia > Anura > Leptodactylidae > Engystomops > Engystomops pustulosus. The sequence continues at coordinate 231,390,729 of CM033641.1, read as the reverse complement.
GATCAGCTGAGATCATGCAGATCGAACACGATTAAAGTCTGGTGGTCTGGGTATTGGACACCCACTGATCCCATACTGTGGAGAGTGATTACAATTAATAGGGATCAAAGAGCAGGTATCTCATGTCAGTGGTTGTTTCTCTAAAAGGGGTTTCCTTTTAAAAAAAATACTTGTTGATAGCTTTTTGATTAGAGTTGAACTTTTTTTCCCTGTTCTCAGATGATGATGATTTCAGCCATCATGTGACTGCAGCACAGTAACATCTGTTTCCATCATATACCCCTCGTGGAACAGGGAGGACCAGAGAGTAAGGAGCTAAATTAATATATGCCTTATTATTAGTTTATCACAACCCCAATATGGTTAAAAAAAATGTATTGACACACTTGATCTTTTAAAAATTGATGTAACAGGATGTATTTTTCCATTACTGCTGGACATGGATGGAAATGTCTGTGTTTTGAGAGTCATTTGTGATAACTCTCTTGCTGCTTCTTGCTGTTATAACACATAATGATATTGGTACTAGTCATCTGTTCTGCTTTCTGGCATTATACAAATAGGTTTAAAAAGAACAGGGGAAAAAAAGCAGCAATAATCGCCTTAGAGTGATTTCCGTTACAGTATGTCTTAAAAATTTCAGATTCATCCTGAAGTCTTATTGTGATTAAGATCTGTCCCTAGGGTCTGTACTACAAAAAACACCATGAAAAAGAAGAAAATCTGTCCATTACACTTTTTAAATAAACACTTATATGAGGTTTTAATGAAAAAAATATATATATTTCTGTCTTGATAGCTGGCTATATATTGCAGTTACTGTATAGCGTTGTGGTATATCTAGAGGGGTCATTTTGGATACATAATTTGAATACAATTTCGCCTTTGTTAGTTTAGGATTTATTTCATGTTTGTCATCTCGTGAATGTGTCATTTGTGAGTCAATCAGGGTTAGGGTGAAAGGTCGAGCTGGTTTTGACTGATGCCCTTTTACCCTGAGAATATAAAGTTCTTTCTAGTGAAACTGAGAGCTATACACAACCAATACAAGGATATTGGTGATGGAAATTCCTATTTATAACCTGACAACTGAACCAGTGTATAAGTTGACTTGGTAAAGTTGTTTTGCTATTAGGTTTAGCTACTTTCTATTTGTATTGAAAGACTGGTACTGCACCTGATCTTATTGCTCCAAGGAAAAGCTTTGTTAATAAATGTTTACTTGTTTCCATTTTGTTTGGAATATCTGTATTATTATTGCTTTTATGTCTTACGTTTATATTAAAACTGTTTTTAATATCTATTGAGAAAGAATGAATACATTATTTAAAAAATGACATTGTATCCCCTACAGCATCTCTGCAGAAGAGGTTGGAAAACAATGTCAGATTATTGCAAAAAATACACACATTGCAAAATGTTACTCAATACAACATAGAAAAAGTCTAGGAAAACTGGCACTCATAGAGAAGTAAGTGCTGAGTGGATTTTATTTGAAGACAAGATTGCAGGACATTGGAATGATGTCTTTTTCAAGTAGTAAGAGGAATTGTACCCTTTTTACTTGTGAGGTTTGGTATCCAGCCGACAATTATACGGCTCAATAAATAAAGGTTATTGGCTCTTATCGACATGAAGAGGACAATGGGGCACATTTACTAAGGGCCATGTGCCAGTTTTCTGGCGGACATTGCACGATCTTTGAGGTGCAATGATGACACAGGCATTAAGAGTTCCTGCGCCACATAGTGCAATTTGAACTGTTCCTTGTAAATGCGCCCCATTGTTCTTATGTTACAATCTACTTATCTGTGTTCAAATATCCTTTAGGCAGCACCTCTAGTGTTCCTATATGACTTTACAAATACTGTCCCTACACAAATGGTGCAGCGCGTGCAAGGACAAGTATGGCACAAAGCCATTGAACATTAAATAGACACTACAGTCTTTCCCAAATATGGTGCTGGATTGAGAAAAATGTTAAACAGTATAACCATTTAATAAAACCAATAACCACAGAAGACACAAGCTATAAGCTGGTCACTTATTGATGAATACCAGAGAGCACTAAGACTATCAGTGGAAATTGGTTTGTGGTGTCACTAACAAGGTTAACTGAAACAACGCATTAATTGCTTAATTAAGTATACAGTCACAATAGTACATAGAAGGAGAAGGACTAATGCATAAAGGAAAAATAGATCAAGGATTGTAAACCAAGCACACTGACATACTGGTATGTGCCCCCGCTGTCAGGATCCACTTTTCTTTACGTTTTTAAGCCCTTGTTTTTAAGAACAATAGAACAATAAGCTTAAAAAAAATATGGAAACCCAGAGCCCCTCATATGGATCATTTGTGCTTTGTTTACAATCCTTAATCCTAGAAGTAGATGTCCTTTAAAGGGGTTGGACACTCTTGCCTCATGTTTTTTTATGTGTGCGTATGTGGGAGGCAGATATTCGGTAATTTACCAGTATACTCTATTTGAAGTTCAGCCCTCCCGTATTTTACCTCATCAGACAGACATTACTGTCCATGAATGTCCACAATAATGAGTAATGTATATTCTAATGTCCATGAGCAATTGCCCCACCAGGAACTTTGATATTCATGTGCTCATTTGTGACTGGATCCCACTATGGTGGCTGCAGCATGTACAGAGGATTTGCTTTCTAGTATTATCCTTCATATATTAGTACACAATATATTACAGTAATCATAAACTGAGGTTCATTTATGTCCCTCTTACAACTAAATTGAACATTTTTAATTCAAACTTACATTAGATTGCAGAAATATTTACTATGAATTTTCAAGATAGTATGAATATTAAATAGATTTATGGGTCTATAAGGAAATGTTTTGCAGTGACTTAAGTACAGCCAAACACATCAAAGGTTCCATTTTTTTAAAAGGGAAAAACAGGAAGTCCAAACCAATGTCTTCAATGAAAACAGGCCAAATCACTTGTATAAATATAAGAAAAGTAGGCCAACAGATGTTTCTCAACTACTTACAAATAACTGCATTGCATAAAAGTAAATGTTGTCCCAATGAAAAGGAGTCATTCATAACAAAATGTGAACTGACTGCCATTAAGCAGTAAATACAGTCCCTGCTAGGTAGTATACGATGAGTACACTATAACAAAGCATTTGGCCAACAAAGTGTTTCATAGTAACCTCAATACAGACCGCTAAAACAATATTGAGCATTTTCAAATGGCACCATCTTGCCTTTCCACCTTTCAAACTATTGTTCGCCATCCTCTACCAACACTATTTTCATTTTTCAAAGACACACAAGCACACGGTTTAACTGGCCCACATTATATTTGTCGAATATCTGAGGAAACTGAACCTAAAGTGTTTAAGAGTCAGTGAAAGGTGATTGATAAGGGTCATGGTTTGTGGAATGTTTTCTGCAGCAGGAGTTGGACCGCTCCTACATGGCAATTAATGCAAGTGTGTTCAACATGCCCCACGCCAAAATAGGTAAAGCAGTTCCTTGAAACTGAAAACATAGAAACAATTAAATGGCCAGCCCAGAATTCAGTCTAAACCCAATAGAAACATCTGCAAAACCCCAACAATCACACAACTGTGGAAGAGACTGGAAGAAGAGTGGACCTAAATCACACCAGAACACTGTGAGAGACTAGTGATTTTCTGTGACGAAGATGTGCTAAAGTCATCCAAAGCAAAGGCCCTAATGATAGTTAGTTTTGGAACCATCAGAAAATTTTATTATAATATTCTCTTAAGGATGTACCCCTTACAAAAATTAACATCACTGCTGCTACACTGCTACACATCACTGCAGAAAGCCCTATATTATATCAGATTCATCTTCCAGCATCAGGCACTGTAAAGATCTGTGCAGTAATAGGCTATCTTTCCCTTTCTGTTTAATTCTGGTACTGTTAATGTAGTAATTGGTGATGTCAAAGTGAGCTACAATGGTAGCTCCAACAGCAGAGAGGTGAGCATGTACTGTTTTTTTTCTACTACTATGGGGGCAATATTATATATGACACTGTCACTATTAAAGGGTTTTGCCCATGAATAAATTCTCAAATTTCAATCCTCTAGTGATAACACTAAAATCATTTTTAGCCCTTTACTCCCTTTAGCCTTTTACTCCCTAGCCCTTTGCGCATGAAGTTCGGGGCTTGCGCAGTACGCTGAAGTGCTAGATCTGTCAGGGCTGCACAGAATCTGGGCACTGCGGCCAACTCCGAGACTGAGTGTGCAGACGCGCTGAGGTGATTCGTCATCTACGACGCTGATGATGCGGCTGTGTGAGGTACGTCCAATATAGGTTGGCCGTTTGGATGAGGGCAGACGCAGTACAGGGTGGTCCCACAATGGAGACAATAGGATTGGTGTTACCCGGATGCCCCTCTTGAGGGAGGTTTCCAGGGATTTATTATCTCATGGAGCCAAATGTTCAGGTTCATAGCTGACACCCGCTGAATACGGGGCCTTAAGTATGTGCACACACCATTAGCAGCACACACATTATGATTGTTGTGTAAAACATAACCCCTGAGGATAATCTGCAAGGATAGAAACGTGTTGGATGTAAGAATGTAAATGGGCCATGGATAGAGATAAGACCTATAGGCTTGGGCAGAGTTAACCTGATTCAGCTATAGACAGAATGGTGATTGTTCTGCTGTAAAGCAACATGGGTACCGGATCTGCTCCTTCCCTGTGTCTACATGTAGGGAATAGGGCAATTTTTTAGCATGAGAGAGTATTAACTCCTTATCAGTGAAACTCTGCAGTCCTATATGCCATTTATTCATTATGGTGACAGTTTTGTGTGATACACTATTTTGGTTTTATAGCACCCCAGATGCTTTTTTGTGAGATCTGCTAAAAGTTATATTTTAAATTCTCCTTATATTTTGTTCAGTGAATGCTATATGGGTTATGGAGAAGGAACAAATTTAATATCAAAATGCCAGTGAAGTCCTGTTGATATATTGTCTACTGAGGATGCCCTGTTACTATTAGCTATTTGAAGACCATGGAGCCCTGTTACTATACTGGGTTTTTTGGACTATATTTTCAGCTGTCGGGGCATTGTTACTATATGGCTACTGTGGGGGCCCACTTGATTAGCTACATGGAGGCAGTGTAACTATACTAGCTACTGTGTGGTCACGTTAGCTTAGTCTTGGTTACTATATTGCCTATTTGGGGGCTACTGTGGGACCGGTACTGCATAGGCTACTGTGTGCCTCTGTTTTTTATTGGCTATTTAAGTCATTGTTACTTTTTAGCTAAAATGGGGCACTGTACCTATATTAACTACTGTGGTGGCTTAGTTACTATATTGGTGACATTGCTACTATATTCTCTGTGTCTGAGTACTACAGTGTCTGAGTACTACAGTTATGGCTTCAGGGGGGACACTGTTACCTTTTTTGCTACAGAAGGGGTTCTGTTGCATTTTGGTTACTGGGGTCCACTGTTAGTGCTACGGTGGGGACATAATAGTGATCTCTATGGGCAGAGAAAAGTGTAAGTTTTGATAAAAGGTGGTGAAGATGATGAATAGTGAGGAACCTAAAATCTTTGTGTTTCAAAATCTACAGAAGAAAATGAAATATATTCAAACACGCCATCTGTGAGTAATAACTACACAGCCATACAGAGCTACAGCAGCAGTACACAGGCTTTGTGACACTACAGCCACATTACACACCATACATGGAGATATAGCCCACTTCACAGTCAGACATAGGGCTACAGCCACATTACACAGTCATACATGAGCCTAACTGTAGTACTCAGCTATGATACTAAAGCTGCAGTACACAGCCAAACATGGAGGTTAAGCTGTAGTACACAGCTATCCATAGATCTATGGCCAACATACACAGTCATACATGGAGCTACAACCGCAGTGCACAGCCATGCATAGAGCTACAGCTGCAGTACACTATACCATTCATGGAGCTACAGCCACAGTGCACAGCTATAATGGAGCTACAGCGATTCATGGAGCTACAGACACAGACATGAAAGTACAGCCACGGTTTACAGGCCATACATGGAGCTATAGCCACAGTTCACTACCATACATAACCAGCAGTACCCGCTATCATGGAGCTACAGCAGCAATATACCTCCATACATGGAGCTCCAACCACAGTGCCCAGCCATACATGAGCTACAGCACCCAGTACACAGCCCATACATGGAGCTACAGCCCATACACAGCCATACATGAGCTACAGCCACGGTACACACAAGCCATACATGAGCTACAGCCACAGTACACAGCCATACATGGCGCACACACCTACAGCCGCATACACGCCATAAATGGCGCTACACACCACAGTACCCAGCCATACATGGAGCTACAGCCACAGTACACAGCCATATGAGCTACTAGGCCACAGTACACAGCCATACATGTGCATACACAGCAATGACAGCCCAGTACACACCCACATGGTGCTATAGCCGCATTACACACCATACAGTAGAGCTACAGCCCAGTACCAACCATACGTAGCTACGCCGCAGTTACACAGCCATAACTGGAGCTACAGCCACGTACACAGCCACACATGAGCTACAGCCGCAGTACACAGCCATACATGGAGCATAGCCCAGTACACACCAGCCATAACTGGAGCTACGCCGCAGTACAACGCCATACATGTAGCTACCACGCAGCGGTACCAAAACAGAAATACATTGACTACAGCCAACAGTGAACAGGTCGACATAGAGCTACAAGCCTGTACACACCTACATGGAGCTACACATCGGTACAGAAATACATTGGGCTACAGCCACAGTAACAGCTCAACATAGAGGTACAAACACAACACGGTACACAGCCATACATGGAGCTGTAGCTGCAGTACACAGAAATACATTGAGCTACAGCCACAGTGAACAGCTCGACATAGAGCTACAAACACTGTACACAGCCATACATGGAGCTGTAGCTGCAGTACACAGAAATACATTGAGCTACAGCCACAGTGAACAGCTCGACATAGATCTACAAACCTGTACACCAGCCATACATGAGGTTAAAGCTGTAGTACAACTCGAAATACATTCATCTAGAGCCACCTACTCCAATCTACTGAGCAAATTTTGCTTTTTCATTTTTTGTACTTCTCTACTCCTACAGAGTTCTGCTGCTGTATCTATGTACAGTGGTGCTTTGATATGGTGCTGGTTTTAAGTGCAAAACCTGGTTTTAGAGTTCTATTTGTCTACTGTTATCTATTTATGAGAAAACTTTATTGGTTCTTGATCTATGCAGTTATATATAACTAAACAAGCAGTTTAAAAAACTGCTGTTCAGTATTTAAGTTTTTAGATATGAAGTCAAAACACAAAATATATATAAAAAAAATTTAAACCTGAAAAATACACTATTTCTTAAAAAAAGACCCTTTTTTAGGCCGGGTTATCCCTATTGAACTTGATGGTGGTCTCTTAATTAATGTATCACCAAGAACTTAATTGCATTTTTTTGTTAAAACATAAAAGTAGAACAGTTATGGAAGTACTGAACACCTCTATTGGTCAAAAAGAAAATGGTAGGTTAAATCAAGTTAGCACAGATATTAAAATCCTAGACCTACTGCTGCTTTAAGCTAAAGACAAGGGAACCATTCATGGCCTAACAGCCCATGCTCTGTGTGCGGGTCATGTAACTAATGTATCATATGCAGAATATTTGCACTCTCAAGGGGAAAAGCATGGCAGTAAAGAAAAGAAAATGCCGATCATGTGGCTCATAATTAGATCCAGATGCTGTCAAAGTGATGACATAGTGCTGTGCTTTCCACACGAAGGCAGACTAAACAAGAAAAGAACCCTTACAATTTACTTCATTTATCCAAGCAAAACGAGAAAAGACACCAGCCACGTATTTCTGCTTTTCAGAACTCTGTAAAATTATGCCCTTCCAAACTTTCTACATGTCCCTTCCAATGCTTACATTTACATTTAATTGCATTACATTTACATTGTCAGATGTACCCTTGCATGTCCTTCCGACCTAACCTGAACCTCCAGGGACAACAATGTGTTTTTCTTTTCAAGTTCTACATACAATCAATCTGAAGAAAAGATATACTGGGAGGGCACATGTAGAGTGATTGACATATGTCATTGGATCACATAGTCACAAGGGCACATCTATATTGTCTACAGGGAAAACTCAGTAAAGTACAATAATCACAAACTATGGAACCCCTTAACTGGCCAATAATAATAAAATATAATACTTATAAAATAATTAGCCTCATTTGTGGTTCAAAGAGTTCAGTCTTCATAGCATGGTCATTGAGAAAAATATTATACAGGCAGTCCCCTACTTAAGAACACCCGACTTACAGACGACCCCTAGCTATAAATGGACCTCTGGATGTTAGTAATTTACTGTACCTTAACAGTGTCTGTAATGAAGCTTTATTGATAATCCTGGTTCTTATGAAAACCCAACATTTTTAAAATCCAATTGGAACGGAGACAAAAAAAATTTTGTCTGGGGTTACAATTATAAAATATACAGTTCCGACTTACATACAAATTCAACTTAAGAACAAACCTCCAGAACCTATCCTGTATGTAACCCGGGGACTGCCTGTACATTATGTTCAGTTGTTCTTCTTATCATATTCAGTAGAAACAGAGACAACAGAGATCTATCAATCACATTTTTTCGTAATTTGCACCAATGGACTGTCTAAAAGACATAACACCATATTTATCAAGAGATTTAGACAGTTGTTAGAGACTTTTATGATGATTGCAGCAAAGGGGGTGCCAAAAATGCACCAAAATTTGACACATTTTTCTACCCTAGGATACTCATAGGATATGCAAAGTAAGAATAAACAGTTTTATACAATGCTAGATTTATCATTCACATGCAGCATCACACATTGGGTGGGGGGTGGGGGGGGGTTTATTAACATGTATCAGGCTCTGACAGTTTCTGGCTGGAAAACACTTGTCTTTTCTGCGCCAGATTTATCACTGTGATGATGAGTTCTGGTGCAGGATAAGACTGTCGGTTCCTACTTTAGACCTACTTTTAGTTGGTCTAAACTGTGCCCCAGAATTTTGGGCACATGGACGATTTTCTGTAAGCCTCGCCCCTTTCCTGATTGCTTTGCCCCCTTAATCGGACATGCTGAAAAAGTGCCAAAAAATGAAACACCATGTGATCTTATCAGTGGTGAACAAGTTTTTGTGCTTCAAGTTCCGGGTCAATCTAGTTAAAGATCTTTGACTTTTATAATTTTGCATTTGTCTTTGATAAAGCATCATTAACAGTCCTTAAAAGGGTTGACCAGTTATTATTGTTATAGAAAGGGGATACCTATCTGATTAGTAGGGGTCGAGCTGCTGGGCCTCCCACCGATCACGCAAACAGACTCGATCATACAACGCTCCATTCAATACTATGGGAGCAGTCAGAAATTGCTAATCCCAGCACTAGACTGTCCCAGCACTCATAGAAAGTGAATAAGAGTGCCAGAGGCAGCTGAGTGCTGTTTCAGTACTTTCTTACTATCCTGCATAGAGCGGTGATGTACATACACAACTTGCCGGTTCATTCAGATGTGGAAAGGGTAACATTCTTCTCATGATTGTTGGGGGTTTCAACTAAAACAACTGAACAGCAGCTTTCCATGATTCTGTGGATATATGATAACATTAAATCTTGATACAACCCTATAAAGTCCTTTGAGCTGATAAAAACTAAGGCCAATACAGAGCTGTCTGTTCACAAATAATTACATATGGTTTCATACTAATGATTAAAGATTTAGTCTCAATGGCTTTTCTTTGGAGGATGTAAAGCTAGTCAAAATAATGGAACATCTCAATACGAAGAAAGAAGACAGATTCATTTTATTCATGAGAACTTCAAGGCCTGGTTGTTCCCACTGTTATTAACTGATATGTAGTTCCTCCTGCTAATTTAATACGCTAAGTTTATTCCTTACTCTCATATTGAAAACAATTAAACTATAAATTAACACCTCTCCATTCAATGTAGGGTTAATTTTAATAGCACTTACACTACAATTCACAAAACACTGTTTGGTAAATAAGGGATGAATATGATAACGAGTTCCTTTCAATTAAAATTTCAATTAAAACTAAATCAATTTGCCACCGCTGTGCAGAAATTACAAACTTTTGATGAGAAACAGCACCAGTGTACTTTGACAATCAATTTTACTGCACTGATTACGTTTCTCCAATAATTTGGAAAAAAAACTTTTCAAAAACTGTCTCCAAGATGTTTAATAAATCAACATTATTGGTGTCAATAAATCTCCAGTGCAGCAAAGATAATGAGAAAATCCTGTGGTGAACATAGGATGTTCTGAACTGATTTTAAAGGTGTTTGATGGACTGCCGTGTTTATTAAGATCTTAAATCGTTAAATGAACAAAAAACTCACAATGCTTTCAATGCTTTTGTTTTTTTCTTTAAAGCAGCTTGAGACCCTTTATAAACCATTTCAGCCATGCTGTCCTGTTCCTTTCTTCTTCTCTGTATATGGTTTTATGTATAACTTTATAAAAATTATTTTACAATTAATTATAATAATAATTCTTTATTTATATAGTGCCTACAGATTACGCAGTGCTGCACAAAGCATGACAAATTGGTCCCTGTCCCCATAGGATTCACAATCTAAACAACCTAACTGTATGTTTTGGAGTGTGGGAGGAAACTGGAGGACCACAGAGAGAACATACAAACTCTTTGCAGATGTTGACCTGGGTGGGACTTGAAGGGCTGCAAGACGGAAATGCTACCCACTCAGCCACTGTGCTGCCCCAAAATTGAATATATGTGCTGAACATAGCTAAACTGTTGGGCATCATGTAAAGTATATAGGGAGTGCCTGATATAAGGACTTTTGACTAACAGATGACTACTAGTTACATACAGACCTCACCAGGACGTCCAGCAGAAAACCTGTTTTATGCCGCTGTATGAGTGTATTGATGCCGGGCAATACCCCAAAAGTAATTGTATCTGACAATCCAAGTGTTGTACTCCCATCTGACACAGTTAGGGTACTTATTTCCAGAATCCATCATTTCTCCAGCAACGTCTGCTTTTCTCCCTGCACTTATATCAAAATATTAAAGAGAAACATGCAGCTGTAATGAAGGCTGTCTAGTTCTCTTTGTGATCAGTCAGGGTGAGTTTAGATCCGTAGAAAGTTGGTCTTTTAAAGGTGGGGTCTGCCACTAGGGTAGTGCAGTTTCCAGAAAGTATAATAGGGGAAAAATCATACACTGAAGTAAAATTAGGAGGGAGTCTTCCCAAAGGGGTGGTCTTTTAAAGAGGTTTGACTATATACATAAGAAATACATAATAACTCTGAATGACTTGGATATGACATACAGCTCTCCATCTTTGAGATTAAATGTATAGTCTGTTATTTATAGTCTGTAATTGTTTTAACCAGAGCAGCAATAACCTAAATATACAAATATAAACTTATTATTGTTTTAATCATCACATCTAGTTGAAAAGTAAATGTGAGGTTGGATTCTGACAGATAAGCAGTAGCAGTGAGCCCGTCATGTGGTCTGTGGTTATGATTCATGGAAAAGTTAAAGGAGATAAAACTACTGGAATTACTAGCAGGCATTTTATGTTCCTGAACTATAAATAAACACATCAGAATAACTTCTATTCACTGTTAAATATATCATCCCTAGTGGGATTGTGTAACCTATTAGCTATAGTATTCCAGTTCAATTAATGTAAGCTGGTACCCAAATATTCAAAAGTCCTAGAGTACTGTATATATACAGGCAGTCCCTGGTTATCTACAGGTTCTATAGATTTGTTCTTAAGTTGAAGAACAGGTATATTTTGTAAGGATTATGCCAGACACAGGCCCACATTTACTAAATGACGTCCCAACAAGACCCCAAGCAATTGATGTCCTCCACAATCCCCCAAGAAATTGATGTCCCCCAAAGTCCCTAAGCAATTGATGTCCATCGCAGCCCTCTCAACAATGGATATCCCCCCCAGCCCCTCAGAAATGAATGTCCCATCCTCAGCACCCTTCGCTACTTCCCCCCGAGCAATCCATGTCCCCCCCACCAGCAATTGATGTTGCCCCCATTCCCCTCAACAATGGATACCCCCCCCAAAAGCCCCTCTCAGCAATTGATCTTGTCCCCAACCCCACCCCAAGCAATGGATGTGTAGTGCTGCAGCCCTCTCATCAATGGTTACCCCCCACACACACAGCTGTATGTCCCACAGCAGCCCCTCAGCAACCATTGTTGAGAGGGCTGCGGCGGACATCAATTGCTGGGGGACATGGGGACATCAATTATTGGGAGGGCAACAATTAGCGTGAGGGGCAGAGGGGATCATCCATTGTCGAGGGGGCTGCACATTACATGAGTTTCTGGACTATTTCATATACACTCACCGGCCACTTTATTAGGTACACCATGCTAGTAACGGGTTGGACCCCCTTTTGCCTTCAGAACTGCCTCAATCTTCGTGGGCAATAGATCAAAAGGTGACTGGAGAGCATTCCCCAGGATTTTGGTCTATATTGACTGATAGAACACACAGTTTGCACGCAGATTTGTGGGTTGCACTCCAGATGAGAATCGTCCCGTTCCACACACATTCCAAAGATGCTCGATTGGATGAGATTCTGGTGACTGTGTGCGGCCCAATTTCGAGTACAGTGAACTCTTAGTCTCATGTTTAAGAACCGTCTGAGAGTGATTCAGTCTTTATGACATGGCAACTTATCCTGCTGAAAGTAGCTCATCAGATGTTGGGTAATTGTGGTCATACAGGATGGACATGGTCAGCAACAATACTCAGGTAGGCTGTGGCATTGCAACGATGCTCAATTGGTACCAAGGGGCCCAAAGAGTGCCAAGAAAATATTCCCCACACCATGACACCACCACCACCAGCCGGAACCGTTGATACAAGGCAGGATGGATCCATGCTTTCATGTTGTTGACGCCAAATTCTGACCCTACCATCCGAATGTCGCAGCAGAAATCGAGACTCATCAGACCAGGCAACATTTTTCCAATCTTCTACTGTCCAATTTCGATGAGCTTGTGCAAATTGTAGCCTCAGTTTCCTGTTCTTAGCTGAAAGGAGTGGCACCCGGTGTGGTCTTCTGCTGCTGTAGCCCATCTGCCTCAAAGTTCGACGTACTGTGCGTTCAGAGATGCTCTTCTGCCTACCTTGGTTGTAACGGGTGGCGATTTGAGTCACTGTTGCCTTTCTATCAGCTCAAACCAGTCTACCCATTCTCCTCTGACCTCTGGCATCAACAATGCATTTCTGCCCACAGAACTGCCACTCATTGGATGTTTTTTCTTTTTTGGACCATTCTCTGTAAACCCTAATAACCCTAGAGATGGTTGTGCGTGAAAATCCCAGTAGATCAGCAGTTTCTGAAATACTCAGACCAGCCCTACTGGCACCAACAACCATGCCACGTTCAAAGGCACTCAAATCACCTTTCTTCCCCATACTAATGCTCGGTTTGAACTGCAGGAGATTGTCTTGACCATGTCTACATGCCTAAATGCACTGAGTTGCCGCCATGTGATTGGCTGATTAGAAATTAAGTGTTAACGAGCAGTTGGACAGGTGTACCTAATAAAGTGGCCGGTGAGTGTATATTGGAACTTTTGATTGTCAAAAAACACAAGAAAACAAGGTCTACTTTTGCCTAACTCTTATAGAATTATCTACATTGAAGGATTTTTGGTTGAATTGGCCATAGGTGGACACTGAAGTTGGATATGTGCTGTCTCAGGTCTAGCGTGTCTTTTGTCATTGTATATATCATGTTTATCTATCATGTTACATGTTGGTCATTAACCTCCACCACAGAACCTCCCTTGAATATATTTTTATTTTTATGTTATTGGAGTTGGATACATGCTGTGCTTGCCGATAATTGATCAATTGCTGCCGCTCCTCGCCCATATTTCAGATTGCTTGGCTATATCACTTTTGTATACTTGCCTTGGGATTTATTGACTCTATATTTGTACATATATTTGTCGCTTCGTTTCTTACTTATATTTATTTATATTGTTCTCCGTCCATTTGTATATAGGGTATTGTTTATCATCATCTTTTACTTGTATTCAGCTACCGTTTATGTCTATAGCTACTTTTCATAATTTAGTCTATATGTTTATCAACCTTTACACTATATGCTTCCTTACATTATGATCGTCAGCCATACTTTTACATGCACAGTGATACTGCGGTAGTGCACATATGCACATTCTGCCGTCCGCCACGTTCATTACTCTTGATACATGTTATTGCGCGGCACTAGTTCTCTAGCGCAGGTGTATGTCCTTGTCTCCTGTGGCAGCTCAATCATGTGATATGTATACATGATTTAGGCACTTCTCCACACGTCACACTAATAGCGGCGACTCTCTACACATTGATTTCCACAGACTCTACAGAATCCTTGTATCTGTCTGCAGAGGAGACATCAGGCAGGGAATCCTTTGCATAGATGTGTCGGGTTAGCGACAGAGCAGGGACCAAGTCATCAGGGAAAAATCATAACTGTCCATATATGGTCTCTACATCTCCAAGGGCTTCCCCAGACACATGTATTTAATTCAATTAAGTAATTTCTTGCTCTGCCCAGCATTTGAACCCACAACCTCCACACTCCACCTGCCATGGAGATACAGGACAGAGCCTCCATTCACTAGACCATTGGTGGCGAACCTATGGCACGAGGTGCCAGAGGTGGCACTCAGAGCCCTGTCTGTGGGCACTCAGGCCATCGACCCCAGAACAGAGTCCACCAAACAGGACCAAATCCACCGAATCTTTCTGCAGTCCCATGTAACTTAAGAGATGCTGGTCTCAGCGCTATTTTAAAGTGACACTTCATTGTCTGTTTAGAACTGCGGAAAAGTGTTGGTGCTGACAGAACTGCATAATCTTTGGAGGTCATCCTGCTGGACCCACCATTCTTCCTATACAGAGGGACCCTGTAGAGAAGCTACAACGAGAGTATGAATTTGCCCTCCTACTTTGAACTGCATTGATGGCCTCAGGGGCTGATAAGATTGAAAGATGTTGAAGAACAGGTAGCAATAAGTTACTGCTTAAAATGCAATGTTGGCACTTCATGGTAAATAAGTGGATTTTGGTAATAGTTTGGGCACTCGTCTCTAAAAGGTTTGCCATCACTGCACTAGACTATAGGCTTAGTGGCTGTCTATGGGAGGATTTTATGTAACCAAGCGTTTCACTGTTACATTGTGACACAGGCTCCATGCACTGGTATATAGAGAGGGATCTTCTCAGAGATTATTATTATTGAGATTATTATTGAGATGATGATTATAATTATTAAGATGATTATTATTATAATTATTGAGATTATTATTATTATTATTTTTATTATTATTACGGAGATTATTATTATTAGTAGTAGTAGTAGTAGTATTGAGATTATAATAAATTTAGCATATCATACAGTTAAACTTAATGAATAAAAATGTAAAAGACAAAACATAAGCGGTCATTCAGATGGGCGTGTTCGCTACTCATCAGCCAAAAATGTAGACGTGATGTCTGTGATCAGTGCATATTGTATCCGTACACAGTTTTTTTCAGATATGCAAAAAAAGCTGCTGAGTTTTTAATCTACTTCTTGCCATGCCCAGTTGGTTTCCTAGCAACATTTGAAGAAAAAAACACTCTGCATACGGATGTCATGCATATGCCGTCCATTTTATTGCGGATCCATTGACTTCTATGGATGTATGTGGTCCAAAAAATAACCCATGCAGCAATTTTTTTCTCATTGTCTGCACCTCTATGAAAAAAATGGACATACAGACCTACAGGAAACAGTGGGTCCATTTGCCCTCCGCAAAAAAAAAGGATTGCACGCGAACATCAAAAATACCCATCTACTTGAGCCCTAAATTATACTATTTAGCATACTACACTCACCGGCCACTTTATTAGGTACACCTGTCCAACTGCTCGTTAACACTTAATTTCTAATCAGCCAATCACATGGCGGCAACTCAGTGCATTTAGGCATGTAGACATGGTCAAGACAATCTCCTGCAGTTCAAACCGAGCATCATTATGGGGAAGAAAGGTGATTTGAATGCCACGTGGCATGGTTGTTGGTGCCAGAAGGGCTGGTCTGAGTATTTCAGAAACTGCTGATCTACTGGGATTTTCACACACAACCATCTCTAGGGTTTACAGAGAATGATCCGAAAAAGAAAAAAACATCCAGTGAGCGGCAGTTCTGTGGGCGGAAACGCCTTGTTAATGCCAGAGGTCAGTGGAGAATGGGCAGACTGGTTCGAGCTGATAGAAAGGCAACAGTGACTTCTATAGCTACTTTTCATAATTTAGTCTATATGTTTATCAACCTTTAGACTATATGCTTCCATATATTATGATCGTCAGCCATACTTTTACATTCACAGTGATACTGCGGTAGTGCACATATGCACATTCTGCCGTCCGCCACGTTCATTACTCTTGATACTTGTTATTGCGCGGCACTAGTTCTCTAGCGCAGGTGTATGTCCTTGTCTCCTGTGGCAGCTCAATCATGTGATATATATACATGATTTAGGCACTTCTGTTCTTGCCAAGACTGTGTCTCCACACGTCACACTAATAGCGGCCACTCTCTACACATTGATTTCTATAGACTCTACAGAATCCTTGTATCTGTCTGCAGAGGAGACATCGAGCAGGGAATCCTTTGCATACATGTGTCGGGTTAGCGACAGAGCAGGGACCAAGTCATCAGGGAAAAATCAGAACCGTCCATATATGGTCTCTACATCTCCAAGGGCTTCCCCAGACACATGTATTTAATTCAATTAAGTAATTTCTTGATCTGCCCAGCATTTGAACCCACAACCTCCACACTCCACCTGCCATGGAGATACAGGACAGAGCCTCCATCCACTAGACTATAGGCTTAGTGGCTGTCTATGGGAGGATTTTAAGTAACCAAGCGTTTCACTGTTACATTGTGACACAGGCTCCATGCACTGGTATATAGAGAGGAATCTTCTCAGAGATTATTATTATTGAGATTATTATTGAGATGATTATTATTATTATAATTATTGAGATGATTATTATTATTTTTATATTATTACGGAGATTATTATTATTATTATTATTATTATTATTATTATTATTATTGAGATTATAATAATTTTAGCATATCATACAGTTAAACTTAATGAATAAAAATGTATAAGACAAAACATAAGCGGTCATTCAGATGGGCGTGTTCGCTACTCATCAGCCAAAAATGTAGACGTGATGTCTGTGATCAGTGCATATTGTATCCGTACACTGTTTTTTTCACATATGCATAAAAAGCTGCTGAGTTTTTAATCTACTTCTTGCCATGCCCAGTTGGTTTCCTAGCAACATTTGAAGAAAAAAACACTCTGCATACGGATGTCATGCATATTCCGTCCATTTTTTTGCGGATCCATTGACTTCTATGGATGTATGTGGTCCAAAAATAACCCATGCAGCAATTTTTTTCTCATTGTCTGCACCTCTGTGAAAAAATGGACATACAGACCCACAGGAAACAGTGGGTCCATTTGCCCTCCGCAAAAAAAAAAAGGATTGCACGCGAACATCAAAAATACCCATCTACTTGAGCCCTAAATTATACTATTTCGCATACTATTCTATATTAACATTACCAGGATAACCATTACAACACATATACTACACTGTCATAAAGCACTAAAGCTCCTCCTGGCAGATCACTGGTGACCATTACTGATCTCAAGGGTTTTAATGGAAATGGAAATGCAAATGCGATCAGACTGAGCCCCGCCCCCAGACATTTGCATTGCATTTAAACGCAATATAAACACCCCATGTGACCGCATTCTAAACATTCAGATAATACATTTTCTTTTCTTGAAAGTATTGTATTGAGTATCGCAATACTTTTCTGGGTATCGTATCACACTCAAAATTCTGGTAACAGTGCAGTCCTACTTGGTAGTCTTTGTGTACCTTTTATTCTACTCTCCCGTTCATAAGATGTATTTTGTTTGTACTTACTTAATAAACTTTGTTTTCTAGTCCATTGTACACATCCAACTGCTTCTTTGCTTGTTCATATAAATAAAGTTTATTATTATTATAGTACACTACTATCACACACCCAGCCTGTATAAGTCGGATAACAATTCTGTTAGACAACAGTTGTCTAAAAAGGAATGGAGATTTAATGTAATCCCTGGTACATTCGTTAAGCCAGAAGATCCCCACAGTACTAGTCTATTGGCTCATGCCAATACCAATAACAGTTATATATGGGATTTATCTGGACCACCTGAAGGGCCAGTCCCTCCCTGGAAAGCAGAATATATTTGTACATGTAGCACACAAGCTCATGGGATGCCTTACCTAGCGAAATACAATTTTTTGTTTAATTTTTACCAAAAGGATTGGCATATCAAATCCTCTACCCTTCCTGGGACAAATTTTAGCAGAATGAAACTCTTTATCCTCAGCAATGACTATTTCTACATCCCAAACTGCTTACTAGCCCTGGTCATTTCAACAGCATCAATACAACCCCCCCAATCGGTTCATTAAGATCATATAGCAATATAATAGCAATCTTATTGCCTATTTGACTATGAATGTAACAAAAAGAGGCTTGTGCTTGTAATGGATACCGTTTTGTTCACTGTCATCCATTTCATGTTCAGCCATCATCTTATGTAATCTGCCCAGTGATAGCTTGGCCTTGCAGCTTCTGTCTTTCTGTAGCTTTTGCTTGAAGGTCATGTCTTGACTTCTGGGGAACTTTCACAGTACATTGGTGGGTGGGACAGTGATAAGTTGCTGTTCCCTGGAGAACAGTGCTTTTCAGAGAAAATAAAACTTAGAACCTGCCTACATGCCTGGAAAATAGACTGGGGAAGTTTCTGGGAGGTGCTCAAAGTATATTCAAGCTAACCTATAGCATTTTAGTATTTTATCACCTTTAATGCCTCAGTATGCAAAGTATTTCTGTTTTCTATAAAGGAGGCTGCACAGCCATGTTGTTTTCCCTTACAACAACTAATTTGGAGATCACCTTACAGCTGAAGAAGGGTGGTTGGAGCCCTGGATAAAATCTCGAACATACTGATGGACTGCTGATTCATCTATAAAGCACACTAATACTATAACTATAAAAAACTAACAAACATTACTACAGAATCTAAAATAGCCCAGTGTTTGGGTGAGGAAAAATATAAGAACTCTAGTAATGCCTTCAGTCAAGTGTGGTTATAAAAATAAATGGAAATTCTAGTTCTCTGTCGAACCTCATCACTATCGCACAGAACATACAAAGGTTCTTTCTAGAAGCTTTCTGTCCTGTTGATAGGACTATGCTTTGAAGTAACGCTGCAGTTGAAACCAGGGCAGTGCTGTTTGTTCAAAGAGTGCTTTGCAGAAGTCACTGGGCTTACTCCATGTTTATGTCATGGTTTTGGATGAGAGCTTCATTTTTTTGACAGAAATCCACATTGTAACAGAAAGGGGGAGTAAAAGTGAAATTAAAAACACAAGTACTTCTCCAAGTTAAACATCATATTACTCGGCAGGTTTCAAGGCAATGCCAGTTCTCACATAAAAATAGGTCCTTCAATAGCCCTGTACTATTGCCAGTTAGTTAGGCCTAGTAGAATAATGAGATCTTTCGGTTACCATGGAAGTTGCAACATGTGACCCGCCACATCTGCTAGTTATTGTGAAAGAAAAATATGGCTGGGATAAAAAAGCAGATTCAACTATTTTCTGCAAAGGCAAGCATAATGTACGCCAGAGAAATTTTAACACTTAAAAAAGAGTCTTTTATGATTTTTTGCTAAGATTCTATCCTTATGTGCACATTTAACTCAATTTACTTCAGGTCTAAGCATTTTGACTGCAGGTCAAAACCTACATTGACTGGAAAAAGATTCCATCGTGCTAAAACATGGAGGATATTTACTTATATATGGACCTCTTGTACCTCACATGTGAAATAAAAATCATATTTTTCTACTGGAGCAAAGTATCTAGACATCTGGCAAATCCTGAATGCACTGCAGAAGTCTCTCAAGACCTCCCGGGTAGCAACGGAATGCTGCATTATTAAACCCCCTAACATTCAAATACAGATTCAATGGGATTAGTGGCATCCATGGCTCATTTCATTGCCATAACTTTATGTCTTGCCAATTCATATTAAACAAATGATGTCCCCTTCATACAAAAAACGCATGGTGATGGATGCCTGAATCAACTGATGGGGCTGGGTCCAAAGACACCATTTTCACTCACTGCTCACTCTATTCAGTTCTGGTTAGGCTTGTCTCCTGACTTTTGTAGTTTTACATTCTGTATAGTAACTTCTAACCCCTTTGATTATTCTCTTATCTCATGATTGTGTATCTTGTTAACATTTTGGTTTTGGCACAGTTAACCTGACCTTGCTTTATCACCATCTGCCTCTCTGTTTGGTTATCTGTTCTCTTATCTCATGATCTCGATTTTGGCACAGTTAACCTGACCTCGCTTTATCACCATCTGCCTCTCTGTTTGGTTATCTGTTCTGTGCATGTAGCCAGGGTAGGGTCCATTTTCCATGGTCCATTCTCCATTTGTCTCCTGCAGGTTAATGCAGTGTGGGCATTAGACAGGGAGATAGGTAGTGGGAAATAGGGCTTGCACTTTCTCCCTGTCTTAACAGAAAGACAGCATTTTGCAAAATGTATATACAGTCAGTCCCCGGGTTGCATACAAGATAGGTTCTGTAGGGTAGTTCTTAAGTTGAGTTTGTATGTAAGTCGGAACTGTATATTTTATAATTGTAACCCCAGAAAAAAAATTTTTAGTCTCTGTGACAATTGGATTTAAAAAATGTTGGATTGTCATAGGAACCAGGATTAACAATACATCTTAATTACAGGCACCATTGAGAACTGTTAAAGCTGTTTATTGTAGCCTAGGACTAAAGTACAGAAAATTACCAAAATCCAGAGGTCCATTTGTAACTAGGGGTCGTATGTAAGTCAGGTGTTCTTATGTAGGGGACCGCCTGTATATTCATAGCATATAATATGAGCCATTTCAGCCATACACTACTATATTTAGATATATTTCATAATAGACTATTTATCCCACATTAAACAAATGCTTCTGAGTTAAAGGGATCCAAAGGCCCAAGGTTTAAAGAGAACCTAACAGACTCATTTACATAATAAAGAAATATATTTTAGAATGGTTAATTTATGAATTAACTAGACAAAAGCTGAGATCTTATCTTTGCAACTGGCTCCAACAGGTAGTGGTGACAGCATTAGTTAAAGAAATCTGATGACAGGTGTTCATTAAACTTACTCTCTATGCACAGATTAGGCAATAATCTACTGATCAGCCAGTGCTATCTCCAGCAATCATGAGTTAGGATCCCATTTGCTTATTTCAATAAAGCATCAGGAACACATAAAAGAATAGATTTTCTATTGAAATACAGAGATAGACATTAATCTGTTCCCTCAATCTCAAGACCCTTAGACAGCGAATGGAGTAGCAATGCACATGCTCAGCCTGCCACTCCACTGGGCCAAACCTTTAATAAATTGTAAGTCAACAGTAAGAATGCATTTCAGCAAAATGAAATGCAAATGCATGAATGTTAATGTTTTTTCATCAAAAACCAAAAATTGTTGGAAAAAAGGGAAGGGATTTCAGATTTCAGGGATTTGTCTCTGCATCTTCCTCATTTCGTGCTAGTAGGTTGAAGTGACGCTGTGTTTTACTCCTCTGACACTAGGCTCTAGTGGCAAGTTATATTTGCCACACCCATCTCTCTACAGTCTGGTTCTGACTAGCAAAAGTTAACACCTTGTAGCTCTATTTCTTTGTAGCTCTATTCTTTCTTCTGCTGTTGTTTGTTCTTTTAATCTCTCTGTATTTGATCACTGGCTTGTATTATTGACTATTCTTTCAGATTGCTATTCTGGCATAGTTTGCTTTCTGTTGTTGACGCAGATTATTCACTATCCCTATTTGTGTTTTTTTTTGTCTGTTTGTCTTGTTATATGTCTGCACTGTAATCTAGGAAGGGATTGGAATATGCAATGATTTTTTTGTCAGATTCTATATGAATAATACGGCTTTATGAAATTGCATGGAGGTGTTGTAGGACTGCATACAGTTTGGAAATTTAGCATCAATGCCGGATTATAAAATGGGTGGTAATGGTGGCTGCCTGGAACCTCAAGTTTTTGGGGGTCTTACAGCCAAATGCCTTAGCATCTTAAAAATGTGCTTAACTGTAAAAAGGTTCAGAAGTATCAATGCTTGCTCTGCACCAGGTACCTTCTTGTAGTATGGATATAATACATTATAAGCTTTCAATGCTTTTGAATGGTCCTGCACACTGGAAGGCTGTCTGCAGAGAAATGTATTCCTTATGTTTGACAGGACATACAAGTCAGCACTTTTACTAACTTTCTGGGCTCCTAAATTGACCCCTCCCCCCCAAACCTCCTTATTAAATTGGTATGCCGCCCTCACTGTTAATCTGAAATGGATAGTGATAGTGATGTCTGCATTCATCATACTAGAGTCGGCGTGTCATCTTACTGACAAACTGACGCTGTACTTAATATTTGAAGATTCGTTTTTGATTCAGGTTTTGGCACATAGTAAATGTGACAGCAATATTTTAAAAAGGCCCGAAAAAGTGATCCTGGAAACTATAGATCTGTGAGCCTAACATTGGTTGTTGAGAAAATATTTGAGGGGTTTATTAGATATGCTATCGTAAAGTATCTCAGTGTGCATAATGTTATAACCCAGTATCAGCCTGGGTTTATGAGGGACCGGTCCTGGTAGCTTCTACAAGGAGGTTTGTTCTAGATTGGACCGGGGGGATGGGGGGGGGGTGTTTAGATGTTGTGTATCTGCATTTTTTCAAGGCATTTGATACAGTACCACATAAAATGTTAGTACATAAAATGAGACTGCTGGAACTAGGGGAAAATCTGTGTACTTCAGTAAGCAAATGGCTCAGTGATAGAAAATAAAGGGTTGTCATTAATGGCACATTGTTAGATTGGGTTGCCATTAACAGTGGGGTGCCACAGGGGTCAGTATAAGGGCCACTTTTAATATTTTTATTAATGACCTCTTAGAGGGTTTACAAAGAAGAGTTTCAGTATTTGCAGATGATACTAAACTATGTAAAGTAATAATAAGAAAAAAGTTGTTCAACGGCTCACCTCCATCCGTGTTCGTGCTCTGGAGTACGTCTGGACCCTGACGTTTGCACACATGCACAGGAAAATGTAATTCACTCCGGCACTGCAAAAATCTTCATTTATAATTTTCTTTATTGTTTCCAAATCCAAATATTACATATTAAAAGCAATAGCCAATATAGCATCTCTGTGTGTTTTTTGTAGGATGCTGGCCTACCCCTGTACAAATGCTACATTCATTCCAGACTGTGTGCAGATAGGGATTGGCCACTCTTTTACATTAGTTGCCCATGTGACTTTGCTACCTTAATAATAATCCCTGAATGTTCATAAAGTGATTCAGTATTGTTACTTATTTTAGTGCTGGCTGCAGATTCTCTGCGATTCTTTGTTTACATATTTGAGCACTAATGAACGGGAGGGGCCTGCAGCAGCAAATTATGACATCCTGCTCCACCCCCTCACCTCTTCTTTCAATAAGGACGGACAGTGGTAAAAAGACACAGTGGAGAAACCATGAGGATGGGCTAGAGCAGTGAGAGACAGAAAGTTGTGTATATGTGCAAAGGGTAGGTTGGTGAGCACAGGGAAAGGCTGAAGCTCTCAAAGGAGGCAAAGAAACAGGTACATATAAATGCAGTGACATGTCGACTGAAACAGATTTATTGAAAAGTGGCCAGTCTCTTTAATGCCATTAACTTTTACTGGCACTATCACTTACCTGTACATCATGGCAAGAGCTAATCTGGTGCTTACAGTTAAATTGCAGTTCTTGCACAGGCTCAGAATCACAGTGAAATAACCCCTAAAATGCTGCAATTAATACTTACTGCAATGTCTAAGTGACAACCCCTTTGCATCAGCACTCCCTAGTCCACAATGTTGACATTTTGTCCCCAGGCCTAAAATGTCCATAACAAAAGAAAAACTACCATAAAAGTAAACTTACAAAATTAAAAATTGGACCTAAAAGAAGATTTCTATTGGTCAAACAATGAAAACTACAATTCATTTTTAAGCAGATATAACCATATCTGAATTATAATGTAGTGTAAATTTTTTCTCTAAGGCTTCCAATGTTTTAACTAAAAACTCTAAAAGAAGAGACTTACACAAACTTCAAGGTATAATAGGATTAGCAATTTTACTTTTCCAAAGAAGAATCAATATATTTATGCTAGTTGTGATGATTATTATTTCCTTGATAATAAGACTTTTAAAAAACAGTAATCAAAACAATGACATTGAAAAATTACCCAATATTTTATAAAGCTAATTAAACCCAACAATTTACACTTTCTGCTCTCAGGTGAAATATAATTTTATAAATCTGTCAAATGTTTAAAATCCATTTAAATATGTTTCATTTAGAACAGTTTTATGAATGCTGTAAAATGTTTTGTTGGTCCAATTTCTTCAGCAACCAATAACTTTTATACAAACAATAAGTTACATAATAAAAACTGTTGGGTACTTTATGTAAATGAAAAACATGAAGAATCTAGTTACAGCTTCAAACTACTAATTGGAGGAAGTTACAGGTACATTATTACTCATGCCTCCTGCATGATAGATACCTGCGTGATCAATAATTAGCAGCCCGGAGCACCGGATACCGCTTCTCTGCACTCCGGGCTATCCTGGCATGTCAAGTCACCACATTTTTCACATATACAGCTAGTGGCAGGTTCCTAAAGAGCCCTATTAACTAACTGACACCCTTATTTTTAGCTAAACATTTTTTTCTCTTATGATAAATCACCTTTTATCTTATAATACCTGGCACCAGATGAGGAGTAGTTCCAATATCAAGCTTGTTTGATCCAGCAAAAAGGACACATTCACCCAAAGTAATACTTCATGCTTTATTCGTAGACCATAGTTGAATATTAAAATCCAATGTATAACAACTTAAAAAGCAGATTTGAAACGCGTTTCAAAGCACTATCGCTATATCACAAATAGTAAAGCATACATTCTATAAAGGCTGTTGGGTGTCTCCCTAATTGTGGCACCTGTTGTCATTGTTCCGCCTACCTCTACTTATGTGCTTCTGATAAACTTTCCTTAAGATAAAATAAATAAAAACCAATACTAACACTCTTTTAAAAACAACAATTGACCCATCATAATATACTCTATGTCAGATGTATCAATGACTCGCTACCGTCCTCCCTAATATAGTTTCCCTGGTTTGGCTACCAATTTGTCTTATGTTGTGTACTTATTCCCTAATTCAGCCAGCATAATTAGTACTTATAATGTACTTATACTTGTAATGATAACTCTCACTAGTTATTATATGAGTGATAGTTCATCTTGGTACCTTTACAACGTATCTCTATGTCTGTGAACATCGTTCTACATCCAGCTGTAATCTCTTGTCTCGCTGCAGCACACCGGTGTCGCACATGCGTGGCTGTTCACCGCAACCCAGGGAAACAAGGCGCCACGCATGTGCTGTCACCTCAACGGCCCATCAGCGGCAACATCTACCTCAACAATACGAAGCGGATTTCAGGTATAATAAACACATTGGGGCACATAACTTACCTGCTCCAGTCGCGATCCAGCGGCAGGTTCTCCGACGCTGATTCGGGGTACGGCCGGGATTCACTAAGGTCTGTGTGGCGAAATCCACTAGGTGTCGCTGCTGTGCCGAGGTCCACTGTAGTTCACCTTCTATTTCTTGGTGCAGGTAAGTGTGTGTCAAGTGACACTTTTTTTTTTTAAATAGCGCAGTTTTTCCGAATCCGTCGGGTTTTCCGACGGCCATGCCCCCTGATTTCCATTGCATGCAACCCGGCGCAAATCGGAAATCGTCGGGATACCCGACGGAATCACGCAATTTGGACCCTTAGTAAATGAGCCCCATTGAATAATTGTAACATTAGAAAGAGCAAAAGTGTCTTAACATTTCCTTCTTTATTATATCTATTACTCTATATAAGGGAATTAAATATTTGTGTGTACCTATACATCATTTACCCTAGAAGACATTAATAATGGAAAATAATTTTGTTTCTATAATTTATACCTGCTGGGGATCTTGTATCTAAGTGAAATATCCAAAATGCCTCCCAACCTCTGAGTATTTTTCCTTGTCACCTCCCCATATGAATTTGTTCTTTTGCATAACTTTCTAAATCATCTGTTTTACCATCATGTTTCTCATAGAAATGTCTTGCTACTTTGGAAATAGTTTTTTTGCTGTTGAGATCCGTACCCTGTTCCATGTGACTTCTCTTTTGGAAACCAATGTCATTTAAATGCTCAAAGAATCACTTTTTTAATTGTCTGATGTTACTCCCTACATACATTTTCTTACACTTCTTACATTTGATGACATATACAACAAACATTTGTAAGCAACAAGTGGAGCAGGCACTACAGAGAATGTAAACAGTGTCCACTCATCCCCAAAATCAATATGCAAAAACACTTCAGAAAAAGATGGGATGCGTACAAGGGACTAGACAATAAGACAAAATTTATTTATATCAATAACAAAAACAAATAAGCACAGGACAACAAAGAATAAAAACACTTAAAAAATACACCCGAATGGTGTATAAGACTGCCAGGGACTAGTGAGCCCTGAAATCCCTCCCACGTACTGACTGATGCTGACAATAATGAAAAAGCAAATCTGTACCAGTAGAAACACCAGGTATACAAGATACAATAATGAGTATAAGACAAGTATGACAAAGTGCTAAGTGCAAAAAAGGAACCTGGTGCTGAGAAAGCCTGACTGTAAAGGAATGCAAGGTTCCTAAAGGGAACGATGCATGAGTGATACCGATCCAGACGGAGTGGACTCCGAATAAGCAGTCAGGCAGAGTCAGACGGAGAGGGATGTGGAGGCAGACCCCACGCGTATCGTCACCCGACTGGTGACTTCCTCAGGGGTAAGTGACTTAGAGGTTAAGGTGTCCTGTTTAAGTACCCAGGGTGTGTGCCCCACCCACAGTGTCAGATGAAATAGTTGAAATTGATTGGTAAAATACACATACCTACCGCCGGCGTTCTGCGCGGTGCACCGTGCATGTGCGGAAGTAGTCCGATCACGTGAGTGATCACGTGATCGGTTTCAAGAGAATATCATTTCCTGTAGACTGTCACATGATCGGGTCCGGTCGATAAGGGACAAAACTGATATTATAGAATGTCAGCAAGCGGTGTACTCACATTTGGCACAATAAACACATGTAAATCGGCGATATATTACCAAGTTAAGTACCATTCCTAAAGTCACAATGTATATCATATTTCTGTATAGTAACAGTGAAGTAGAGAGAATCAAAACAATAGAAGACCAATAAATATAGATCAAAATCAGCGATGTATTACCAAGTTAAATATTGTTCCTAAAATCACAATATATAGCATTCTTCTAAATAGTCACAGTAAGTGTCACATTGGGTGACACAGTACGGGGCTGTTACGATAGTTTGTATGTTTCTACATGATCACAGCTGTAAATTAAATGAATATATAATATAGTACTGTTAATATTGAGAGAAAGCAATAAATTGCCTGATTTGACGATATAAAAATATAAGAACATGGTTTAGCGTGTGTGACTGAATAGTCACACCGAGAAGATACAGCGGCGCCATAAACCAATATGTGATAAAAATAAAAGTCTAATGCCTAATCGATAAGGAATAATTGATCATAATAAACATATGAAACAAAAAATATATAAAATGAGGAATGGATAATCAAACACAATATAGAGCAGCAATCCGGATGTGTTATATTAATCACTATTATTATTGATCCATGTTTTACTGTGAATATCAAAATAAATGCAGGCATTTGGGTTCAAAAGATGAACCAAAACTTCCTGCCAAATCATATAGAAGTGACAAAACGTGTTAATGTACTAGTATTGGCACAAACTTGTGCCTAGTCGCGTAAAAAAGGTGAGTTTCGGCGTGAAATAAGGACCAACCCAATGGTCCGAAGTGCTCAAAATAAAAAATAAGATGAAATAGATTCAGTGTAATTGGAATGTGTACTAAGGCTGCTCCAACCAGGTAAGTATCTAAATGTACTAAACCAAACCAGACCGCTTATATATTGCCGCAGGCAGTGTAAACAAAGTAGAAATAGAGGGAAGGGAGAATTCTGGACAGGGCAAGTGGGCGTGGGGAACACAGACTGGGAAGCAAATAAGTAAAAGCTATTGCAATTTATATACCACTTAATGTTGTATGTGTACCTACGGTATTCTCATAGGTTTTAGTTGTTCTTACATACCATTCTTGCAAGTTTTGCAAGGGTGCCCCCCACATTTCTGGAAGCCCCTATGTATTAGCCAAGTATCCTTCTTCTTTGTAGACTCAAAGAAACTCGGGGAAATTTTGTTACCTATTGTGGTGGAGCATCAAGATACTACACGGCTTCCACTTTCCAAAACTTTCCCCTGTTGCTCATCCTCCAGCAACAGGGGCAAGAACCTGTGGACTACTTTCTTAATTGCCTTGAATTGATTGCTATAATAAAGGACTAGGTAAGTTATCTCGTTCTTCCTTTGTTCGCTATAGCATTTCTTTTTTAACATATACCCCCTATCCTTTCCAACCACAATTGCTTTGACCAGGAGGAGTTACCTTAGATAGATATTAAATCGAACCAAATAATTGACCTGAGTATGCATATTCCCAGAGTCCCCCTGATTTAAGTCATCATCACCATAAATGCCTTTTAACCGTAAGTCTCCTTGAAAAATCTATTAGAATCTATTTTTTAGATAGCAGATATACAAATGCTTTTCTATCCTTTGAAACAACAAATAACACGCAGAAAAATGCTATGCTTTTGAGCACATAGCATTGTCTGCTCACTCCATCAACATGACTCCATGAGTTTGTCCTATTTACACATTCAGAAAGGACGTTCATAAATGTCATGAGAGTGTCCAACTTCAAATGACTATATCTCCTGAACCCTGGCACCTAGAAACACAATTATGGTGTTATATTGAACACAAATCCCCCTTTAATATGCATCCTCATATGAATATGATATATGGATTGTATATGGATGCTTAACAGAACCAAAGATATCTACTCTTAAAGTTGTTGTCACGGGTGCTCCCGCAATCCCTGTCTCGGATCGCGGGTGCATCCGTGCTCCTCCGTGTCCCCCCGCTGCTGCCCGGTCAACTCACTCTCCTCTCCCAGCTCCTGCTCTTCCCCCGACTGCCATGCGCACGCATCCCCGCCTCCTAGGGCGCGCGCGGGGCTCCTGCTGAAAATTTAAAGGGCCAGCGCACCACTAATTGGTGCACTGGCTGAACACCTCACCTTTAAGAATCCTGCCTCTTCCTTTGTCCCCTGCCGGATCTTTGTGCCTCACAGCCTAAGAGAAAGCTTCCTGGTGATTATTCCTGCGTTCATGTGTATTCCTGTGTTCATGTGTATTTCTGCGCCCCTCTGTGTCTTCGCTCCTGAGTCCTGTGTTGCCGTGTTACCCGAGTTCCTCCGTGTTGCTGTGTTCCATTTCCCTTTTTTACCCGTTCCCATCTGCCTGGACCTCCCATTGCTGACCCCGGATTTGGACTTGACCTTGCACCTCTGCCGCCTGCCCTGACCCCGAGCCTGGACCTGACTACGAGACTGTATTCTGCTAAGGTACCTTGACCATGGCTGCCACTGCGGGCTAGTCGCACCTGGGAATGACCTGGTGGTATCCTGCCGCAGCAAGTCCAACCCGCTTTGCGGCGGGCTCTGGTGAAAACCAGGTGCCACTTGGATTCCGGTCCCAGGTGTCGGCTAGTTCCATCTCCCGCGGTGGTCCAGAGGATCCACTGATCCTGACAGTTGTACTAAAAAATTGGGTTTTTATGTACAGCGTTCTATTGACGATTGTAACTTTAAGAATGTATACCTCCGGTTCTATTAAGCATCCATACACAATCCATATATCATATTAGGAGACTTTCATGCTTAAAATGAAAATTTTGTTTCTAGGTGTAAGGTTTCAGGAAATATAGGCGCTTGAATTGACCTGGACACTCAGACAGAAGGGGTTAATTACTTTTATAAAATTGCAACAGTGCAAGCTCATAGGTCTTCACTGTGTGGATTACATGAAAACCTTAAAGGGGTTTGCCTATGAAAGAAAGTTGAATCCCCTAGTGACGTTTACACAATAAAGCACATTTTTAACCCCCTTAATTACAATTGTTCTTATTGCTGTTTTAGTGACTCTCTAAACCAAGACTATATGTGTCCCTCTTGTGCTGTGAGATGCTGCAGTTTTTTGTAGCTTCTAAACATTCTACTAGTATCTGACACAGAGAGGAAAAGATAGATGATGAGATCCATGAGATGCATATAACACACAATGACACACTTCAGCTCTGATATATCTGAGCTATAACAAACAATGTCAGCACTGCTACATCTAGGCTATAACACCTCCTGAGTGTCTCACCCCCCCCCCAAACTCAGATAAACACCTTTGGGCACATTTACTTACCTGTCCAATGAGTTCGCATGAAATGCAATGTTCCGACGATAATGCACTCAGGCGTGATTCATTAAGAATGTGTGCCCGATATCCTGCATATGTCGCTTCCCCGCTCAGGTCCGCCAGAGTTCACCTTCTTCTTCCTGGTGTATGTAAGTGCATGTCTTGTGACACAATTTTAAAGTTAAATCCAGTGCTCAGTCTGAATCCGTCGGATCGTCTGACGACCCGCCCCCCCATTTCTGTTGCATGAAAGCACCAACATCCGATCACGTGCGACATAATCCTGTTCTAAATACCTGTCCAAGCCGCGCTTTCCCCGAAAACTATGAGAAGTCCGACGGAAATGCGATCCGCAGATCCTTAGTAAATAAATCCCCTTATCTTATATGTAGCTTGTAGATTCTCTACACGATGCTGCTTGCCAGCAGGAAGTGCCTGTGTCTGAGTATGATAAGAGAAGAATCTGCCATGTCTGACCATAGAACAGTGGTGGCGAACCTATGGCACGGGTGCCAGAGGCGGCACTCAGAGCCCTTTCTGTGGGCACCCAGGCCATCGCCCCAGCACACCAGACAGGACTCAAAGAATCTTCCTGCAGCTCCAAGCAACTTAAAAGATGCTGCTTTCAGTCATATATTAAAGTGATACGTACTTGGCTACTTGGGACTGTCGGAAGAGGGAGAATGAGTAGACAGGGCTGAATTAACTTTAGTGGACCTCCTGCTGGGCCCACAATTCTCTGTGTACAGAGGGTCACTGGAAAGAAGCTAAAATTATGAAGATTTTCCATCTTTCTACTGCGTTGATGTCCTCAGGAGGCAAATATGAAGTTGTTGAACAGGGAGCAATAAGTTACTGCTTTAACTTTGGTTGGCATCTCGTGATTAAAAAGGGGATTTTTGGGTTCAGTTTGGGCACCCGGCCGCTAAAAGGTTCGCCATCACTGCCATAGAAGATCCTGGGGAAACAGAAATTATGTACACCAGGACTGATAGAGACAGGTTGGAATTAAATCTATGAAATTCTGTATTTTTATTAATAACAGTGAATGTGTTATTTTGTTATCCTGAGTATAAGAATCTTGTCTTCGTGTCTTCTCTTTAATTCATTTTTACAATCCATTGAGCAATTCCGACACAAACTAGCAAATGAATTAAAAACATACTTTCTTTCATACACATTGCATCAAATCACCTAGAGTTTATTTTGATTACATATTTCCAAGATACTTGAAAACACATTCATCTATTAATATGGTTGATCCTGAGTAGTAATAAATAGATATGAAATAAGGATTCCATTAGCATGTGCTATACCCACTGATAAATCAGCATTTCACAAAAACACAGTTGTCACAGCTGGTAGGCCAATAAAAACCTTCTTTATTTTTGATTGATGAAAAAAAATCTGTAGAATAATAAATTTGAAAGCTGAAATAAACCTAGTAAAATGTAAGGGTGTCTGCAAACTTAGATACACGGTACATTCATCAGACATAAATATAGCCGTCTCCAATATTGAGTAGTATAATTTGACTATGTTTTTCTGAAAGTCTGATATTTTTATGGTACAGTAGTCTCATCTTAAGCTTTATTTTATCTCCCTTGTAGAGTGGCTTGAGTGAGAGACTGCAGCAAATTCAGTTGCTCAATATCCCATAGGCCACCTGAGGATATTGGCAAGGGAAGTATTTAATATAAATTAAATCTAGACTGCTGCTTGGCCTATTTTCCTATTATACTAGCAGCCTAGATTTATTACTATCTTTTAGTTTGTTATTGTTTTTTAACCACTGACGATGTACTTAATTTTTTATGGACTTTTGTAATGCTAAAAAGTGCTGCTGGAGAACACTTGGTTTACCTTATTTGTCCTTTAGCTGTTATTGTACTATTAGAAGAGACACTTTCAATAATATTTAGCTACTCCGCAGCTGTTTCATCTTTTAAGTAGACATTTCTGCATAAATGTTACTGTATATGGGATAGGATATTTTGGAGTTTTAGTTTAGTTTGTAGACATCTTGATAAAGAAATCATAGTAGACTATAGAAATGTTTAGTTAATATTTTTGGAATCTCACCTTCTTCCCGATTAAAAACAGATATCAGACCTATTTGGGAATTGCATAAAGAAAATAATGAAAACAATTCTCAAGTATTTTAAACATTTAGAATGGTATAAAGATAAAAGATGAGGGGTTTAGCCAAATGTGCCGGAATTGTATATGCTTTGAACCACGTTTACATATGGTTTTAGACACTTTGTGCTTGGCAGAGAAAGAGCATATTTTAGAAGGAAGAAAGCATTGGTTAAATCAGGGGTCCCCAAAATGCGGCCCGCAGACCATTTCTATCCGGCCTCCGTTATCATTGGCACTTTATTGGTTGAGGGCCCCCGGGCTGGCGCACCAAAAGTGCGCAGCAATGATTAGGCTGATGCTGGGGCCTCCAGCGGGCCGCGGCCTCCGGCAGTCGGGCAGGGGCCTCCATCCGAACGGACAGGAAGCTCCTGCCCACCACTGTATAGTGCTCGATGCGGACGGAAATGGCCGCTCAAGCACTATTACTGGAACGGTGTGGCCCGGAAGACAACCCCGGCGCACATCACTTCATGAACTAGGATGCGCGGCCGTGTGATGATGTCATCAGCCGGCTGCGCACCCCTTCCTGTCTGGCCGCAGTAAGAAGAAACAAGACGCGGGAGTCAGAAGGAGCCAGAAGTGAGTATAGGATTTTTTAAAAATTTATTAAAGAGCAGTAAAAACATTGTGCCGGCCCGGGCCCAGCATCTAAAACAATTCATTATGGGAGCAGATGAAATAATTCATTGAGGGGGGATATGAAATAATTCATTGTGGGAGGCAGCATATGAAATAATTCATTGTGTGAGGCCGCATATGTAATAATTCATTGTGGGAGGCAGCATATGAAATAATTCATTGTGTGAGGCCGCATATGTAATAATTCATTGTGGGAGGCAGCATATGTAATAATAAATGGTGGGGGAAGCATATGTAATAATTAATGGTGGGGGGCAGCATAGGAAACAATTAATGGTGGGGGCAGCATAGGAAATAATTAATTATGAGGGGCAGCATAGGAAACAATGGTAAAGGGGCAGCATAGGAAACAATTAATGGTGGAGGGGCAGCATAGGGAATAATTAATGGTGGGGGCAGCAAAGGAAATAATTAGTGTGGGGGGCAGCATAGGAAACAATTACCATATATACTCGAGTATAAGCTGACCCGAGTATAAGCCGAGGTACCTAGTTTTACCACCAAAAACTGGAAAAACCTATTGACTCGAAGTATAAGCCGAGGGTGGGAAATGCAGTGGTTACAGCCTCCCAGTATATAGCTGCCAGCCCCCTTCAGTATATAGCCTGCCAGCCCCTTTATGTATACAGCCTTGCCTCCCCTTTATGGTATCAGCCTGCCCACCCCCGTCCAGTATTATCCTGCCCTCCCAGCCCCTTTATGTATACAGCCTGCCAGCCCCTTTATGTATACAGCCTGCCAGCCCCTTTATGTATACATCCTGCCAGCCCCGTTATGTATACAGCCTGCCAGCCCCGTTATGTATACATCCTGCCAGCCCCTTTATGTATACAGCCTGCCAGCCCCTTTATCTATATTGCCTGTCAGCCCCCTGTTGCCGGTAAAAAAAATAATAAACTTACTACTCACCATTCTGACGGACAGCTCCTCTTCATCTGCATGCCGCAGGTCCGCGGCAGCTCCGTGGCCGCGCCTCTTCTGTCTTCATGCCGGCTTGGGGCCGCGACCGCTCCGTGCGCACGGCCCACCCGGCGCACTCTGTGATGTCAACAGCGGCTGACATCACAGTTGAGTGCCGGCCGGGCCGTGCGCGGGCCGTGCGCACGGGTGCGCAGCATAGGAAATTATTAATTATGAGGGGCAGTCTAGTAATTAATGGAGAGGGGGGGATGAAAGCATTCAATAATTAATGGAGAAGGGTCCCAGTATATTAAATAATTCATTAACCCAATTAATTAATTCATTGGGCCAATATATAAAATAATTCAGGAGGGGGTGCAGTATATTAAATAATTAATTTAGAGGGGGGCAGTGTATTACGGATGTGATGTACCGATATTTATTTTTAAACTTTAGTCCGGCCCTCCAACGGTCTAAGAGGGACAGTAAAAAGTTTGGGAACCTCTGGGTTAAATCATCCACCACGTGACAAAAATGCACCAAATGAAGATAAATATGAACTCTTTAGCTTGAATGGGTGTTCCCATTTTAGCAAATAAATGTTAATAAAAAGTTATATGATTTTCCTGCTTTCTGTATCAATTCCTCACAGTTTTCTAGATCTCTGCTTGGTATCATTCAATAAAACGCTTCTATGTTTACTTCAGGTTAACAGAAATCAGTTCCTGGTCACGTGATGTCACACAAGTGCTCAGCTCGTTAGAATCAATCAAAGAGTAAGAAGGGTTTCTCATTGGCGATTTTTTTTTTTCATATCAGTGGTTTATCACTAAATGGTTCACTAAGGCATCAGTGAAAAATCACTGATGCCGGAAAGAGAAAAACAATCTGCCAAAATAGTTTCAGAGAAAAATCACTGTGAAAAGCCAATGTGAAACCAGCCTAACATAACGCTGCACATCTATGTGACCATTTATAGATTTCTGATCATTGGAAATAAACATAGAAGTAATGATGTGCAGACGCATCGAAACGCGCGGCGGGGAGGAATGCCTGGTAGTGTCGTTGCCCACTATGTAAGATCTTCTTATCTGTACTTATGGAAATATGTCTACTGTTTGTAGTATTTGTAGGCATGGTCCATTTGATTATTAGTACTGCATAGACGTTTTAGCTTCGTTTGTTTAGCTCTGCATACATACAACACTTGCTTTATTCTAGATTGTTGCACTTAATCACTGTTTACCATTTGTGAAGATCTGTTACTATATTACCTTACACTGTCTTGTGTAAGGATTCAGGGATAGCGGACCCACTGTACCACCCCGAGCGATGACATAAGCTGACACCTGGGAATGGAGTCTAAGTGGCACCCGGTTTTCACCAGAGCCCACCAGTTGGACTTGCTAAGGCGGGATACCACTAGGTTCCGGCCAAGGGTGAGTCAGGAACGTAGCAGGAAGTTACAACACACAGGCATAGGAATGCTTTCTCAAAGGCATAGAGCACAAAGATCTGGCATGGGACACAGGAAAAGGCTGGCAATTTATCAGGGATGGCGGTGGGCCAGTGCCAATTATTGGCACACTGCCCCTTTAAAGCTTACAGAACCAGTGTGCGTGCGAGGATGCGCACACTGGAGTGCGGGGACCACCGCTGAAGCAAGGGAAGGTAAGTGAGGCTGCAGACTGGATCTGGGGGCACCTGCAACCCGGGACATTGGTCGCAGGAGCACCCGAGACAATATATTACATTTCTGTGGCACATTTTTAAACATTAATTTCTAATAAAGATTCCATTCATACTTTTGATTAGACTGTCTCCTTGCTCTTGGAGTTTTGGGTTATGGTTCCCCTCTGGAGAGTGGGTCTAGCTTTCAGCACTGGTTGTATGTGCAGGTTTGCTGTGACTACTTTACATGCATCATAGTTTGTTTTTGGTTTATGGGTCCAGCGGGTTCAGCCAAACCCGAACCAAAAGCACCCATTGGGTCCTCTCACCTACTGGTAATACCCACGATCGCTGTGTGCACCGCAATCCTTTACGTGGTGCGGGTAAAGCTGCCCACGTCAATGTAATTGCATGTAAGACGCTATTTTGTATATGTGGTGCGTATTTGCTCTTTATGTTTGCATATGTGTGTAAGAGTGTATAAATGTGTATAAGTATATAAATATGTGTTTATGTTTATATATATATATAGGTATATAAATATAAGTGTAATAAATATATAATATGTATTTATATAATTATAGGTGAGTATATATAGGTGTAATATGTATAATTTTGCTTTGGGGGTTATGAAATGTCCAAATGTCCAAAGTTCAATTGAATGACGATACCAGCCAGCTTAATAAAATAAATACTATACGAATAGACGCGCATTGGAATTATTAAAACCTAAATTGACTTTGAGATGTTCTGGTTTGATGCCCAGTTTTTAAAAAAATATAATTTTCCATTCTAACTATACCAACATGGTGCCAAACAAGTACAAAAATGAGGCTGTAATGTAGCCACTTTTGCAATGCAATTGATTTAGACTTCAGCAATTATCTCTTATGGGAAACTGTGGCGCCAGTGAGATCATTTTGGTGGTCTGTGTTCAGATGTGTAATTGATTCATCTAACAATTGGCTTAGTATGTTCTAAAACCTCATGCACGTAAGAGGAAGATGAACAAACTGGACAATCACATATAATTTACATATATCATCCAATGTATGGAATCCCGTGCATAAGCCAGTACTGCCAAAGGTAAAATATTTGACTAAATTAAGGGTTGGAGTGAATTTTAAATATGCAACATTTAAATACATCCTTTCGATTTTCTCAATATGGATTGGCTGTTTTATGGGGTTCAATCTCCAAAAAACAAAGGATATAGATATCAATTTTATGGTCTCTAGTGCATTGATAGTTGTTTGGGATGAATTTCTCACTATATTAATTGATACAGAAATGGGACATCATTTACATGAACACCTTGAACATGGAGAGCGAAAATATCTCTGGTTATGGGGAAAAATATTTGTTTAATTCTTAAAGGTTGGACTTGATGGACTTGCATCTTTTTCCAGCCTTATATACCATGATAATATGAACGTGTCGAACCACCAACTCCAACTCCAACTCATTGCATCCATTATCTACCATGAAAATCAAGCATGGTAAACCATAGACACATACTTATAGATCCAGGCACCGTGACTGTGGTAATCTTCTAATTTTTGTTATCTATGGCCTCCTTCCTTTTAAAACCAACATTTAAAAAAAACCTTCCATGCTGTAGATTCATAGGCTGTTACACTGTGTAGGACCAATTCTCCATCCCATGGTGTGAGATTACAGCAGGCAGATGAAGTAGGGGGTGCAAGCATTTAGTTATATTCCTTTAAACGCCTTATAACCACAGTGATTCAATTGTTGCATTTTTCCTTTTTTGCTCCCCAATTTCCAAAAGCCACATATTTATTATTTTTACTTTACAAAATCACCTGGGAGCTTGTATTCTATGGAACAAACATTAAAGGTTTTGTATTAAGGCTTTCACTGTGTGTTCCAAATGACACTATATTCTTTTGGTCAGTATAATTTCAATATACAGGCAGTCCCCCGGTTACGTACAAGATAGGGTCCAGAGCTTTGTTCTTAAGTTGAATTTGTATGTAAGTCGAAACTGTATATTTTATAATTGTAGATCCATACAAAGAAATTTTTGGCCCCAGCGACAATTGGAGTTTAAACATTTTTTGCTCTAATGGGACCAAGGCTTATCAATAAAGCTTCATTACAGACACTTTACAGCTGATTATTGCAGTCTGGGACTATAGTAAAGCATCCAGAAAGATTCACCTGAGGTCAGAGGGGTCTGTCTGTAATTATGGGTTGTCTGTAAGTCGGGTGTCCTTAAGTAGGGGACCGCCTGTAATATAATGTCCATATTTCAAATTCTGTCTCTAAAATCTATTGTTTTTATTGCATCTAAAAATATTGGAACTAATAGAGAGTGTTAAAATAAGCCTCTGTATTTATGTGCATCACAATTTCCTATGTGACTAGTAATCCTACTGGAGCACACAGAGTTCATTAATGTCTCCAGTGAGCATCCAAAGATGACCAAAAGGCACAGAAGGACAGAGCTGAACTATTAAGCTTATGTTTTTACACAATTTGGTGTCTTCAAGGGAATGGAACTCTAATGTTTGGTTATGGATTTCACAAATTAATACAGGGTGCAACAAAAAGGTCAGGACATTAGAGAGTTTTTAGAAAAATATTGCATACATCTATGCAGCTTTTGGATCTGATGTGTATTTATTCAAACATCTTCTTTTTCAACATTTTTGCTCCCATTTTGTTTTCTTGGGGATTACGGCACCATCTGTCACCAAAATGAAAAAAAGAAACAGGTCAAATCAATGCCATTTTTTACCGGTAATCTGAATCTGCAATAACAAATAGGAGTTCCCATTTAAGATTTTTAAATCCCGTCCCCCCTGCCCACCCCTAGGGGGAGGGGGTAAGGGGGCTGAGTTTTGTATCATTGGATAGATTTTTGAAAAATATTTGACACATTTATTTTTAGTTTTTCAATTGTCCCAACCTTTTTGTTATACCCTGTATATAAGTGTGCACTTAGATATTTAAAGATTTAACAGTTAAATCATAAATCGTAAAATCGTAAAAATGAATAATAGTAAAATCATCAGAATAAATCGAGTAAAGACTTGGCTTGCATGACTGCCAAGACAGCATACAAAAATAAAAAGATACACCAAAACATACATTTTGGCAGGTTAGGCAGTTTTCAGCACTCAAAAAACCAGCTAAGCATGGAAAACATAAGGTACAAATAAAATATAGACCTTCTTGCCGAGAAAGTCATGAAGCAAGGCCAGAAAGACCTACAGTTCAACTTCACTGTATATGAAACAAAACCTTGGGGTTTTAGGGCCCCAAACAAAAATGTAAGGAAAAGTAGAGCCCTATTCTGAAAAAAACCCTGAAATCCCAGACTGCCCCTAGGGCTGTTCACAAGTATCAGCAGCTTTGGCAGATAACTCCTCCA
The DNA here is from genome assembly GCA_019512145.1 of Engystomops pustulosus. NCBI lineage: Eukaryota > Metazoa > Chordata > Amphibia > Anura > Leptodactylidae > Engystomops > Engystomops pustulosus. Next base: position 231,351,142 of record CM033641.1, on the reverse strand, counting down.
TGCCACATATCAAGACCATTTCCTGAATACATTCAGGCAATCACCGATCAAGCTGAAGTAAGACAGTAGCGCAACTTTGATGCAATGAGGACTCAACTGACTCATAGATTACTGGGGAAGCAGGGGGTTTGTTCTTGTTTTAATACTATGGTTTCTTTAATACATACTTGGTGTATCGCACTATGCTACTGGTCTGGCCAATTTTAAACCGACTATTGGCAATTCTATGCAATGGATATACCGACTATTCGATTTTCTTGTCTATTTTTTTGATAGTTTGGTTTCCAAAAAATAGCATTTGCATGATGCTCTCTGCCTCCTGCCCCTCCCCATGCATAACTATACCAGCTCAGACACACTACAGGCACAGGCACTTCCTGTCGGTAAGCAGCATTGTGCATAGTTTACTCTACTAGCTATGAGATAAGGTCTTTATAGCAGAACTGACTGTGTGGTATAGGTGAGAGAGTAGACCTGGAGTGTGCCATTGTGTCTTATATTAATCTCATGGCTCTGATCTGTCTCCTCTCAATTTTTCTATTTGTTAGAAGAATGTTTAGAAACTAAATAACAGTGTCCCTGCCCACACTCTGGAATTTAATGACCATCACTGAGTTATAGAGCAGCAATAAAACTGTAACATCACTATGTGTATGTAGTACAATGTATTATTATGTATTATTATGTAAGAACCTGACATGTCAGGCCATGTTACAGCCACAGCATAATGGAAATATGCTGCAGATGGACCTGAGGTCCTTCAATGAAGCCGTATCTTCTGTGTGATGCCAATAGCGTTACCCCCTCCCTCTGAAGCAATTCAGACACTGCATTCCATGTATGACTGTGGTATCTAAGAGGTTAAACACCCAGGATCAGAGAGTTTTTATGAACCCTGGGAGTTATTGTCAGAGCTTGGCTGAGACATCCCGATGTCCTTCAACCCACTTCTAAAGTGCCACCATAGAAAGGCAGAAAGGATTCATTATATACTGAGGGTCCTCTTCCTTGTCACTAGTTTCAAAAGATCTAAAAAGGGTATCCACTTTGATGTTTTTATCAGCAGGACAAAAGTGGAGCTCTAAATCAAACCTGGCAAAAAAACAGTGACCATTTAGCTTGATGTGGTTTCAAACTCTGTGCAAACTGTTTCCTCCGACACTACAAAACATACTGGTAAGTTAGATTGTGAACCCCAGGGGAAAAGGGACCAACTTGGCAAGCTCTGTGTAGCGCTGTGTAATCTGCGTTCGCTATATAAATAAAGGAATTATTATGGTCAACATAAATAGTTAATGGGTACACAGATCCTTCCAACAGGTGTCTCCACTCTTCCAGTGCCAGCTTGATGGCCAAAAGCTTATGATCTCCAATGGAATAGCTTCTTTATGCTAAGGAGAAGAGCTTGGAAAAGAAGCCACAGGTATGGATTTTCCCTTAGTATTATTTTGGTACAGAAGAGGTTGAGCTCCAGTGGAGGAGGTGTCAAACTCCAAGAATAATTGTTGTGTCACGTCAGGATGATGAAAAACAGTGGCTGAGGTAAATGACCTTTCAGCTCAGAAAATGCTAACTCAGGAGTCCAGTTCTTTGCATTCCCCCCTTATTGGTGAGAAAACAAACGGGGGGCAGTGAGTGAGGAGAAGTTTGGGATAAATTGCCTGTAGAAGTTCGCAGAGGACAAGGCCGATCCAGGGCGGCTTTTACTTTTTCTTGAAACATTAGAAGACCCTTGTCAGACACAATGGGGCAGATTTACTTACCTAGTCCTGTCGCGTTCCCGCAGTGGCTTGTCCGACGAGGATTCAGGTCTGCTACAATTCACTAAGATCATGCGCCCGAGTTTCTGCATCTGTCGCTTCTGCGCCAAGGTCCGCCGGAGTTCACCTGCTTCTTCCCAGTGCATGTGAGTGCTGATCTAGCAACACAATTCCTTTTTTAAATTCCGAGGTTTATCCAAATCCGTCGGGTTGTCCGACGGCCACGACCCCCTGATTTATGTCGCATGCAAGCTGGCACCATTCACATGCGCCAAAAACCTGGGGCAATTTGGCACAAAACGAAAATAATCGCGAAACCCCACGAAAGTGCGGCGTTCGGACCCTTAGTAAATGAGCCCCAATATAATCAAGAAATGGCAGTGAAGTTGACAAACATGCCTCCGATACATCATCAAATCAGTAGAGTAGATCAGGATGTCGTCGAGATACATACCACTTAGACATTTAACAAGTCCCAGAAGATGTTGTTCACAAATTCTTGGAACACAGCTGGAGCATTACACAGACTGAAAGACATCACTAGATACTCATAGTGACCGTCTAGGGTGTTGAATGCGGTCTTCCACTCATTACCTTCACAAATAAGTTGTAGGCCCCTCGGAGATCCATCTTAGAGAAGACTTTAGCTCCACGGATCCTATCAAAGAGTTCTGAGTTTTTAAATGTGAGTGTTTATTTCAAATTTTAGTATCTATATGATATTTCTAACAGTACATTAGTACATTAGTACATTAGTACATTAATACATCAGTATTTACTCTCACTTTTAACACATTCATTTTTAGTTTGGGGGGAGTAATATAACCTATTGACAACAAAAAGAGTAACACTCTTTGAAACTTTCTTTTTACATTTATTTTATCTCTGTTTTACCACAAAATACTGGGAAAACTTATTGGGACAAATTTACTTTTACTTTACTCCAGTGGCGCATTCTCAGTGGAGGATTCGGGTCCTCGATGTTTAGCAGGTGTTGCTGCTGCGCTGAATTCCGTCGGAATTCACTGAAGTTCACTGTCCTACCCTGGGTGCAGGTAAGTGCGTGTCAAGCGACACTTTAAAAAAAAAAATACGGCAGTTTTTCTGAATCCATCGGGTTTACCAATGGCCACGGCCCCCGATGCGCCACAATCCGATCGCATGCGCCAAAATCCTGGGGCAATTGAGGGAAAATCGGCGCAAATCGGAAAAATTCCGGTAACGCGACGGAAAAACGCAATTCGGGCCCTTAGTAAATGACGCCCATTGACTTGATTATAAGCCTAGGGTGGGAAAATACTTGGCCACAGCCTCCAAAACTATTTAAATGCCCAGCAGCAATCCCTCACTAACGAAATGCCAAAGCAGCCCCCTCCAGTAATGTAATACACCATGCTGCCTCCCCTCACTAATCTAATGCCCCATGCAGTTCTCCCCAGTAATGATATGCCCCGTGTAGCCCTCTCCCAATAATAATATGCACCCCTCCAGGAGAAATGATATGCCCCAATGCAGCCCTTCCCCAGTCATGATATACCCCATGCATCCCTCCCCCAGTGATAATATGCCCCATAAAGCCCTCCCCTAGCAATGATATGCCCCATGTAGCCCTCCCCCAGTAATGATATGCCCCATGCAGCCCTCCTCCGGTAAGAAAATGCTTCATACAGCCCTCCCCTAGTAATAATATGCCCCATGCAGCCCTCCCCTGTAATGAAATGCCCTGCAGTACACCCCCCACAAGTAATAAACTGCCTTGCAACAGCACTTAATACTTACCTCCAACACTCTCACCCTCTTCTCCTCGCATATCTCTTGCGGCTCCCAGCCTCTTTCTGGCAGTGCAGGCAGAGGCGCATCTAAGTGCTCTGTCTGCACATAAGTTATGGCATTACACGGCAGAAACACCTCGCCTCGTCATAGCATGATATTAATGTTAGCACTTTATTAATGTTTATATCGGAACTAGCTTCCCAGAACCAGGGTCCGTGCTCGGCGCACCATGTGCGCGACCGTGCTTGCGCCTGAATAGGAAGTGGTAGCGCGCATGGTGCGCCAAGCGCGGATCCTGATGCGGGGAAGCTACTTCCGATATAAACATTAATAAAGTGATTAAATGCTTTAAAATAGTTTAAAAACATAACACAGATAAGCGCCGACACCAGCTACCTTGGAACAAGCAGCCCCCCTGTGGTCAGATCAGACACTCTGACCTAGAGACAATCCATGTACACTCAGCTGTCATTAAATACCTAACTATTTCCCTTGAGTCTTAAAGGGATACACCCCTGGGTTGCACCTTTAACAAACATCACACAAAGATACATTTCTTACTTAATATACATAACACCACAATACAGTATAATACACAATATAAAAATAAAGGGGAGTTTACAATATATACAAAGTAACCAAAGTAAGAAATACATACATAAACCGCATGGCTTCAGCTCTGCATCACCTGGCAATAATCAGGTACAGGATATATAACCCCAGCTCACCCTCTGCTCAGGTTTTGCACACACACAGGTAAGATCAGGTAATGCTGAGTGGTGACTGCTGAACTGGTTTGGCTGTTGAAACAATAGTGGACAGAGACAAAGGTTTGCTGGCCAGCAGGAGGAGAAAAAAATGAAAGGGTACAAACACACAGACAGACAAACAGTTCACCATTCACCCCTCAACAATATGTAATATATACTTGTCTCTTTTTGAAATTGGATGGTGAGGACCCAGGACTCACTTCTCACAAATAGGTCCCTTGCTGTCAGCATCTGCCACTGAGATAGATAGAGAACAGTTCTTTTTTGTTTTAATAGAGACATTTACATTATATGTAACACTGAAGGATTCATTGGTAACTCCTAAAGACTAGTGATAAAGGTTTTCCAGTAAAAATGTGGCGACTGACTCTGCAAAGAGACTGGGCCTGTGATGGAGGCTTGGCAATATTCCTGCACAGGCTTTGTAATTTGGAAATGTCAGAAGGGATGTTTTCTTGGAAAGTAGCCACCAGTGCAGAGCCTGCATACTCTATCCTCAGAGTTAAGGAAGCTTTGTTTAATGGGAAACAGATTACTTCTCTCCCTGCAAAGGAAGTTCTGTGGTTAAAGGTTTCAGCTTTCACATTCTTTTAGAGCTGTTCATGAACCAGAAAAAAAAAACCCTTTCACCACGATCACATTTATTTAGTGCATTTCTAACACCAAGCGATGAGTCCTTTATGGTGCATGTACAAATACACACTGGGCTCCTCCGATTTCTTACAAGCTCATATGGTCATGTAACTACTCCCATCATGATCCCTTTCTCTTTACACAACCCTGTATAGATTCCGACCTTCTCATCTGTTTATATTTAGTTTGCTGATGTGTTTCACGTATCCAATGGTGATACCAGAGACAGTGTATAGTATATCAAAACCAGTGCGTTGCTATCCAGAGCAGCACAAGGGAAGAGGGAAACGTTCAAAGAATGTCCAAGCAATCTCTGAGAAGGAGCAGAATCATGTGATTTGTTCTTATTTGACCAGCATAAGCCATGTTTCCTCTACCATGTAACCTGGTGAACCTTTGCGCATACCATGTCCCATAAACTAAAACCATACGCTGTACAGGGGCCATTGGATTTAGAAATGGTTACTGATATGTTACTGACATTCTCAGTCCCTGCTGTACTTGATTCCCTGGGTGTCTCAAAATACAAGAACAGCTTGGGGCTACTAGAGGTGTAAATCTAATTTATAAAGCTGAGTGTATGTGTGTGTATGTCCAATAAAGGAATCTGCATTGTAACATTTACAATCACAGAATTTTGGACAGCCGCACTCTGCAACTCAGGCAACTTCATAGACTAGCTTTTGAGCCGAAATTTTGCTGTTGTGCCACAGGTCATTGATATGAGCTCTGTGCTTTGATTGGTTACAAACGGCAATGAGTATAAGACAGCTTATGTGTGAGGTGAAATGGATAGGGACAGAGAGATAGGGGAAGATTTATCAGAAATGTCTGAGGTAAAACTGTTCCAGTTGCCCATGGCAACCAGTCAGAGATCAGCTATAATTTTATAAACAGCTGTGCACAAATAAAACTTGAGCTTTGATTGGTTGCCATGGGTAATTAGAGCAATTCTGTTTTCAGACACTTCTGATAAATCTCCCCATAGACAAAGTGACTGTTGGAGATAGACAGTCACTTGAATGAGTGTCAGAGACAGTCACTTGAATGAGAGTGTCAAAGATACTCGAATGAAAGTGTTGGATATAGTCACTCGAATGAGAGTGTCAGAGACACTTGAATGAGAGTGTCAGAGACATTCACTCGAATGAGAGTGTCAGAGACAGTCACTCGAATGAGAGTGTCAGAGACAGTCACTCGAATGAGAGTGTCAGAGACAGTCACTCGAATGAGAGTGTCAGAGACAGTCACTCGAATGAGATTGTCAGATATACTCAAATGAAAGTGTCAGAGTGTCAGAGGGCCACAGGTCTTTAATATGAGATCTGAGCTTGATAGGTTACTAAGGAAATGAATATAATACAGCTTAGGTGTGAGGGAAGATGTGAAGTAATATGATAACCACCATCTGCAGGAGCCATTGTCTGCTTCAGCTTCTATTAATATGAGCTCTGAGTTTGATTAGTTACTATTGTCAATGAGTATAATACAGCTTATGTGTGAGGTAAGATGGATAGGGTTAGAGACAGTCAGGTACAGAGAGACAGACAGGCAGATTGAATGACAGAGAGACAGATGGGGAGAGTAAGCGACAGAGAGACAGACACTGAGATTGAGTGACAAAGAGACAGTCAGGGAGAGTGAGTGACAAAGAGACAGTCAGGGAGAGTGAGTGACAAAGAGACAATCAGGGATAGTGAGTGACAAAAAGACAGTCAGGGAGAGTGAGTAACAGAGACAGGTGGGGAGAGAGTGACAGAGAGACAGGTGGGGAGAGTGAGTGACAGAGAGACAGGTGGGGAAAGTGAGTGAAAGAAAAACTGATGGGGAGAGTGAGTGACAGAGAGACAGGCAGGGAGAGTGAAAGACAGAGAGGCAGACAGAAGAGTGAGAGACAGGCGGGGAGAGTGAGTGACAGAGGGACAGGCAGGGAGAGAGAGAGACAGGGGAGAGTGAGACAGGCAGGGAGAGTGAGACAGGCAGGGAGAGTGAGTGAGTGACAGAGAGACAGTCTGTTAGTGTGAGTGAGAGACAGATGGGGAGTGTGAGCGACAGAGAGACAGATGAGCATAGTGGGTGACAGAGAGACAGGTGAGGAGAGTGAGTGACAGAGAGACAGGCAGGGAGCGTGAGGGAGTGACAGAGAGACAGCCAGTGAATGTGAGCGAGAGACAGACAGGGAGAGTAACTGAGAGAGTGAGTGACAGGCAGGGAGAGGGCGAAGGGGATAACTCAAGAGGTATAAGAACTTGTATAATGGTCCAACCATTCTTTATAAGAGAAAAGAATAAAAACTATTTAATAAAAAATGTTGCTGCTTGAACCAGTCATCAGCCGATGTGTTTGGGGGTCTCCAAAATCTCCTTGATAGGGCGGGATATGATATAAAAATACATAATATTTAGCCATTTGGACTTCCACTGGATCGCAACGGGATGGGTAAGTAAATGTGCCCAATGAGTATTCAGCCGACAGCTACCTCAAATATATGACCACCAATAATCTTTTCAATCTCATCCACTTGTGCTTCACAAATTAGAAGATTACTCAATAACTACAGTACTGATCAGGCACAGCAACTCATAAACACATTGTGCATATATGAAACACACCTCTGGCAACACAATTCCCTCTGTTGCTCCCCACATATATCATATATATCCCTCACAACACAACTGACTGTGCTTTACACCCTCCTTGCATTTTTATGATACACTGTATATATTATGATACTCTATAATATCATATATTGAGCCCCCTTTATTTATTATATATATATATATATATATATATATATATATATATATACATTACATATATGTTTTCTGCTCGGATTTCAGCGCCATCCTCTGACCATTGAGTGTGACTGAAGATGCGCTGATAAGTATCATTTTGCTTCCTTCTGTCCTTACTATTCTGAACACTGGTTTACTCCTTTCCTAGCAGCACTATTTGCTGCATAAATTCTTTTGTAACCTTGGCACAACTCTGTCTCTGAGCTTTTTGGGCAGTTCCCTAGACCTCCTGATTCTCATGTGCTCTCATATGCACTGTGAACTGTGGGGTCTTTTATAGACAGGTGTGTGCTTTTCCTTATCAGGTCCAATCAGTTTAATTGAACACAGCTCGACTCCAACGAGGGAGTAGAACTATCTCAAGGATAATCAGAAGGAAATTGACAGCATGTGAGTTAAATATGAGTGTCACAACAAGGGGTCTTATGACCATGTGATATTTCAGTTTTAATTGTTTAATACATTTGCAAAAAAATCTACATTTCTGTGTTTTTGTGTCAAGATAGGGTGTAGAGTGTACATTATTGAGCAAAAAGAAATAACCTTTTTGAACTTTCCAATTGGCTGCAATAAAACTCAAATAAAGTCAAAAATTTAAAGGGGTCTGAATACTTACGTATATATACACAACTGATGCATATTGATTTAAGGAAAACTTTATAGATTCCTAGCTAGGAAAAGTGAGTATATAACAGACATTTACCAACAATTGTTTCTTTTCTGCCTAGCAGCTCAACAATAAAGCATATGTAAATTTACGTGGATACCAATGCTCATGTTATGATGATAAAATAAAATTAAAAATGACTTAAAATATATAATTAGCAAAAGCCCTATGATTTTCTTTTAACTTAGCTAAACAGTAAATGAACATGGTTGCAGCCACTAAATAATATAATATATGTCTAACTATAATATATAGTTAGGTTGAAAAAATGCATTTGTTCTCAGACTTACTGTTTAAATTGCAGTTAGGATAACAAAACCCCAAAGTCATTGTGGCCAAATTTACCACACACAAAAATATTTCATTATGCTTTATAAACATTGGCTTTTTCAGCTGCTGACAGGTTCCAATAGTCGATGCTAAGCTGATTTTTAAAATTTCTTTGTCAGCATTCTGAATACTGCCACTAGTGTATAAAACGTTATTCCACATCACCTGGCTCCTTGCCAGCAATGTGTGGTTATTCTTGGGGGGTAGGAGGAGATCTGCAACAGCCGGTGTGCCTGTATCTCAGTATTAACATGCATTCCTCCTATCCTCAACACAATCCCACTCCCATTCACGTGACAGGAAAAGGGGAGGGGGAAGGAGCGGAGGGAGATGGATGAGTGGGAAGTAAAAAAAGAATGGAGACTGAGACACAGGTTTTTGCAGATGACAACCATCCCCCCCCCCCCCCCCCCCTTCCCCCTTGGACTTAACACATTCTGCTGGCAGGGAGTCAGATAATATGAAAATATGAAATAAAGTTTTATAGTGGCAGTATTTAGAATACTGACAAAGGCATTTCTAAAATCTGCATAGCATAGGCTATTGAAACCTCTCAGCAGCTAAAAATTACATTCCTAGTGACGGGTTCACTTTAACGAGTGATTGTATAAGACTGTAGTGTAAAAGCAATGAATTTGCAACCAATATTACATTTTGGCCTTTATCCTCAGCTTAACTGGGTTCAATAGTTGCATGGAGCAAAACGATTTAAAAGATTCCTAAAATCATAGTCAAGTAGCAAAAGTGATACTAAAAAATATTCTTTTAGTATATCTTGGCTGCTGATAATCAATAGCCATGTTGCACGTATTGTATATATCACGAGAAACCTCCCATGTATACACTGGTGATGTGAAACTCTTTTTATAAGCAGTAGACATCTGCTGCTTGAATGCTTTGTTCATGCATTTTCACCTAACCTTGTCTAAAGGAGGACAACCTATTTAAAAACTGAGAATTCATTGACCTGATGCATTGGACTGTTCACTTGTTAAGTTATCAGCACTACAACACTCTAGATTTAATGATATCATAACCCCTGTGGGAATTCTCTGCTGTCAATATCATCTCTGCAAAATGCCAGATGCATGTTATCATTATTAATTTTGTCAGCGTTTCCTGTAATTAGTGTAAATGGAACTCCCACCAAATTGTCTTTTCATCCGCTCGTGATTGGTAAACATGACAAACGTTTTTAATCTATGGACATTTAAAAGAAAACTGTTTAGCAGAAATCAATCAGTTCTTAATTTTCTGGCATGCAAACCACTGGCCATTTAAACCTTGTATACACGTCCCATAGAGGGTCTTTTAATTAGAGTGGAATGTGGCTTGTAAATCAACAGAACCGTAGAAAACAAGCAACAGCCTTTTTACCCTGCTACTATAGTGAAATGTTATCTAGTGATACATATTTGATACAAAAAGGGTCAAAGTGGAAACATTAAGTAGTGTAGAAGACAAAGTCATTTATCTTGGAAAGATTCCAGATGTGTACTAACACTTGATCAGACAAGTATACTGTTACAGCGAGTTTCACATCCAAAGGATTAAACATTCCTCCAAACTGGAAGTGACACTTTGTACTGAAGGTGTATCAGTGTCCGAACTTTATAATAAAATATAAATGACACAAAATTGAGATTCTCATTTAAGGCCTCTTCCACACTAGCGTTGCGTTTCACGTCAGGGTGCAATGCGTGAAAAACTGACGTTTTTGGCTGCGTTTTTGTTCCATTTTTCCTTGGAGTAATTAGCGGTTTTGCGTTTTTCACGTGCGTGTTGTTAGCGTTTTTTTGCGTTTTCGGCGCATTTTTCACGCACGATTCAATGGGAGACTCGAGCATTTTTCAAAGGGACCATGGTTTGGGATTAAAATGTGTTATTTAATTGAAAAATAATGTCTTCTGATAATTTGCAAACATCTGCGATCTATTCTTCACTGTTCCGCGCGTATATTATCTCCCGACAATTTAGCAGATGTGAAGAACAGTGAAGAATAGAATAAAAACATTGAACACAGTGAACACAGTGAACACAGGATCATTTAAGAGAAAAACACAGTGCAGAACACAGTGCAGAATAGATTACAGATGTTCGGCACATCTGCTTACTTGTCGGGAGATACGCGCGGAACGGCGCGAACAAAATAGCATGTGAAGAACAATATATATGTGTGTGAAGAACACATTGCAGATGTTTAAATACATCTGCAATGTGTTCTTCACACATATATATTGTGTAGAAGGGGCTTAAAGCCTCCTCCTAAATGTGGCTCATTTGACTACATAAAAGTAGTAATCCAATGCCAAACAAGGCTTCCAACCACAGAGCCTGCACATAATAATCTCCCATAGTACAACCTGCAGTGACAGAATAATACCACTAAACTATAACTTAATTTTTACAGTGACAAAATAATGTTACTGTAGAAAGGGGTGGGGGAGGAGAGGAGGGGAAAAGAAAAACAGCTATAACAGTTATTAAAGGTGTCTGCAATTTCAATTTATTGTTAATCCTGGTTCCAATCCAACATGTTTAAAATCCAATTGTCACACAGATAAAAGAAAATGTTGTTTGGAGCTACAATTATAAAATATATAGTTCTAACTTAATAAAATTCAAATTTAACTTAAGAACAAACCTACAGAACCTATCTTGACCGTAATTTGGGGACTGCCTGTACTGCCATACTACAGTATGGCAGTATATAGGGATTTTCCTCATCATTCATTACAATATGCAAATCGTACATTGTAATGAATGGGTTTTAAATCAGACACCCTCGGGTCACGGGGTCGGCGATCGTGTCCAAGATGGCGGCTCCCAAACACTACCAGGAATTTAATGCCTCCGGCAGCTGTGCTGGTGGCATTTACTGGGTTAACGATCGGTGCCAGCAAACACCCACCTTGTATAGGGAGGACACATCCCATGATGAATGTGATGTAATACTACATCAAGGGTTACTAAGAGGTCAGGGATTCTTAGTAGATATGGACACCGGAAAGCTGGCAAGGGGGATTTTAAGACTGGAACACCAATCCCCCCACACACTTTGTTCTAATTCGTTCTATTGATATAACTAAGAAACTCAAGTTCATTTTGTTAATGTAGCCTAGCAGCAATAGCATAGCTAGTGGTTCAGGTCAGAGGCGCTGAACATTCCTGTGGGCCCTCAATAAAGGTATGCTAGTTTTAGAGAATGTCAGTTCCAGAGGCCATTAGCTCCCCCTTTCCCATTCAATTCAGCTATATCTTGTAGAAAACATACAGTGTGAATTCTAATATAAATGATTCCCAATGTCAGTCCTTAGTCTTTTCAAACTTTATTGGTCCAAAGGCCGCATTGTCATGCTGCTCAGTTTCAACAGGCCACACTGGTAACCAGCACCTCAGGCTAAATGTACATTTCCATTCAAATCTCTGTTCCTTACCTCAGTTAAAAAAGGTATAGAACGACAGTTATTGTTTCAGTTAAAAATCCCATTGACATCAATGTAAATTTTATTCATCCGTTATGTTAGGCATGTGTCCATTATCCATGTATTTTTTTTTTCAAATGAAGGAAAGGTACTGCAGCCTCCATCAGTTATTCTGTCAAAAAAACGCATGTATAAGGGATGCCTGCCTAAATGGAACATGAAGACCCGCCGAAAACCACAATACAGCATAAAATGCCTCCTCAGAAATGTTAAAACCACTACAGCAAATCATATCAACACATAAACCAAATACTGCATTCAGACAATAACTTATGAACATCCTAGACCAGGTTCTAATCAACAATACAAACCCCAGACTAATAATACTAATAATATTAATACTAATAATACAGACAAAATAATAAATACTAATAAAGAACAGATAATAAACAAGAGACACCAGAGCAGGCATATACTAATAATACTATAGACCCGGAGACCTTGGGACCCCCAGGGAAGATTGCAAATACTGGAGAACCCCACTGCACACTACAAATACTGCAGACCCCTAAAAGAAACAGCAAACTCTAGAGACCCCTAGAGGAGACAGACCCTCAGAGGAGTTAGCAAATGCTGGAGACCATCAGAGGACACAGCAAATACCTAGACTACTAGAGGAGAGCAAACGAAATGATGGGGACCATCGGTTCAGGCAGCAATAACAGGAGACCCCAGAGTAGGCAAATACTTCAGACCCCCAGATAAAGCCAATGACAATACTTACCTTTCCTGTCTTTTTTTCTCTCACCCTTTGGCACACTGCAGCTTCTACTGTGCTCCAGGCTCCACTCCTCTGTGTGTCCCGGTGCTGTTTGTATGTGTCGGCGGCGAGACCCAGAGCAGAGAGGTGCCCTGAGCAGAAGCGGACCAAGGAGGGTTGAAAACAGCTGACAAGTACTTCCCACTCCCAAGTCCTCTCTTCCTCTAAGTGTTAATCTGGCCAGGTCCTGACACCCGTTTATACAACCAGAGCTAGTAGCCAAAGCAGCAGGACCTGGGAACAGTGTGTACATTTCAGACATATTGACCAGCACAGTCTGGTGAGCAGCAAGTAAAACAATGGCAGAATGATTCTCTGTGGGTCATAAGGGGGCAAACTGTGTGATTGGGCATATGGGTAAAAGGAGGGATACTGTAAAAATACTCACTCTACAGAAGCTGCAGCTAACAATGGACACTGACAGGCATCAGCTACTGTAACTCCTAAACCCCACCTTCCCTAGTCATACACACAGACCTATTTGGGGGTCTCATCCAAAGGAAAGCAGCAGCCTCTTTTACTGATTTTAGGGCGGGAAGCAGAGATGATGATGAGAGTAGAATTCCCTCCTCCTCTTCTTATCCGTCCTCCAACCTTTTTCTAAACCTTGCCCATTGTCCCACCCGCAAGAAGCCCCTGCCTTCTATCCTCCTCCTGTCCTTCAGCAGCCCCCTGTCTACAATCCTCCTCCAGCATCCTCCAGCCTCCTTTTATTGTGGACCCTGTCCTATATTCACCTCCTGTCCTACAGCCTCCTCAAATTGTGGTCCCCTGTCCCATATTATTAAACAAAAAAAAACTGTTTCTTATATTACCTTGTTCCCCCGCAGTCACTCTCTCTTCTACTGGGCTCCAACTGACTCACGGAGGGGGCAGGTCCAACCGGGGCATAACAACTTCCTAACATGACTCGTGCAGACATCATGTGAGGAGGTATCAGGGGCTCCATGGTCCCCATGCATTGGCTGCCCCACAGCTCTTATGTAGGGACCAGGAGGAGGCGGGACAAACCTGGGGATAATGGGGACATTCTCCCAACTGCCAGTGATGGCGGGACAGTGCCAAAAAAATTGGACTGTCCCGCCGAATCGGGGACAGTTGGGAGGTATGCGGCTGTACTGAGAACATCTTACACAAGCAGGAGGCTGCGTCACTGAGTTATGCTGCCACCTACTGGACACATACATCTCATCTTCACCATAGGAGAAATAATTATTGTACTTGCCGAACAGAGCCCAGAGGAACATCCTCCCTGCTGCTCAACCTTCCCCTCTCCATAGGGAGTGCAGTAAGGCTTTACTTACGGGAAAAAATAGAGCAAACTCTATTTTTTTCCTGTGGATGGTACAGTACAGTGGGCAATACGTCTATTCATAAGAATGGACATATTGCCCATGGAAATGAATGTGGCTGTATTCTACCCATACCGAAAGGATATGGTACTCGTAGCATACAGCCACAAATATCGAGTTGTGTGAAAGGGGCCTTACGGTCACAAACATTTTCAACAAAGTTTGATTTATATTGAATATCGGCAAGTTTTTAACATATCATAATTGTATCCAAAACAGAGGTATATTTAAAGCTTTTTTTTACCAAAGAGATTCTGCAAAAACTGTTTACAACATGGTATACATGAATGAAATTGAAATTGTTAATAGGGCCTTATGTTTGAGAACAGGACACATGTAGTTTTCTGTGCACTTCTTGTTGCCCAATGCTTTCCAGAGAAGAAACAAAGGTATCTATCTTTTTACTGTCTATAATGAAACCTATTGCCTATATAAAATCTTCCTGCCAAAGATTTTTTCCATTTTCATTTCTGCCGCTTCTTTGCTTACTTTTTGTCAAGACATACAGATCTTTTATGTTCCATGTGGTTAACCACTGTAATTTATAATTGTAGAGTTTGCTCAGTGCTGAATCTCTATAACATGATTAATACCATTTTAATAGTGCCATCTGCTGGCTGAGACTCTTCCCATCTGTGGAATTGGAAGTATGTATCTCTAGTACATGGAGCTATTTAATTTAATGTTTGTATTTTTATTTCTAAAGAGCTTTTATAGCTATTTCATTTTTTTTTCTTTTTAAATTTTAGTGCTGTTTGAACAATGACCTTTAAGAGCACAATAATAGTCATTTAATTCATGATAAAGAAGCTAAAAAGTAATATTCATTAATAATAAGAGATTCATATCAAACAAAGAGAGCATGGAAGTCCGGGTATAAATATTCCATTTAAACTTTATAGAAATTTTTGGCGAATGAATAAGGACTGAATTTGGGTATTGTGTAGATGTATACAGCCCACCCAGCCTTCCCCCAGTAGTATACAGCCCACCTGGCCTTCCCCCAGTAGTATACAGCCAGCCCAGCCTGCCCCCAGTAGTATACAGCTAGCCCAGTCTGCCCCCTGTAGTATACAACCCGCCCAGCCTGCCCCCAGTAGTATACAGCCAGTCTAACCTGCCCCCTGTAGTATACAGCCAGCCCAGCCTGCCCCCAGTAGTATATAGCCCGCCCAGCCTGCTCCAGTATAGATACAGCGCAGCCCAAACCTGCCTCTGTAGTATACAGCCCGCCCAGCCTGCCCCCAGTAGTATACAGCCAGCCCAGCCTGCCCCCAGTAGTATACAGCCCGCCTAGCCTGCCCTAGTAGTATACAGCCAGCCAGTCTGCCCCGTAGTATAAAGCCCGCCCAGCCTGCCCCAGTAGTATAAAGCCAGCCCAGCCTGCCCCCAGTAGTGTACAGCCAGCCCAGCCTGCCCCCTTAGTTGTACAGCCGCCCAGCCTGACCCCAGTAGTATACCGCAGCCCCAGTCTGCTATGTAGTAACAGCCAGCCCAGCCTGCCCTCAGTAGTATACAGCCAGCCCAGCTGCCGCCCCAGTAGTGTACAGCCAGCCAGCCTGCCCAGTAGGTACAGCAAGCCCAGCCTGCCCCCTGTAGTATAACAGCCAGCCCAGGCTGCCCCAATAGTTAACAGCCAGCCAGCCTGCCCGCAGTAGTATACAGCCGCCAGCCCTGCCCCCGTAGTATACAGCAAGCTCAGCCTGTCCCCCCAGAACACACTTCACTATAAAGCCAGCCCAGCCTGCCCCCAGTAGTATACAGCCCGCCTAGCCTGCCCCTAGTAGTATACAGCCAGCCCAGTCTGCCCCGTAGTATAAAGCCCGCCCAGCCTGCCCCCAGTAGTATAAAGCCAGCCCAGCCTGCCCCCAGTAGTGTACAGCCAGCCCAGCCTGCCCCCTTTAGTGTACAGCCAGCCCAGCCTGACCCCAGTAGTATACCGCCAGCCCAGTCTGCCCCTAGTAGTATACAGCCAGCCCAGCCTGCCCTCAGTAGTATACAGCCAGCCCAGCCTGCCCCCAGTAGTGTACAGCCAGCCCAGCCTGCCCCCAGTAGTGTACAGCAAGCCCAGCCTGCCCCCTGTAGTATACAGCCAGCCCAGTCTGCCCCCAATAGTATACAGCCAGCCCAGCCTGCCCGCAGTAGTATACAGCCCGCCCAGCCTGCCCCCAGTAGTATACAGCAAGCTCAGCCTGTCCCCAGTACTATAAAGCCAGCCCAGCCTGCCCCCAGTAGTATACAGCCAGCCCAGCCTGCCCCGTAGTATACAGCCAGCCCTGCCTGCCCCCAGTAGTATACAGCCAGCCAAGCCTGCCTCCAGTAGTGTACAGCCAGCCCTGCCTGCCCCCAGTAGTATACAGCCAGCCCAGCCTGCCCCTAGTAGTATACAGCCAGCCCAGCCTGCCCCCAGTAGTATACAGCCAGCCCAGCCTGCCCCCAGTAGTGTAGAGCCAGCCCAGCCTGCCCCCAGTAGTATATAGTCCACCCAGCCTGCCCCTAGTAGTATACAGCCAGCCCACCCTGCCCCCAGTAGTATACAGCCAGCCCAGCCTGCCCCTAGTAGTATTTAGTCAGCCCAGCCTGCCCCCAGTGGTATACAGCCAGCCCAGCCTACCCCCAGTAGTATACAGCCAGCCCAGCCTGACCCCAGTAGTATATAGCCAGCCCAGCCTGCCCCCAGTACTATACAGCGAGTCCAGCATTAAAAAAAACCCCTAAAAACTATATACTCACCCTCCGGTGGCCCCGATGTGCAGCACTGCTCCCCCAATGTCAGCACGGGTCCTCTTCTGTTTCCCACGCCCTTCCCGGCCGGCAGGCGCACAGTACGACGCGGCCGCTGCTGACGTCATACTATGCGCCGTCCGTAAAGAAACATGGCCACGCCCTGCAGGATGTTACTGAAGACAGAAGAAGTCTGAAGACAGAAGAGGACCCACGCTGACATTGGGGGAGCAGCACGGACATCGGGGGAGCAGCGCTGCGCATCGGGGTCGCCGGAGAGTGTGTATATAAGTTTGGTTTTTTTAATTGCTGGGCTGGCTGTATTGACGCGTGTATAAGCCGAGTATATTTTTTGTGCTGAAAAACTCGGCTTATACGCAAGTATATACGGTAAATTTAGTACCCAAGAAGTAAAAGGGGAAGAATCATTTGGACCGCAAATAAAAAACCTTATTAAAAAAACCCACTAGAAATGGCACATCTGCATTTTTTGGTCAGTTTCACAGCATTTGTAATGCACCAAATAATAAATGGAAACACTGGGATTTAATAATTAATAATAATTACACTTAGTTTAGCAGAAAACAAGCCCTCAAACAGCTCTTTAAGTGTGAAAAAAGGCTTTTGGAACATTGGAAGTTAAAAAAGAAAAACACAAAAACAAAAATAACTGTAGACTTACTGAATGCTTCCAATTTACTTCAGAGGAAGACGAGCCTGTAGTAATCCTGTACCACCCCTACAAAATGGACAGAGAGTTTGATTCAACCTTAACTCTGTGTGTAGCAGCATAGTCTCTGTTGCTATAAGCTGATCAGTGGTGATGCAGGGGGATGGTCCCCATCTCATGGTAATGACAAATCCAATGTAAAGTTCAATAGTATGTTTAGCTTGCAGCTGTAAGGAGTTCAAAAATTAGCCATTCTACATATGTGAATAAGGTCGATTCATGGCGACAAGTTCACTTTAAGCCACAAATGAATATGGGGTAACTGACACATGCTGTCACAAATTCACAGCACAGAACTGTGGGCATGTCTGATATTCAGGGAAAATAATTCAGCAAGATATCTGCTTTGAGGAGTTTTACCTTTAGTAGAAACATGACAACTCCACTATGCCCCCTTTCACACGAACGTATGCTCCTCTGGGTCACCGCGAGGCATGGTGCCCAGCCGTACATAGGGGAAAAGATAGAGCACACACACGCATGACACCGTACAGTGACTGGGCGCCATAGGCATCTATGGGGACCCATATCTTGCTGACTGGATATTAGTTCCCCACACATTCTTGTGAAAGGGGTCTAAATGTGTAAATATATAAAAATGTATTAAACATTGAATACCAGGACTGTGTATATTGTTATACATGTTGTATTCCTGCTGCACACTGTCAATAATCAGTTTTTCATCATAAAAACAATCTATATCTGTGACAGTTTTATACCCACATTGAAAAGCCGAGTCTTGAGATATATGTATACAGATCCCTTTTTCTCAGCTTTCTAAATGATTGGTCTTATTTCTACCTTGCTTATTTATTAAATAATAATACTTTTCATGGAATGATCTTAAAAATGATATCACTTCCTTACATTACTTTCCAGTTGTTTTGATACGGCAAGAGCTGGAGGGATTTGTTTTACTTTGAGCAGAATCAAACAAAGGCTCACAAAAAGCTTCTTTGAGAAAGTGAAAAGGAAATATCCAAACACCTCAAACCGAGGAAGTGATGTCATACAATACATGTATTCTGAATGGGAAGGTCATTATTATCCCCTGCTTAGTTTAGTATTAATAAGGTTGCCAAGCTCTGCTTAGAAGTAGTGTCTAGTTTCCGTCTGTGCCAGCCATACAAAAAGGCCTCTGTTGAGTATTTCAGGAAACTAAATACAGTCAGGGACCTTCATATTTTCATTAAATGCTGTGAAAGGTATGTTCATATCAACCGAAAAATTTACATTTATTGTGTAACCACATGGAATTAACCTAAGGCTAAAATCTGTAGTTATAATTCATATGTTAGCTTCTTAAAATTAATGAAGGAATATTTTGGACAATTTGATCCTCTTTATTAATTGGAGGTCACCAACGATAAGTAACCTATTACAATATAATAGAATTACAATATAAAAAATACACCCTGAACACATTTCATAGTGACTGATCCTCAAGATAGGCACTGGGTTTTTTCTTCAATTTTTAATACTTTACATGGTGCATGTGCTCACTTGCTGCTTTTTTGTGACCAAAACAGTCTCCCTTCAAAGTTTGCAAAAAAGTTCAAAATTTTGTAGGGGAAATCTAAGGCTGCCCTTGACCAGGCGTAGAAATTAACTTGGAACTGATTGCAACCTTTGCAGACTTTTTGAGACTTTTGTTTTAAAAAGTCACAAATTGACTAAAGACCAAATGCCACGTGTATCAATAAGGAAAAACCACTTAGATACATCTGTCAAGAAAAAAAGCCAAGAAAAGTTCAAAAAAATAGATGGATAAAGCCAGACTTGTGCTACATGTGCCCCAAATAAAGCAAGTCCTAGTCTGAACAGTCAAGGATCACTTATATACTTTAGTTTAAGAGGATCCATAAAAAAACTATTTCTAAACAGTTTGTCAGTCTGTCAACATCTGTTTTTCATGGCCCAGAATTGTCTAATTTCCGTGCATCTAGCCTGACAATATATGGGGTTCTAGAATCCAGAACAGGTCAGTAGTTAGGTCCTGAATACACAAAAGAAAGACATGGACTGGACTGAGCTGGAATCAGAAAAATTGTCTACTATTTAGCATCTGTGCTACTGTACTTTGGCACAACTCTGCTTTACAGGAGCAGAGCTGTAGTTCCCCAACACGGCCACTCAACAGTAGAAGAAGCCATCTGCATTGGACAGCTTTTGGCACTAAAGGCACCCTACATCAGCTAACCAGGGTGGGGATCAACACAACACACAACTAAAAAACTAGGAAGCCGTGACAATGGTAAATAATGTGACAGATTTATTAAAAGTGTCTCAAAGTAAGACAGTGAACAGTTAGACATGAGAGCCTTATCCTGTACCAGATTGGTGGAGATTGATGGAGTACCAGTGCATGGAACAATGTGCTCTAGAGCAGTATTCCTCAACAATCAGTCAGAGGCTCAAAACTGGATGATGAGGAGGAGTATTAGGTAGAAGTAGCAGCTGGCTGAAGGTTTACTGGTGCTGAATAAGGTGTGGAGAGCAGAATTACCACCGCCAGGCACATTCACTATATCTTTAGGCTACATTCACACGAACGTATGTGGGACGTATGTATACAGTGTATATATATGTCCCCCATACATCACAACGGCCTCACAGTGCTGTACGGGAGCGATAGGGTGCAGCACACGTGTGGCACAGTACCGTTCCATAGCCCATAGAAAGATAGGACATGTCCTATCTTTCGACGGAATACAGCGCCAGGCCATATGTTAAGCTATGGAGAAAGGCGGGGTGAGCAGCGCTCTCCCCCTCCTCCTCTCCCCAGTGCCGAAATATGCCCGCCGTACTACGGTACGGCGGGCATACATCATGTGAATGCAGCCTTAGTCCATTATTGCTCCATTGAGCAATGGTGTGAGGAGTATTGGAACCCTCCACTGCATCTTCAGCCAGCAGCCTCACCTGCAACGACGCCGACTCCTTTTCATCCCTTTTCCTATTAAAAAAAAGAAATGTTCTTTACTGGTCCCTGGAGCCAAAAAGGCTGGGGACCAGTGATCTAGAGAAATTATAACTTGATAATCCACAATATATTGGACGGCTGATATCATGGGGTCACATGGGGATACTTGTTACATGGTGTGATATCCTGCAGCATAACATGGCTATAACATATCTATTATAGTGGAACTTCACTAATTATTAAGGATAGGAAATAATATCTTCAAGTTATTAGTTTGAAAGCAATGTTTTCTCTCTTTAAGTCATCAACATTCAGAGAACATAATTTGCCAATTTCCATTTGCTGTACAGTAAAATCCTCCATGTATTCAACTGTGATTTTTTTTAATCAAACACGTATTGTGGAAATTTCTTAAGCATGCAGATTGATCAGATGCTATGGGATTTACATATTATTCACATATCTTTTCCCTTAACGTTTCATTTAGTAATCAGCCCCAGCGTGCAAAATTAGTTTTCCAGATGCTTACTGCAACTTATGAACATTAATTGGGTATGATGGGTGGGATACACCAGGCTGTACAACATGACCCCTCCAGACCTGCATTATATTTTGTTAAAAGCCAAACATCAGGAGACAGGTTTTTTGAGCAATGAACAGACATACTCTACCATTACTTGATACAGCATAATTTTTAAAATAAAGACTAAAGGTAAGAGGAATTTAGAGGCCTTACACTACTATACAAAAATAAATATAAACTACCTTTAGAAAGCATTTCACCGCTCTGCTAGCACATGTACGTGATTTTCTTTCAAATAATTCTGGTGCATCTTTATAACTATTTTGTGATCTTTCTTTTGTTTCTGTTTAAAATGTAGAAATATATTGATAACTGGGTTGTCCTTAGACACATGACTGGGACTAGGCAGTGCGGAATAACTGTAGCATGTCACAACGAGATTTTACAGGTTACAGGCGGCCATGTTGCATTTTCTAAACACAGAACGTTATGGCTGAATGTCCCAGAACAAATCTATGAAAAGAATAGCAGGAATTGATGATATAAAGCGATATAAACCCTAATACAGAGAATAGGAGTTGTTGTAAATGGTAGTTTCATATAAAGTACATGCATAATGTCACTATTAACGTAGTTATTAGGCAAAGAGAAGTGGATTGAATATGAATGAGTGGGTTGATATAAGAATACTAATGGTTAATTTAAGCTTTGGTATTCTAATGCATGTAGCAGGAAGCAGTGATCGATATTGATGACTTCCTGTGCATAGTAGTAGTGTGAGGGTCAAGATAATGATTATATGTGTCCATAATAATTATATGCTTTATGATTGTATACATGTGCCCTTTGCCCTATATTTTTGTACACTGTCTGTTATGAAATACAGAGCTTTTCCCTTACATCAGTTTTAACCAGACATGCAACTGTCAGCGAAACTCAAGTCTTATGATCAAAAAGCAGATGTTTGTTAAGAATAGCATCAGCATCCAGACTAGCGGTCGATTTACTGTAGACAACGGTGACTGGAAATTCCCCTGGCATAGCAACCAAGGCCTAGTTTTGAGGACCAATCAGCAGGGGTCGGGGGCCAGACATATATGCTTAGCTATAACCAATTATAATGATTTTAATGTATGTAACCACACCTTTTTGTAAGGGTATAAGAAGCTATGTATCAGGAAATAAAGACACAGTTCATTTCTCTTTTCTGTACGGCAAGTTAGGAGCATGAACTTAGGATAAAACAGAACTTCAGTCTTCTGTCTTTTCTTACCAAAACGTGCACACATGCTCAACTAATTTGGGGTGTCTGAGAGAAGAGTGTAAGGCGGTTTTGCGCTGCCCCGTCAGTAGTAGAGCACCTTTATTATTGATAGGACTCAAACATAGGTAGCATGCCACTATTGGCCATTAGGATGCATAGAAAGGATTGAATGTATATATTTTGAATATATTAATAAAATATGGATGCAACTGGGTAATTCAAACATTAGGAGTATAACCCTTATACAGTAATAAGAAGAAGAAGAAAAAGAAGAAGAAGAAATATGATTGTATGTACACAGTTTTGGTTTGAAAGGTGTGTCGATTAAGTAGGAATTCTTTTAGTTAATTAAAATTTAGCAGTATTTACCTATTGGTAAACCCAATAGTGAGAGAGTTGGTGGACTGGCAACACATTGATTGAATCACAGGGATTTATGTTTTTCTAAAGAAGGTAGGATTAAGCTAACATAGTAAAACAAAAATAAAGGTTTTGAATGTACAAATTAAATAAATAAATGTTGAGAAGAACATAAAGTAGAAATAAATTTGAAAGGTAGAGGTTAGACAAATATAAATAGGACCCTGCACAACCAGGTGAACATTGTTTATAGTATGCCAACACACAAACAATGAATCAATACTAAGCAGAGAGAAAAGATGTGTGTCATAAGGGCAAAATTACATGTGCATAATACATTTTATTTAATCAATACCACAAATGTATCCATAAAGCAAAAATGGACACATTTAAAACCAATAAAAAAAATTGTACATAAGTAGATGTAAACATCGAATAGTTGTGTTAACCAGTTAAGGCTAAACAACACACCTCCACTACTGATAGGTGTCTCCTAAACTACCCCAATGGAAGATACCACATGAATAAATTCCAACCGATTCGTCTGAGGAAGTCTCCAGCAGGACATGAGCCTAACTTTTGCACCTGGACTCGTGAGTTTTTAGTTGCACCCCTTGTTCATTTGTAAGGCTTCTTTGGTAGAAATAATTTTAGATTCAGCTATTCAAAATTGAAACATAGCAACTGATGAGTTGTTAAATGTAGAAAAGAGAACTAATATTTATCATATGAAAAACAGGCAATTTTCAACCTCTTTTTGGTCACAAATTTTTCAGACTATAGGGCAGATTTATCAAGCATTCTCAAAGTCAGAATATTCCTAGTTGCCCATGGCAACCAATGACAGCTCCCTTTTAAAATATTCATGAGCACTGGTAAAATGAAAGCTAAGCTATAATTGGTTGTCATGGGCAACTAGAAATTTTCTGACTTTCATACAGCTTGATAAATCTGCCCCTATATTTTTCCTATAGAGATACCTTTAGGACAACACTATACCCATTATGCTGTGGTTTGCTAAGAGAAAACCACTACAAAACAATCAACCTGGAACATCTTGATGCAGGGTTTAATTTCTGCATCCAAAAAAACAAAAACATTCTTCAGCTTCAGGGGGTTTTTTTGTAGCATGTGGGTGAGATTTGTACATACTTCTTTCACTTTGCCGCTTAAAGGACACCTGTCATCAGGTCTGTGTCACTAGTCCTGTCCTGTGTCACTAGACCTGTTGGAGCAGATCACAAGGATCCCATCCCAGCCTTTATCTAGTCAATTCATACATTAATCATTGTAAAATCATCTATTCGTTATTATGTAAATGAGGCTGGTCACATGGTCAGAGGCAGTGATGTCACTCCTGTTACCCCTCCCCTCTCCTCCCCCTGCTCATGTCTGTGTGTAATGTATAGTAAAGCATGGCTAGTGTGTGTGCTGCATCTGCTGACATGCTGCATCCTCCTAATATACAGGTGAGAGACACAGACATCAGCTACACATGAATCTGACATGTTCTGCTGTAACATGGCTGCAGCCTGGAGCTGCTGTATCTCTCCTAAACACACACACACATGCACACACAGGCTGCAGGGGGCGTGGCCACCCGCACCAGGAAGCACACCATTATACAGGCTGTCAGTCATGCACTGGGGGTGTGGCTGTGCCTCCCACTCATGAATAGAGTGGACAGCTTGAATATGCTAATGCTTCATTGGACATTTCACAGGTCATTTGCATACAGCTTTAGGACCTCATTGCTTAGGTTTACAGGCATGTAGAGGGACAATAAAGGGATAGAGGCAATGCTCTCTAATGGCAGTTTATGAAAATATATTTAGTTTAGGGGGTTATTTTGCATGACGGGTTCTCTTTAAGTAACTAATTTAACCACGCAGTTAAGGATGAAGTTACTGCCATTTGGTTAACTTCCTGCATCTCCAAGTTTGTGGCTCATAGAATCACAAGCCAGATGTGGTCTGAAAGATGAAAAACCTATCTTTAATATGGCACAGCAGTTCTAGGTACTATAATACCCAAGATAGGGGCATCAAAAGTGGCTTTTGTCTCCTCATTTTCACATAACTTTGGAGGTGATTATTTTAAATAGGTAAATTGGTGAGATTTCACATAATCAATCGAATTCAAAGCATATTTTATACCCTAATTGACGGGACTAGCAGTTTAGTGAGATCTGGTGACAGAGTCCCTTTAAGGAAATTAAATATATGTCTGTTTAGAAAACAGGATTAGACCTTTTTGTGATATCTGCTATAAGTTGCATATGTCTCACTCAGGATTTGGATGTCAGCGCACTTGATTGTAAGGGGAACATTTTTATAGAAGCGCTCTTTTCTAGTACATTAAGTTACATTATACTTTAACCAGAGTAAAAATAACTCTTTCTTAGTTCCTGTGAATCAAGTGTAAAATATGGCATCTATCCAATTTAACATGATATATGGTTATATTATTATGTGGCAAAAACTCTATCCAGATGTAGGGTTCTAGGTAGCCATGAAGCAAATGCTTTGAAATACATCACTGACTTGGTTATCAAAACTCCTTGTAGCAAAAATGACAAATCTCCAGAGTTATTTTTTGCAAGACGTGCCAGCTATTTTTCTGCATGGTCTGATGGAACATGGAACTTCACATAATTTGAATGTAGAGTTATAATACCAGATAATGAATGAGGTTCTTCATATTATATACTGACTGCCAAGTTCAGCCCTTACAAAGCAGTACCAATTAATGCCTCCCTGGCGCCCAGCCATGTGTACACTCACAGTCACTTTCAGACACCCAATCACTGTGACACACTTTTTTTTCCTTTTGTAGCTCACATGCGCTCCCAGACATTCCAATATAAAGCCATCATGTGTAAATCGGAACTTACCCATTTAGCAAATACACTCAGGACCTGCCAAGGCTCCAGTTTTCTAGTAAAAAAAAGCCCCCGTCACCCCCTCAATCATATAGCAGCTGAACAAGTCTCCATTTTATAACTTGAAAACAGCTTCATCTTATCCTTGGCTTTCAGTTACGCTGCCGTCAGTGGAGGTTATGGACAGCAAATAAGCTCTTTCTCTAAAAAACTAAACTCAATATTTTTGATTTGCTGAAGCATGAAAAGTATGAGAATAAAAAAGTTTTATGCATTAGTTTAAATGAAGTTATAAATAAACAGTTTATAATGTCTGCGGCAGACATTCCACAGCGATTCCGAGTGCGGCGGAAAACAGACCCAAAAATCTCTGGTTTATGCCACAGCTTCCAGCACTGATTTACGTGCCATGGGAATGGGGGGACTTACTGAATATTTTCACTGCAAAAATTGCACAACTACAATCTGCAGCAATACCTGAAATGCTGTGGATTTATTATATGCAGCGTGTGGATAGGATTTGTATAAATCCTCTCCGCTATTCTGTTTATGTAAATCACTGAAGGTTAACCACCAGCCCTTCAGCAATATCTGTCCCTGGGCCTTATAAATCTACCACAAAATTGTCATCTATAAGGGCAGGTATGCAGTTTTATCCTTAAATAAACCATATACACTCACTGGCCACTTTATTAGATTGTGAGGGTCAAAGTAATGATTATGTGTCCATAGTAATTATATGCTTTATGATTGTATACATGTGCCCTTTGCCCTATATTTTTGTACTCTGTCTGTTATGAAATACAGAGCTTTTCCCTTATATCAGTTTTAACCAGACATGCAACTGTCAGCGAAACTCAAGTCTTATGATCAAAAAGCAGATGTTTGTTAAGAATAGCATCAGCATCCAGACTAGTGGTCGATTTACTGTAGACAACGGTGAC
Organism: Engystomops pustulosus; assembly: GCA_019512145.1. Taxonomy (NCBI): domain Eukaryota; kingdom Metazoa; phylum Chordata; class Amphibia; order Anura; family Leptodactylidae; genus Engystomops; species Engystomops pustulosus. The sequence continues at coordinate 231,324,468 of CM033641.1, read as the reverse complement.
TGGAAATTCCCCTGGCATAGCAACCAAGGCCTAGTTTTGAGGACCAATCAGCAGGGGTCGGGGGCCAGACATATATGCTTAGCTATAACCAATTATAATGATTTTAATGTATGTAACCACACCTTTTTGTAAGGGTATAAGAAGCTATGTATCAGGAAATAAAGATACAGTTCATTTCTCTTTTCTGTACGGCAAGTTAGGAGCATGAACTTAGGATAAAACAGAACTTCAGTCTTCTGTCTTTTCTTATCAAAACGTGCATGCATGCTCAAATAATTTGGGGTGTCTGAGAGAAGAGTGTATTGGCGGTTTTGCGCTGCCCCGTCAAATGGTGCCGAAACCCGGGACGTTGCCAGCTGATACCGTTCACCCGAGGACCCGAGCCAGAGGACGGGGGACGAACGCTTGTCCACACCAATAGAGGACCGCGGCCTCACTGAGTCACGGTAAGTTAATGCATATTATATATGTGTTGAACTTCCCTGTGACCATTGGTGTGGAATAAGTTAGTAGCCTCTGATACTCTTCGGGTCTAAGGGCTGATTGTCTGAGTGGTGAGACTGACATAACGGTGATCACTGAGCTACGTTTAGAACTGATACATAGTGACACTTCCCTATGGTGTGTCACTGAATCACCACGCCTCATTCTCTCAGGCACTGAGTCAGACCTCTGGGTGGAAAGTGAAAGTAAAAGGCTTCATTGTGACATATAGAGTCTCTGCCCCCCTTCTGTAGAAGCTGGGGAGGAAGTTTGCAGACTGAGAATAGTACAGATTGACATCCTCTGTTCTGGGGACATTGGGCACTGGTTACGTGTCCGGGATTGTTTTTATTAGGGAAGGGAAAGGGAATTAAGGTGGTCTAGGTTAGAGACCGGGAAAATAGCATTGGCTCACTAGGAGACCGGCTGATTAAGGTACCGAGGGAAGCACGGTTTTTGAGCTTTAAATAGCTCTAACGGGTGTGTGATCAGAGTGTGGTAGCGTAGGGACTTTATTATTTTGCTGACACACGACGGTGAGCCGGGGCCCCTGCGTTGAGTGAGTAGCTACACCAACGTGTACCTTGTTAGAACATGATGTTAGGTGTGTTTAAGAAAGTGCATACACTCCCCGAGGGAGCAGAGACTGCAGTCAGGTTTGTTGAAAAACGGGAAGGAAAAAAGTATGTTAATAATTGTGTGAGGTTGTACAAGTATGTTGATATGCCCTCAAAGGGAAGGCTGCAGCCTTCAGTGTGGAAGCAAATTCTAACCACAAGTAGAGGTGAGTTAGAAGATAAGGGCATATTGGAAGCCGCTCAGGCTCACTACAGAGTGGCCAGAGCATTGCAAGTTGAAGGATGATCAGATGTGCAGGGAGATGGTGGTTCAACAAAAGCGGAAGTGCTATATGGATATGTGAAGCTTTTAGATAGAGATGTGAAATGCGGAACCAAAATGGCGACAGTGCCATGTGCCCAGCCACAGCCCTATAATGGCGGCCAACCCGGTCCGGAAGGGTGGACCTGTAGAGTGTGTGGTTTATAAAACCTGGAATGGGCGGAGTCATAATAAGAATTAGAAGAATTAGAATTAAAAGAACATTTTTTTGGAGGGAACCACTAGTGCGCTAGCGATAGTTCAGTGCAGATAAGGGAAAGATGTAAGTAGACAGAAGGTTGTTGAGTTAAGTAGGACTGATGGAAAAGTGCAAGTCGATATGATGGAACAGATGGGCTGGTAGCATTGGTTTGAAAGTTTTGGGATGTGTTAAAGGATCTGATGAATGTACAAGTGAAAAGAAAAAAAATCTTGCTCAGATTTGCAAATAGATATTTAGAGCCTCTGACTTTGACAGATGGACACCAGGACAGAGTGACAGGAATCCTTCAGAGTGCCCGTTGAGAAAGAGACAGGTGATAAGGGACATTTCAGAGATTTACAAGAAGGGGGGGGGGCGACAGAGGGAACTCGCTGTGATTGAAAGACAGAGGGAAACAGAGACCAGTGTTTCACAGAGGGGGGGGGGGAAGGGAAAGGGAATTAAGGTGGTCTAGGTTAGAGACCGGGAAAATAGCATTGGCTCACTAGGAGACCGGCTGATTAAGGTACCGAGGGAAGCACGGTTTTTGAGCTTTAAATAGCTCTAACGGGTGTGTGATCAGAGTTTTTTTTGGTAGCGTAGGGACTTTATTATTTTGCTGACACACGACGGTGAGCCGGGGCCCCTGCGTTGAGTGAGTAGCTACACCAACGTGTACCTTGTTAGAACATGATGTTAGGTGTGTTTAAGAAAGTGCATACACTCCCCGAGGGAGCAGAGACTGCAGTCAGGTTTGTTGAAAAAACGGGAAGGAAAAAAGTATGTTAATAATTGTGCGAGGTTGTACAAGTATGTTGATATGCCCTCAAAGGGAAGGCTGCAGCCTTCAGTGTGGAAGCAAATTCTAACCACAAGTAGAGGTGAGTTAGAAGATAAGGGCATATTGGAAGCCGCTCAGGCTCATTACAGAGTGGCCAGAGCATTGCAAGTTGAAGGATGGTCAGAAGTGCAGGGAGATGATTGTTCAACAAAAGCGGAAGTGCTATATGGATATGTGAAGCTTTTAGATAGAGATGTGAAATGCGGAACCAAAATGGCGACAGTGCCATGTGCCCAGCCACAGCCCTATAATGGCGGCCAACCCGGTTTGGAAGGGTGGACCTGTAGAGTGTGTGGTTTACAAAACCTGGAATGGGCGGAGTCATGATAAGAATTAGAAGAATTAGAATTAAAAGAACGTTCTCCTGGAGGAGATAGTTCAGTGCAGATAAGGGAAAGATGTAAGTAGACAGAAGGTTGTTGAGTTAAGTAGGACTGATGGAAAAGTGCAAGTCGATATGATGGAACAGAAGGGCTGGTAGCATTGGTTTGAAAGTTTTGGGATGTGTTAAAGGATCTGATGAATGTACAAGTGAGGAAAAAAAAAAAAACTTGATCAGATTTTCAAATAGTCACTTAGAGCCTCTGACTTTGACAGACGGACACCAGGACAGAGTGACAGGAATCCTTCAGAGTGCCTGTTGAGAAAGAGACAGGTGAACATTTCAGAGATTTTGATGTGTAGAGAATTTGAGAAAAAGAGATTTTATTCCTTGATGGCTAAATTTCTCCATAGCTGTTTGTAATTGGTGTCTGACAACTGGCCTTGAAGTGATCAGTGTTTCACAGACCACACCAAAGTATGACTGACAAAAGTTTCGATTCCGGACGAGCCCAGTTCAAGGGGGTGTGCTTCCACTTGCTGGGAGGAGACATTACTGAAGTGACTAAAGTGAGTGGCCATATTCTAATAGGGGGGCGGTAACTAACGAGGACGTCAGCAAGTACATCCCCCCAGACAGCTTCTCTTATTGTCAAACCCTCCCCTGCTAGCCCAGTGATGATTTTAACTCATTCACAGTCAAGAAAAAGACCCAGAAAGAACAGCTGGATATATGTAGGATGGTCCATGATCTCCAAGCTGCCAATGAGTGTCCCACACTGGCAGCAGTCCCCGAGAGTGACAAATTATTCACTGTTATTGACTTGGCAAATGTTTTCCTCTCTGTGCCCCTGCATGAAAATTGCCAGTACCTATTTGCTTTTACCAGTTTAGTATTCCAGTATACCTGTTGCAGATTCCCTCAAGGGGGGTAAAACTCACCCAGCCAATACCCCACGGCCCTACAGGGAGTAGACTGACAGACTAGCCCCTTACTGGATGTTCTCCTTTTTAGTATGCGGATGACCTACTGTTTTTGTTTGCCAGGATGCATTTATTGACCTTATGTGTTTTTTGTTCCAGAAGGGTTGCAAAGTTTCCGGAGACAAACTCCAGTACCGCCAGGAGAAGGTGGTCTTCCTAGGCCACTGCTTCTCAGCCACAGGCAGATACCTGACAGAGGAAAGAAAGCTGGCAGTCCAGAATGTGCCCCTGCCCTGAGGCCCTAAGCCTCTTCACATGTTTCTAGGACTGGCCAGCTCCTGCAGCCTGGGATAAGGTCTGCTGCCTCCAGCCTGATGTTGCCCCTTGATAAACTGAATTGCCTCTTCCCCATTTGCCCTTAGTCAGGAGGCAATTGATGCATTCCATAGCCCTAAGCTGAATTCCTGTCTGCCCCGGCCCTAGGCACACCCCACTGAACCAGACATTTTATTTTATTTCGTTTTGAGTATCCAGTCCATGCCACAGGTGTCTTAGCCCAGGAACATGGTGGCCTCCTCAGTGGCCCCAATTAGGCCCGGTTAGACTCAGTCGTGAGAGGAGCCCCTCATGTGTCAGTAGCTGCAGCCAGCAATCTGCTCAGCAAGGCCAGTGAGTTGATCCTAGACCCTAGACCACTCAGTTACAGTGCAAACCCCACATACCTTGCACAGTGTCCTCACCCAAGTACAGCCCAAGCATGTGAGCAAAGGAATCACAGCTCAGACTCCAGTGTGCACTCCTGATGCCCCAGGATACACTGATAAGGTGCACAGCACTGAATCCTTCATTCTGTCACCAGTCTTCCAGGATTCAGAGGGGGGGAGAGAAGGGTGAGTAACCCAGATGTTGAGTTTTTTCTCATAGATGGCTCCAGGTCTGCAGGAAAAGACAGACGGTTCTACACTGGATATACAGTGGTCAGTGGCGCACATGAGGTAGTACAAGCAGAACCACTCCCTCCACACAGGTCAGCGCAGGAGGTGCAGTGACGGCACTCAGGGAAGTGCTACAGCTGGTGGAAGGTAAAAGGGCGAACATCTATACTCAAGGTATAGTTCTGGGGTCTAAACACGACTATGAACCCATATGGAAGGCTAGAGACTGTCCTGAAGTCTCAGCGGTGAGTTCTGAGCTAAAAGTTTGATCCACAGGTGTTCCAGTCCCTGATGGAAGTGTGGAGGAAAGCTGGAGCCCAGATGACGATGGGATGCTGGAGCCTGGATGCTGGGAGAGAGGGTGTGCCTGCCCGGAGCCCTGCACCCGACAGTAAGTCAAGTAGCCCACAGACACACACACATATCCAAAATGGCCATGCTAGTGCTTATAAACCGCAAGTGGTTTGCCCCCCCTGTTCTACAACCTCCCCAGCATCCTCAGCTCCTTATTGTGGACCCGGTGTCCTATATCACCTCCTGTCCTACAGCTCTCCTCAATTGTGGTCCCTGTCCCATATATTAACCAAAAAAGCTGTTCTATATAACCTTGGGTTCCCCGCAGTCACTCTCTCCTTCTACTGGCGTCCAACTGACTCACGGAGGGGGCGGTCCAACGGGCATAAACAACTTCCTAACATGACTCGTGCAGACATCAGGGCCATGTGAGGAGGTATCAGGGGCTCCTGGGTCCCATGCATTGGCTGCCCACAGCTCTATGTAGGACCAGAGGAGGCGTGGACAAACCTGGGATAATGGGGACATTTCTCCACTGCACGTGATGGCGGGACGTGCCAAAAAATTGGATCGGTCCGCCGATCGGGGACAGTTGGGAGGTATGCGGCTGTACCTGAAACATCTTACAAGCAGGAGCGCGTCACTGAGTTATGCTTGCCACCACTGGACACCATACATCTCAATCTTCACCAAGGAGAAATAATATTGTACCTTGCCCGAACAGAGCCCAGAGAACATCCCCTGATGCTCAACGCTCCCTCTCCATAGGAGTGCAGTAAAGGCTTTACTTACGGGAAAAATAGAGCAAACTCTATTTTTTTACCGTGTGGATGGATACAGTACGTGGCAATACGTCTATTCATAAAGAATGGAATATTGCCATGGGAAATTAGAATGTGCTGTATTCTAACCATACCCGAAAGGATTTTCATGGTACTCGTAGCAACAGCCAAAATATCGAGTTGTGTGAAAGGGGCCTTGACGGTCACAACATTTTCAACAAGTTTTGATTATATTGAATACGGCAAGTTTTTAAAATATCATAATGTATCCAAAACAGAGGTATTATTTAAAGCCTGGTTTTTTTTACCAAAGAGATTCTGAAAACTGTTTTACCCATGGTATACATGAATGAAATTGAATGTTAAAGGGCCTTATGTTTGAGAACGAGACACATGTAGTTTTTCTGTGCACTTCTTGTTGCCCAATGGCCTTTCCGGAGAAGAAACAAAGTGTATCTCTTTTACTGTCTTAATGAAACCTATTGCCTATATAAAATCTTCCGCCAAAGATTTTTCAGTTTTCATTTCTGCCGCTTCTGGCTTACTTTTGTCAAGACGTACATGATCTTTATGTTCCATGTGGTTAACCACATGTAATTTATAATGGAGATTTTGCTCAAGTTGCTGAATCCTCTATAACATGAAAATAACCATTTATAGTGCCATCTGCTGGATGGATCTATGACCCATCTGGGAATGTGAAGTAGGTACTCTAACATGGAGGCTATTTAATTTAATGTTTGTATTTTTATTTTAAAAGGCTTTTATAGCTATTTCATTTTTTTCTTTCTTATAAAATTTAGTGTGTTTGACACATGACCTTTAATAGCACAATAATAGTATTATATCATAGATTAAAGAAAGTCTAAAAGTATATTACATTACTAATAAGAGATCATATCAAAACAAAGAGAGCATGGAAGTCCGGTATATAATATTCATTAAACTTATAGAATTTTTGGCGTAATGAATAAGGACTGAATTGGGTATGTGGTAGATGTATACAGCCCCCCCAGCCTTCCCCCGTGTATACAGCCCCCCTGGCCCTTCCCCAGTCTATTACAGCCAGCCCAGCTGCCCCCAGTAGTAGTACACGCTAGCCAGTCTCCCCCCATGCTAGTAGTACAAAACCCGCCCAGCCGCCCCAGTAGTATACAGCGTCTAACCTGCACCCCTTACTACAGCCACCCACCTGCCCCCAGTTAGTTTATCGCCCCCCAGCCTGCTCCAGTAGTACAGCCAGCCAACTGCCCTCTGTAGATACAGTCCAGCCATAGCCTGCCACCAGTAGTACAGCCAGCCAGCCCACGCCCCCAAGTAGTATACAGCCGCCTACCTGCCCCTATAGTATATACAGCCAGCCAGTCTGCCCCGTCGTATCAAGCCCGCCCAGCCTGCCCCCAGTTAGTATAAAAGCCAGCCAGCCTGCCCCCAGTAGTGTCAGCACAGCCCAAGACCTGCCACCCTTTAGTGTACAAGCCAATCCCAGCCTGACCCCATAGTATCCAGCACTCTGCACCTAAGGTAACATCCAGTCTCCCAAGCTTGTTACAACCAGTAGTCATACCACAGCCAGCCCAGCCTGCCCCAGTATGTATACAGCAGCCCAGCCTGCCCCAGTAGTGTCACGCCTGCCAGAGGTAGCAAGCCCAGCCGCCCCCTGTTAGTATACAGCCACCCAGTTCGGCCGATATTAGTATACAGCCAGCCTCAGCTGCCCGCAGGATAGTAGTATACAGCCCGCCCAGCCTGCCCCACAGTAGTATACAGCAGCTCAGCCTGTCCCCATCATACTATAAGCCAGCCCAGCCTGCCCTAACCAGTAGTTACAGCCATCCCAGCACTGCCCGTTAGTTAGAACCGCCAGCCCTGCCTGCCCCCAGTGTATACAGCCAGCCAAGCCTGCCTCCATGAGTGTAACGCAGCCGCTGCCTGCCCCCAGTAGTATACAGCAGCCCAGCCTGTGCCCCTAGTAGTATACAAGCCAGCAGCCCTGCCCCAGTAGATACAGCCACGCCCACCTGCCCCCAGTAGTGTAGAGCCATCCAAGCCTGCCCCGCAGTATATAGTAGCCCACCCACCATCCCCTAGTAGGTAATAGCACAGCCTCACCCTGCCCCCAGTCGTATTATCCACTACAAGTCCCAGCCTGCCCAGTAGTTTATGTCAGCCCAGCTGCCCCACTAGCTGGTATAAAGCAGCCCCAGCCTACCCCCAGTCGTACATGCCAGCTACCCAGCCTGCCCCCAAAGTATACAGCCACAGCCCAGCCTGCCCGCAGTGTATGTACAGCCCCGGCCAGCCTGCCCCCAGTAGTATACAGCAAGTCTCAGCCTGTCCCAGTACCTATAAACACCAGCCAACCTGCCCCAGTAGTATACCAGCCGCACGCCTGCCCCGTGTATACACCAGCCTACCTGCCCCAGTAGTAGTACGCGCACCAGCCTGCCTCCAGTAGTGTACAGCCACCCTGCCTGCCTCTAGTATACAACTCCCAGCTGCCCTATAGTATCAGCCAGCCCAGCGTCCCCAGTAGTATACAGCCGCCCACGCCCCGATAGAGCGCCGACCCCAGTATGTAGAGCAGCCACCGGCCCCCAGTAGTATATAGTCCACCAGCATGCCCTAGTAGTATACAGCCAGCCCACCCTGCCCCCAGTAGTATACAGCCAGCCCAGCCTTGCCCTAGTAGTATTAGTCAGCCCAGCCTGCCCCATGGTATACAGCCCACCCAGGCCTACCCCCAAGTAGTTACAGGCCAGCCCAAGCCTGGACCCCAGTAGTAATAGCCAGCCCGCCTGCCACCCAGTACTATACACGAGTCCAAGCATTAAAAAAACCCCTAAAACTAATATCAACTCAACCCTCGGATGGCCCCGATGTGCAGCAACTGCTCCCCCAATGTCAGCACGGGTTACCTCTCTGTTTCCCACGCCCTTCCCGGCGGCAGGCGCACAGTACGACGCGCCGCTGCTGACGTCATACTATGCGCTCCGTCCTGAAGAAACATGCACGCCCTTGCGGATGTATCTGAAGACAGAAGAAGTCGACAGAGAAGAGGACCCCGGCTGACATGGGAGCAGCACGGACATCGGGGAGCAGCTCGCGCGCATCGGGGTCCGCCGGAGGTGTGTATATAAGTTTGGTTTTTTTTATGGCTGGCGGCTGTATGCGCGTGTATCAACCGAGTATATTTATTTGTGCTTGAAAAAACTCGGACTTATACGCAAGTATATACGGTAAATTCGTACCAAAGAAGTAAAGGGGAAGATCATTTGGACCGGCAAATAAAAAACCTTATTAAAAAAACCACTAGAAATCTTCGGCACACTGCATTTTTTGCGTAGTTTTCACGCATTGTTTTGAATGCACCAATAAGAAAATGAAACACTGGGCTTTATAGTAATAATAATTAACCTTAGTTTAGCGCAGAAACAGCCCCAAACAGCTCTTTAAGGTGAAAAAAGGTTTTGGACATTTGAAGTAAAAAGACATACAACCACAACAAACCAAAAATAACTATAGACTACTGAATGCTTCCAATACTCAGAGGAGACGAGCCTGTGTATCCTGGTACCACCCCTACACCATGGACCAAGAGTGTGTCAACTCTAACTCTGGTTAGCAGCAGTCCTCTGTTGCTATACGCGTGAAGTCAGTGGTGATGCAGGGGGTGGTCCCCATCTCATGGTAATGACAAATCAATGTAAAGTTCAATAGTAGTGTTGACGTTGCAGCTGTAAGAGTTCAAAATTAGCCATTCGTAAACATGTGTGAATAAGGTGATTCATGGCGACAGTTCAACTTTAAGCACAAATGAATATGGGGGAACTGGACACCATGCGCACCAATTCACAAGCCACAGAACTGTGGGCCATGTCTGATCGGTTGAAAAAATTCAGCAGATATCTCTTGAAGAGTTACCTTTATTAAACATGACAACTCACTATGCCCCCTTTCACACGAACGTATGCTCCTCTGGGTCACGCGAGGCATGGTGCCCAGCCGTACATAGGGAAAAGATAGACGCGACACACACGCATGACACACGTACAGTGACTGGGCGCCATAGGCATCTATATGGGGATATACATTATCTTGACTGACTGGGATTATTGTTCCCCAACACATTGTTGTTTGAAAGGGGTCTAAATTGTGTAAATATATAAAAATGTATTAAAACATTGAATACCAGGACTGTGTCAGATTGTTATCCAAGTTGATTCCTGCTGCACACCGTCATAATCAGTTTTTCGCAGCATTAAAAACATCTATATCTGTCACATTTTTATACCCACATTGAAAAGCCGAGTCTTGAGATATATGTATACAGACCCTTTTTCTCAGCTTCTAATGATGTCTTATTTTACCTTGCTTATTTATTAATACTAATACACTTTTCATGGAAATGATCGTAAAAAGTGATATCACTTCCTACATTACTTCCATTGTTTTGATACGGCAAGAGCTGGAGGATGATTTGTTTTACTTTGGCAGAATCAAACAGGCTCACAAAAAGCTCTTTGAGAAGTGAAAGGAAAATATCCAAACCACCTCAAACCGAGGAAGTGATGTCATACAATACATTTATTCTGAATGGGAAGGTCATTATTATCCCCTGCTTAGTTTAGTATTAATAAGGTTGCCAAGCTCTGCTTAGAAGTAGTGTCAGTTTCCGTCTGTCCAGCCATTACAAAAGGCCTCTGTGAGTATTTCAGGAAACTAATTCACGTCAGGGACCTTCATATTTCATTAAATGCTGTGAAAGTATGTTCATATCACCGAAAAATTTACATTATTGTGTAACCACATGGAATTAACCTAAGGCTAAAATCGGTAGTTATAATTCTAGTTAGCTTCTTAAATTATTGAAGAATATTTATAGGACATATTTGATCCTCTTTATAATTGGAGGGTCACCAACCGATAAGATTAACCTATTACAATATAATAGAATTACAATACTAAAAATACACCACCTGAACACATTTAGTGCCTGATCCTCAAGATAGGCACTGGGTTGTTTCTCAATTTTTACTACTTTACTGGTGCATGTGCTCAACTTGCTGCTTTTTTGTGCCAAAACAGTCTCCCTTCAAAAGTTTGGAAAAAGTTTCAAAATTTTGTAGGGGAAATCTAGGATGCCCTTGACCGAGCGTAGAAATTAACTTGGAAACGTATTGCAACCTTTGCAGACTTTGAGACTTTTGTTTAAAAAAGTCACAATTGACAAAGACACAAATGCCACGTGTATCAATAAGGAAAACACACTTAATTACATCTGTAAGAAAAAAGCCAAAAAAAGGTTCAAAAAAATAGATGGTAAAGCCGACTTGGGTGCTACATTCGGCCCCAAATAAGCAAGTCTAGTCCTGAACAGTCCAGGATCCTTATATACTTTTGTTTAAGAGGATCCATAAAAAAAACTATTTCTAAACAGTTTGTCAGTCCTGTCAACCTCTGTTTTTAATGGCCCAGAGATTGTCTAATTTCCGATGCCATCTAGCTCCTGACAATATATGGGTCTAGAATCCAGACACAGGTCGTAGTTATGTCCTGAATACACAAAAGAAAAACTGGACTGGACTGAGCTGGAATCAGAAAAAAAAAATTGTCTACTATTAGCATTGTGCTACGTACTTTGGAGCACTCTGCTTACAGGAGCAGCTGTAGTTCCCCAACACGCCACTCCACAGTTAGAAGAAAAGTCATCTGCATTGGACGCTTTTGGCACTAAAGGCACCCTACATCAGCTACCGGGTGGGGATCAACACAACCACAAACCTAAAAAATAGGAAGCCGTGACAATGGTAAAATAATGTGAACGATGTAAAAGTGTCAAACTAAAGTAAACAGGAACAGTTAGTACCTGAGAGCCTTATTCCTGTCCCAGATTGGTTGGGATTGATGGAGTACCAGTGCATGAACAATGTGCTCTAGCGCATATTTCCTCAACATCAGTCAGTAGCTCAATAAAACTGACGATGAGAGAGGAGTATTAGGCAGAAATAGCCAGGCTGGCTGGAAGGTTACTGGTGCTTAATAAGGTGGTGGAGAGCAGAATACCACCGCCAGGCAATTCACATATCTTAGGCTTACATAACACGAACGTATGTGGGACGTATGTATACAGTGTATATATATGTCCCCCATACATCACAACGCTCACAGTGCTGTACGGGAGCGATTAGGGTGCAGCACACGTGTGGCACAGTACCGTTCCATAGCCCATAGAAAGATAGGACATGTCCTCATCTTTCGAGGAATACAGCGCCAGGCCATATGTTAAGCTATGGAGAAAGGCGGGTGGGCAGCGCTCTCCCCCTCCTCCTCTCCCAGTGCCGAAATATGCCCGCGTACTACGGTACGGGGGCATACATCAGTGAATGCAGCCTTAGTCCATATTTGCCTCCATTGAGCAATGGTGTGAGGAGTATTGGAACCCCCTGACTTCAGCCAGCGAGCCTCACTGCAACGACGCCGACTCCTTTTCATCCTTTTCCTATTAAAAAAACGAAATGTTCTTTACGTCCTGGAGCCGAAAGGCTGGGGACCAGTGATCTAGAGAAATTATAACTTGATAATCACAATATATTGGACGGGTGATATCATGGGTCACATGGGGATACTTGTGTTACATGGGTGTATCCTGCAGCATAACATGGTCGATAACACATTCTATTATAGTGGAACTCTACTAATTATTAAGGATAGGAAATAAATCTTCAGTTATTAGTTTGGAAGCAATGTTTTCTCTCTTTAAGTCATCACCATTAGAGAACATAATTTGCCAATTTCCATTTTGATGTACAGTAAAATCCTCCATGTATTCAACTGTGATTTTTTTTAATCAAAAAGTATTGTGGAAATTCTTAAGCATGCAGATTGATCAGATGCTATGGTGATGTACATATTATTCACCATATCTTTTCCTAACGTTTCATTTTAGAATCAGCCCAGCGTGCAAAATTAGTTTTCCAGATGTACTGCAACTTATGAACATTAATTGGGTTATGATGGGTGGGATACACCAGGCTGTCAAAAATGACCCCTCCAGACCTGCATTATATTTGTTAAAAGCCAAACATCAGGAGAAGGTTTTTGAGCATGAACAGACATACTCTACCATTACTTGATATAGCATAATTTAAATAAAGACTAAAGGTAAGAGGAATAGAGGCCTTACACTACTATACAAAATAAATATAACTACCTTTAGAAGCATTTCACCGCTCTGCTAGCACACTGTACGTGATTTTCTTTCACAACATTCTGGTCAGCTTTATAACTATTTTGTGATCTTTCTTTGTTCTGTTTAAAATGTAGAAAATAATTGATAACGGGGTTGTCCTTAGACACATGACTGGGACTACAGCAGTGCGGATAATAACTGTAGCATGTCACAACGAGATTTACAGGTTAAAGGGGCCATGTTGCATTTTCTAAACCAAAGGAAGTTATGTGCTGAATGTCCAGAACAAATCTATGAAAAGAAATAGCAGGGAATTGATGATATAAAGCGTATAAACCCTAATACGCAGAATGGAGTTGTTGTAAATGGTAGTTTCATATAAAGTACATGATAATGTCATATTAACGTAGTTATTAGCAAAGAGAAGTGGTTAATGAATATGATGAGTGGGTTGATATAAGAATACTAATGGTATATTTAAGCTTTGGTATCTCAATGCATGTAGCAGGAAGCAGTGATCGAATGATGACTTCCTGTGCATAGTAGTAGACGTGAGGGTCAAGATAAGATTATATGTGTCCATCATAATTATATGCGTTATGAGTTGATACATGTGCCCCTGCCCTATTTTTGTACACTGTCTGTTATGAAATACAGAGCTTTCCTACCTATCAGTTTTAAACCAGACATGCAACTGTCAGCGAAACTCAAGTTTATGATCAAAAAGCAATGTTTGTTAAGAATAGCATCAGCATCCAGACTAGCGGTCGTTTACTGTAGACAAGGTGAATGGAACATTCCCCTGGCATAGCAACCAAGGCCTTAGTTTTGAGGACCAATCGCAGGGGTCGGGGGCCAGACATATATGCTTAGCTATAACCAATTATAATGATTTTAATGTAGTAAACCACACCTTTTGTAGAGGTATAAGAAGCTATGTATCAGGAAATAAAGACACAGTTCATTCTCTTTTCTGTACGGCAAGTAGGAGCAGAACTTAGGATAAAACAGAACTTCAGTCTTCTGTTTTCTTACCAAAAACGTGCACGCATGCTAACTAATTGGTGTGTGTCTGAGGAGAAGAGGTGAAGGCGGTTTTGCGCTGGCCCCGTCAAATGGGTGCCGAAACCCGGGACGTTGCCAGCGAACACGTTCACCCGAGGACCCGAGCCAGAGGACGGGGGAGGAACGCTTGTCCACCCAATAGAGGACCGCGGGCCTCACTGAGTCACGGTAAGTTAATGCATTTATATATGGTTTGGACTTCCCTGTGCCATTGGTGTGGAATAAAGTTAGTAGCTTCTGATACTCTTCGGGTCTCTAAGGGTGATGTCTGAGTGGTGAGGACATGACATAACGTGATCACTGAGCTACGTTTCGAACTGATACATAGTGACACTTCCACTATGGGTGTCACTGAATCACCACGCCTCATTCTTCAGGCACTGGTCAGACTCTGGGGGGGAAAGTGAAGTAAAAGGCTTCATTGTGACATATAGGGGGTCCTTTACTAAGGGCGATTCGCGTGTTCCCGACGGTTACCGAATATTTCCGTTGGCGCCGATGTACCTGATTGCCCCGGGTTTTGAGAGCGACGGAATTTCGGCTGACTATCTAATGTCGTTAAGGCGCATCGGCGCCGGCATGCGCGCGACGGAAATCGGGGGCGCTGGAGTCCGAACGAAAACCCGACGTATTCGGAAAAACACGCCGCATTTAAAAAAAATTGTGTCGCGAAAAATTCACTCACCTTCATCCTGGGTAGGCCGGTGTATTTCGAGGCATTCCAGCGGACTTCAAGCGCAGCGCGCCACACTGCGTGGACGGCGGAGGAACTGCATTGATGAATCCGGCGGACCGAATCCAGCGCAGGAGAACGCGCGCTGGATCGCGAACGGACCAGGTTAGTAAATGGCCCCATAGGGTCTCTGCCCCCTTCTGTAGACAGCTGGGAGGAAGTTTGCAGACTGAGAATAGTACAGATGACATCCTCTGTTCTGGGGACACTGGGTATAAGTGTCTGGGGATTGTTTTATTATTTTATACGGGGGGGGGGGGGAGGGAAAGGGAATTAAGGTGGTCTAGGTTAGAGACCGGGAAAATAGCATTGGCTCAATAGGAGACCGGCTGATTAAGGTACCGAGGGAAGAACGGTTTTTGAGCTTTAAATAGCTCTAACGGGTGGTGATCAGAGTTTTTTTGGTAGAGTAGGGACTTTATTATTTTGCTGACACACGACGTGTGAGCCGGGGCCCCGTTGAGTGAGTAGCACACCAACGTACCTTGTTAGAAAATGATGTTAGGTGTGTTAAGAAAGTGCATACACTCCCCAGAGGAGCAGAGACTGCAGTCAGGTTTGTTGAAAAAAACGGAAGGAAAAAAAAGTATGTTAATAATGTGCGAGGTTGTACAAGTATGTTGTATGCCCTCAAAGGGAAGGCTGCAGCCTTCAGTGTGGAAGCAAATTCTAACCACAAGTGAGGTGAGTAGAAGATAAGGGCATATGGAAGCCGTCAGGCTCATACAGAGTGGCCAGAGCATTGCAAGTTGAAGGATGGTCAGAAGTGCAGGGAGATGATTGTTTCAACAAAAGCGGGAGTGCTATATGGAATGTGAAGCTTTAGATAGAGATGTGAAATGCGGAACCAAAATGGCGACAGTGCCATGTGCCCAGCCACAGCCCATATGGCGGCCAACCCGGTTTGGAAGGGTGGACCTGTGAGATGTGGGTTACAAAACTGGAATGGGCGGAGTCATGATAAGAATTAGAAGAATAGAATTAAAAGAAACGTTCTCCTGGAGTGAGATAGTTCAGTGCAGATAAGGGAAGATGTAAGAAGACGAGGTTGTTGAGTTTAAGTAGGACTGATGGAAAAGTGCAAGTCGATATGGAGGAACAGAAGGGCTGGTAGCATTGGTTTGAAAGTTTGGGATGTGGTTAAAGGATCGATGAATGTACAGTGAGGAAAAAAAAAAAAAAACTTGATCAGATTTTCAAATAGTCACTTAGAGCCTCTGACTTGACAGACGGACACCAGGACAGAGTGACAGGAATCCTTCAGAGTGCCTGTTGAGAAAGAGACAGGTGAACATTTCAGAGATTTGATGTGTAGAGAATTTGGAAAAAGAGATTTTATTCCTTGATGGCTAAATTTCTCATAGCTGTTGTAATTAGTGTCTGACAACTGGCTTGAAGTGATCAGTGTTCACAGACCACACCAAGTATGACTGACAAAAGTTTCGATTCCGGACAAGCCCAGTTCAAGGGGGTGTGCTTCCACTGCTGGAGGAGACTTACTGAAGTGACTAAAGTGAGTGGCCATATTCATAGGGGGGCGGTAACTAACGAGGACGTCAGCAAGTACATCCCCCCAGACAGCTTCTCTTATTGTCAAACCCTCCCCTGCTAGCCCAGTGATGATTTTTCACAGTCAAGAAAAAGACCCAGAAGAAACGACTGGATATATGTAGGATGGTCCATGATCTCCAAGCTGCCAATGAGTGTCCCACACTGGCAGCAGTCCCGAGAGTGACAAATTCACTGTTATTGACTTGGCAAATGTTTTCCTCTGTGCCCCTGCATGAAAATGCCAGTACCTTTGCTTTTACCAGTTTAGTATTCCAGGATACCGCTGTTGCGCAGATTCCCTCAAGAGGGGGTAAAACTCACCCAGCCAATACCCCACGGCCCTACGGGAGTAGACTGACAGACTAGCCCTTACTGGATGTTCTCCTTTTTAGTATGGGATGACCTAATGTTTTGTTTGCCAGGATGCATTTATGACCTTATGTGTTTTGTTCCAGAAGGGGTGCAAAGTTCGCGGAGACAAAATCCCAGTACCGCCAGGAGAAGGTGGTCTTCCTAGGCCACTGCTTCTCAGCCACAGGCAGATACCTGACAGAGGAAAGAAAGAAAGCTGGCAGTCCGAATGTGCCCCTGCCTGAGGCCCTAAGCCTCTCACATGTTCTAGGACTGGCCAGCTCCTGCAGCCTGGGATAAGGTTGCTGCCCCAGCCTGATGTTGCCCCTTGATAAACTGAATTGCCTCTTCCCCATTTGCCCTTAGTCAGGAGGCAATTGATGCATCCATAGCCCTAAGCTGAATTCCTGTCTGCCCCGGCCCTAGGCCACACCCCACTGAACCAGACATTTATTTTTATTTCGTTTTGAGTATCCAGTCCATGCCACAGGTGTCTTAGCCAGGAACATGGTGGCCTCCTCAGTGGCCCCAATTAGGCCCGGTTAGACTCAGTCGTGAGAGGAGCCCCCTATGTGTCAGTAGCTGCGCCAGCAATCTGCTCAGCAAGGCCAGTGAGTTGATCCTAGACCCTAGACCACTCAGTTACAGTGCAAAACCCCACATACCTTGCAAAGTGTCCTCACCCAAGTACAGCCCAAGCATGTGAGCAAAGGAATCACAGCTCAGACTCCAGTGTGCACTCCTGATGCCCCAGGATACACTGATAAGGTGCACAGCACTGAATCTTCATTCTGTCACCAGTCTTCCAGGATTCAAGAGGGGGGGAGAGAAGGGGTGAGTAACCCAGATGTTGAGTTTTTTCTCATAGATGGCTCCAGGTCTGCAGGAAAAGACAGACGGTTCTACACTGGATATACAGTGGTCAGTGGCGCACATGAGGTAGTACAAGCAGAACCACTCCCTCCACACAGGTCAGCGCAGGAGGTGCAGTGACGGCACTCAGGGAAGTGCTACAGCGGTGGAAGTAAAAGGGCGAACATCTATACTCAAGGTATAGTTCTGGGGTCTAAACACGCTATGAACCTTTATGGAAGGCTAGAGATTTCCTCACCTCTGCAGGGACCCCTTTAGCATGGCACGCTGGTCAAAGAGCTCATGGATGCTCTCTACTTCCAAAGAGGTGGGGATAGGTATAAGTAAAGCACACACAATTGGTAACTCCACAAGCAAGGGCAAGGATGTGACTGACGGATGTGAAGGCAGCTGCACAGATGGAGCCCAGAGAATGTCCTGAAGTCTCAGCGGTGAGTTCTGAGCTAAAAGTTTGATCACAGGTGTTCAGTCCCTGATGGAAGTGTGGAGGAAAGCTGGAGCCCAGATGACGATGGGATGCTGGAGCCTGGATGCTGGGAGAGAGGGTGTGCCTGCCCGGAGCCCTGCAACCGACAGTAAGTCAAGTAGCCCACAGACCACACACACATATCCAAAATGGCATGCTAGTGCTTATAAACCGCAAGTGGGTTGCCCGGGCGGTACTACCCGTCACATAGATAGTGAAAGCCTTTATAGTCTGTGCCCGCCACAACCCGGGTAAGGTGGTAAAGACCACAGAAGGTGACACCAGCTGCTGTATCCCTTCCAAAGACTGCAGATGGATTTTATCCAGCTACAAAAAGTGGTACGTAGGATACGTGCCTGTGTGCATTGATCTCTTTCCAGGGTGGCCAGAAGCTTCTGCACACCAAGGCTATTGCTGGAGCCGCAGCCAAGAAGTTGGTGAGTGAGATTTTTCTGCAGGTTTGGACAACCAGAGACCATAGAGTCCAGTCGCGAACACACTTCACTGGACAGGTAAAGACCTGAACAACTTGTCCCTCCTGGGTGTAGAACAGGCGAGTGCTTTCCTGCTGCCACCATTCAGTTAGGACCACCTCCACAGAAAGATGGGATGTCCCCCTTTGAAGTACTTTTTGGCTGCGCACCCAGACTAGGCCCTACTCCACAGACCCTATAGCTGATGACAGGAAACAAGGTGGAACATGCCACAAGCTGCGCAGGCCTTGGAAAAGGTCGGCAAAGTGTTTCTGATTCCTTTTTCAGATCCAGACAGAGATCTCAGGATGCATAACCTGAAGCCCGAGACTATGTGGTGTAAGAGACACTGAGAGAGAGTCTGGAGCCTCGCTACGATGGTCCTTTCCAAGTCCTGCTGACCAATGACATGTCTGTGAAGCTAGAGGAAAGCCCCGCTTACTATTGCAAACTTACTTATTCTTCCTGCTAGTGGTCTTTCTGACTGACTGTATGCTCAGGGACAACCAACCAGGGATTAATGTATCGTAGGGCTGACCAGGATACCCCCAGGGTAGGAGACTTACCTACGGTTGGTGCAACAAGACAAGACCTTCTTTAACATTGACAGCACAGGTAGCCCTGTCTTAGCAGTGTCTGATGTGTACAGGATTGTGGGGATAGGAGAGTCAGGTCAGGCCTAGAGCGCGGAAGGTGAGTGGTACTGCCATAACACTTGTGCATTCCTTCCTCGTGATCCCCAGGGATAAGTTTGATCAGACACATAAAGAAAAGGTAGAGAATTCCAAAGGATTTGGAGGCTTGAGAGAGAAGCACCTAGATGACAACTTTATATAGATACACCAAGGGAGCACCAAGGGGGGTCCCAGATGAGTACAAGGCCCACAATCAGATATGGGCAGGACTAGAGTCCATTATTCCCCAGAGAGCTATGAGCAAGATGTTGGTTGGGTTAACTGTTTTATTGTAATCAACAGAGATTTGTGAATATATCGGAGATGCTTCCCAGAACCGCATGGCTTTGGACATGATCCTGCTGAGAAGGGAGGAGTCTGTAAGATGGTGGGAGTGGCTTGTTACATCCCAGATGACATTGCCCCCTAGGATCCATTACCCATGCTCGTGAAAGATTGAAGGACTGTCCAGGGAACTCAGAGAAACTCTGGGGTGGACACTTTGTCATTCACTTTGTGGTGGGGGATTGGAAGGGTTTCCTTAGTGGGGGTGATATGGGGATTGTGATTTTGCTCTTGTCAATTATTGCGCATTGTGTGGTCCCCCTCATCAAATTCACCATGTCCCTGATGGGTCCAGGTAAGAACCACGATAGGAGTGCCCGGAGCGGAGGATGATGCTGCCTGTTTACAAACCTATGAACTAGGGGAACTCAGTGATGTGATTTGAGTGTGCAGACCTGTAACCCTGAGTGAAGGCCTCTGGGGGATCTGGTGAAGAGTTTAACAAGTCCAGCAGGTAGGGTTTAGCCTACCTGTGGGCTGGGGTTTGAGGAGGTCACACAGGTGAATTATAGGTCAGCAAAGCTCAAAAGGGGGGAGGAATTGTTGGTGATATATTCCTCTACGGGGCCATTTGAGCAAGAGAACTAAAACGCATTAACAGCTCCGTCCTGGAGTGTGGGGGGGGGGTGTATGTTGCCCACTCAGCAGCTATAGAGTTAAATGTTCTAATTCAGCTATTTTTCTTATTTAAACTGTTGTTATGGCCAATAGTATTACAGTATTTTATTCACACCTTTTTGATGACCCTACAAACTAGAATGGCTTTGGTCACTAAAATTAAGTTTACCATCCACCAATACCCCCAAGTCCTTTCCAGCTCCAGTTTTACCAAGTAATTGACTCTTTAGAACATAATTATACTTTTTGTTTCCCTGGCCCATGTGCATAACTTTACATTTACCTACATTAAATCTCATCAACCATTTCTCTGCCCACCACAGAAGTTAGACTCACTGGTCTGTAGTTTCCAGGATCGCTTTTTGATTAGGTTAGTTAGGTTAGTGCTGGGAAATTAACCTGAGTGCCTCAAGGGCCTGTTGGGTTGACGACTCAGTGAAGCAATCCACTCCCCTCTCCCACCACATGGATAGCCTACAGGTGAAAATAAACCCTAGTGAAGTGTAGGGAAAAGCTCAGTATTTAGGGGGGAATTGTGAGGGTCAAGATCATGATATATGTGTCCTAATAATTATATGCTTATGATTGTATAACATGTGCCCTTGCCCTATATTTTGTACACTGTCTGTTATGAATACAGAGCTTTTTCCTTACATCAGTTTTAACCAGACATGCACTGTCGCGAAACTCAAGGCTTATGATACAAAAGCAGATGTTTGTTAAGAATAGATCAGCATCCGACTAGCGTTCGATTTACTGTAGACACGGTGACTGGAAATTACCCTGGCATAGCAACCAAGGCCTAGTTTGAGGACCAATCAGCAGGGGTCGGGGGCCGACATATATGCTTAGCTATAACCAAATATAATGATTTTAATTATGTAACAACCCTTTTTGTAAGGTATAGAAAGCTATGTATCAGGCAATAAAGACACGTCATTCTCTTTTCTGTACGGCAAGTTAGGAGCATGAACTTAGGATAAAAACAGAACTTCAGTTTTCTGTCTTTTCTTACCAAAACCGTGCACACATGCTCAACTAATTTGGGGTGTCTGAGAGAAGAGGTAAGGCGGGTTTTGCGCTTGCCCCGTCAGTAGTAGAGCCCTTTATTTGATAGGACTCAAACATAGGTAGCATGCCACTATGTGCCATTGGATGCATAGAAAGGATTGGAATTAGTAATATTTTGAATATATTAATAAAATATGGAGAATGCCGGTAATTCAAACATTAGGGAGTATAAACCCTTATACAGTAATAAAGAAGAAAAGAAAAAGAAAGAAGAAATATGATTGTATGTACACAGTTTTGTTTGAAAGGTGTGTCGATTAAGTAGGAATTCTTTAGTTAATTAAATTTAGCAGTATTACCTATTGGTAAACCCATAGTGAGAGAGGGTGGGACTGGCAACACATTGATTGAATCACAGGGATTATGTTTTTCTAAAGAAGGTAGCATTAAGCTAACATAGTAAAACAAAATAAAGGTTTGAATGTACAAATATAATATAAAATGTTGAGAAGAACATAATAGTGAAATAAATTGGAAAGTAGAGGTTAGACAAATATAAATAGGACCCTGCCACACCAGGTGAACATGTGTTATAGTATGCCAACACAAAACATGAATCAATACTAAGCAGAGAGAAAAGATGTGGGTCATAAGGCAAAATTACATGTGCATAATACATTTTATTTAATCAATACCACAAATGTATCCATAAAGCAAAATGGACACATTTAAAACAATAAAAAAAATTGTACATAAGTAGATGTAAACATCGAATAGTTGTGTTAACCAGTTAAGGCTAAACAACACACCTCCACTACTGATAGGGTGTCTCCTAAACTACCCCAATGGAGATACACATGAATAAATTCCAACCGATTCGTCTGAGGAAGTCTCCAGCAGGACATGAGCCTAACTTTTGCACTGGACTCGTGAGTTTTTAGTGACCCCTGTGTTCATTTGTAAGGCTTCTTTGGTAGAAAAAATTTTAGATTCAGCTATTCAAAATTGAACATAGCAACTGATGAGTTGTTAAATGTAGAAAGAGAACTAATATTTATCATATGAAAAACAGGCAATTTTCAAACCTCTTTTTGGTCACAAATTTTCAGAACTATAGGGCAGATTTATCAAGCATTCTCAAAGTCAGAATATTCCTAGTTGCCCATGGCACCAATGACAGCTCCCTTTTAAAATATCATGGCACTGGTAAAATGAAAGCTGAGCTATAATTGGTTGTCATGGGCAACTAGAAATTTCTGACTTTCATACAGCTTGATAAATCTGCCCCTATATTTTTCCTATAGAGATACCTTTAGGACAACACTAAACCCATTATGCTGTGGTTTGCTAAGAGAAAACCACTACAAAACAACACTGGAACATCTTGATGCAGGGTTTATTTTTCGCATCCAAAAAAACAAAAACATTCTTCAGCTCAGGGGGTTTTTTGTAGCATGGGTGAGATTTGTACATTTCTTTCACTTTGCCGCTTAAAGGACACCTGTCATCAGGTCTGTGTCACTGTCCTGTCCTGTGTCACTAGACCTGTTGGAGCAGATCACAAGGATCCCATCCCAGCTTTATCTAGTCAATTCATACATTAATCATTGTAAAATCATCTATTCGTTATATGTAATGAGGCTGGTCACATGGTCAGAGGACAGTGATGTCACTCCTGTTACCCCTCCCCTCTCCTCCCCCTGCTCATGTCTGTGTGTAATGTATAGTAAAGCATGGCTAGTGTGTGTGCTGCATCTGCTGACATGCTGCATCCTCCTAATATACAGGTGAGAGACACAGACATCAGCTACACAGAATCTGACATGTTCTGCTGTAACATGGCTGCAGCTGGAGCTGCTGTATCTCTCCTAAACACACACACACATGACACACAGGCTGCAGGGGGCGTGGCCACCCGCACCAGGAAGCACACCATTATACAGGCTGTCAGTCATGCACTGGGGGGTGCTGGGCCTCCCACTCATGAATAGAGTGGACGACTTGATATGCTAATGCTTCATTGGACATTTCACAGGTCATTGCATACAGCTTTGGACCTCATTGCTTAGGTTTACAGGCATGTAGAGGGACAATAAAGGGATAGAGGCAATGCTCTCTAATGGCAGTTTATGAAAATATTTTAGTTTATGGGGGTTTATTTTGCATGACGGGTTCTCTTTAAGTAACTAATTTAACCACGCAGTTAAGGATGAAGTTACTGCCATTTGGTTAACTTCTGCCATCTCCAAGTTTGTGGCTCAAGAATCACAAGCCAGATGTGGTCTGAAAGATGAAAAACCTATCTTATATGGCACAGCAGTTCTAGGTACTATAATACCCAAGATAGGGGCATAAAAGTGGCTTTTGTCTCCTCATTTTCACATAACTTTGAGGAGGTGATTATTTTAAATAGGTAAATTGGTGAGATTTCACATAATCAATCGAATCAAAGCATATTTTATACCCTAATTGACGGACTAGCAGTTAGTGAGATCTGGTGACAGAGTCCCTTTAAGGAAATTAATATATGTCTGTTTAAGAAAACAGGATTAGACCTTTTGTGATATCTCTATAAGTTGCATATGTCTCACTCAGGATTTGGAGTGTCAGCGCACTTGATTGTAAGAGGGAACATTTTTATAGAAGCGCTCTTTTTCAGTACATTAAGTACATTATACTTTAACCAGAGTAAAATAACTCTTTCTTAGTTCCTGTGAATCAAGTGTAAAATTGGCATCTATCCAATTTAACATGATATATGGTTATATTATTTGTGGCAAAAACTCTATCCAGATGTAGGGGTTCTAGGTAGCCATGAAGCAATGCTTTGAAATACATCACTGACTTGGTTTCAAAACTCTTGTAGCAAAAATGACAAATCTCCAGAGTTATTTTGCAAGACGTGCCCAGCTATTTTCTGCATGGTCTGATGGAACATGGAACTTCACATAATTTGAATGTAGAGTTATAATACCAGAAAATGAATGAGGTTCTTCATATTATATACTGACTGCCAAGTAGCCCTTACAAAGCAGACAGTACCAATTAATGCCTCCCTGGCGCCCAGCCATGTGTACACTCACAGTCACTCTCAGACACCCAATCACTGTGACACACTTTTTTTTCCTTTTGTAGCCTACATGCGCTCCCAGACATTCCAATATAAAGCCATCATGTGTAAATCGGAACTTACCCATTTAGCAAATACACTCAGGACCTGCCAAGGCTCCAGTTTTCTAGTAAAAAAAAGCCCCGTCACCCCCTCAATCATTATAGCAGCTGAACAAGTCTCCATTTTATAACTTGAAAACAGCTTCATTCATCCTTGGCTTTCAGTTACGCTGCCGTCAGTGGAGGTATGGACAGCAAATAAGCTCTTCTCTAAAAAACTAAACTCAATATTTTTGATTTGCTTGAGCATGAAAGTATGAGAATAAAAAGTTTTATGCATTAGTTTAAATGAAGTTATAAATAAACAGTTATAATGTCTGCGGCAGAACATTCCACAGCGATTCCGAGTGGCGGGGAAAACAGACCCAAAAATCTCTGGTTATGCCACAGCTTCCAGCACTGATTTACGTGCCATGGGAATGGGGGACTTACTGAATATTTCACTGCAAAAATTGCACAACTACAACTGCAGCAATACCTGAAATGCGTGGATTTTATTATTGCAGCGTGTGGATAGGATTTGTATAAATCCTCTCCGCCTTCTGTTTATGTAAATCACTGAGTAACACCACCCTCCAGCAATATCTGTCCCTGGGCCTTATAATCTAACCCAAAATTGTCATCTATAAGGGCAGGTATGCAGTTTTTCCTTAAATAAACCCCTACAATCCACACTCTAGCCAGGACGCAGGTGACGGCTTGTACACACTATCCTAGCTGACTCACACCAACACATAGACACCGGAGGCCGCGGGTCGGCGAGAAGGGCAATACAACAGGACAACACACCGCGAGCGGCCACAGAACAGCTTACGAGTGTATGACCCCGCCGTTCAGATGCTAATCTTTGTGGCATAGATCAACAAGTTCTGAGATCCTCAGAGATTGTCATTGACATGATGGCAATCACACAGTTGCCGCAGATTGTCTGGCCACATCCATGATGCGAAGTCTCCTGTTCAACACATCCAAAGATGCTCATTGGATTGAGATCTGGGTGCTGTGGAGGCCATTTGAGTACAGTGAATCCATGTATAGTTCAAGAAAAACCAGTCTGAGATGATTCCAGCTTTATGACATGGCGCATTATCCTGCTGAAAGTAGCCATCAGAAGTTGGGTACATTGTGGTCATAAGGGATGGACATGGTGCAGCAACCAATACTCAGGTAGGCTGTGGCGTTGCAACGACTGCTCAATTGGTACCAAGGGGCCCAAAGAGTGCCAAGAAAATATTCCCCACATCATGACACCACCACCACCAGCCTGAACCATTGATACAAGGCAGGATGGTTCCATGCTTACATGTTGTTGACGCCAAATTCTGACCCTACCATCCAAATGTCGCAGCAGAAATCGAGACTCATCAGGCACCCGGTGTGGTCTTTTGCTGCTATAGCCCATCTGCCTCAAAGTTCGACGTACTGTGCGTTCAGAGATGTTCTTCTGCCTACCTTGGTTGTAACGGGTGACGATTTGAGTCACTGTTGCCTTTCTATCAGCTGGAACCAGTCTGCCCATTCTCCTCTGACCTCTGGCATCAACAAGGCATTTCCGCCCACTGAACTGCCGCTCACTGGATGTTTTTTCTTTTTCGGACCATTCTCTGTAAACCCTAGAGATGATTGTGCGTGAAAATCCCAGTAAAATGAAAAGTAAAGTGAAATACTCAGACCAGCCCTTCTGGCACCAACAACCATGCCACGTTCAAAGGCACTCAAATCACCTTTCTTCCCCATACTGATGCTCGGTTTGAACTGCAGGAGATTGTCTTGACCATGTCTACATGCCTAAATGCACTGAGTTGCCGCCATGTGATTGGCTGATTAGAAATTAAGTGTTAACGAGCAGTTGGACAGGTGTACCTAATAAAGTGGCCTTTGAGTGTAGTGCTACAGTTTAGGGGAAAAAAATATATATATAGTTTTATTAATTACAGGAAATAAGGCAATTGTTAGTTCAGGGCCACATGGGTCATTTCTGCTGCTGAATGTTCGCTCTAGAACAGGTTCAGATGTTCTATTGCAAAATTTTTGAAAAGGCTGAAAACCATGGGCGAAACCTGCAGCTGTATTTCACCTAGAAATCTGTGCTTTAAGTTTTTATTTACCATCACATACTTATGATACTAATATTTAACATGAGAAAATACCGCAAATCCCTAACACCATGGCCAAACTCTTTCAGGTGACTGCCTGAAAGCAGGAGGCCACCTTACTATTCAAGGCTACCCTTAGTGGTTAGCATTACAGCCTTGCAGCGCTGGGGTCCTGGTTTAAAGTCCCAGGATCAACATCCGCAAAGAGTTTGTATGTTCTCTGTGTGTTTGCATGGGTTTCCTCCCACACTCCAAAACATACAGGTAGGTTGATTAGGGCTAGCTCTGTGTGCACTGAACAAATAAACAATTATTATTGTGTAAGTAGTAGAAAAGCAAAGCGGCACTCACCGGGGTAAAAGCAGAACACTTTATTGTGGCATTAAATCCAGGACAGGGGGGATGCACGCCATGACTAGGCAGCGGGCCGTTTCGCGCACTAAGCGCTTTCTCAAGCGCTTATTATTACCAAACATTATTAGTACCTAAGATTACTCTGTATCATAAAAGACCTTCTCCATCCTCAAGAAGTTTGATTCTAGTACAATGTGAAGGAAGTAAATATGATGAAACAAATTAGACTTCTACTGGCCCACAATTTCTATACATTCCAGGACCCATGGTCGTCTTAATCTGTCACTGATTAGAAGAATGTTCTTGTTATAAAGGTACTGATCAGAACTTATTTGGATACTTGTGGTGTTTCCAATTATCTCCAGCAGCAGTTTTTGTGCCTGTATCTTACAACACTTACTCAGCTCCTGCTCACTCCTGGCCCCTCCCCTCTCCACAGACTTTAATGTAAATTGAGCCCTCTAGAAGTCTTGTCTGTCTTGTTGTAGCAAGATGGGTTTAGCAAAGATTTCAGAGTAAATACCAGTTTAAGAAGAAGGAGGAGGAAGGTGTCGAATAAGTGGAAAAAAAAATCATTTTCTCTTATAAGGAAATCACTTGCACATTTGCATTTATTTATGCAAATAAGTTTTATCGGTAAATACAGTCAAATATTATACCAATTTTAAATGGAATTTAGCTCTACAATGACAACCAGATTTCAAGGTAGGCTTATGGGGGTCAAGTCTGAACAGGCACGAAAAATTTGTTTGAGGATTTAAGGCATACCATTGTAATTTATTTTTCTTTAATGCAGAGACTATTAAGTTATTTCCCCTAATGTAAATATTCATGTCTGCTTATGAGGAAATGTTTTTGAGTCCCTTTACGTTCACATCCCAGATGTAACCACAACATCTGCAATATAGATTTCACGCTGTTGCCAGCGCAGTGCCCCAAAGTATAAAGTTTCATTCAATTATTTAGACCTTGGCATCTACTATAAGGTTTATTTTGTTAGTTACGAAGATGATTTTGAACTGAGTATAATTACCAGGCAGAATTCGCATTATTTAGGACTAAGTATACAAACAAGCCCTTGTGACATCACACTTTTAGTGAAATGCTACTTTGTGTCATTTAATGTCAGCTACTACCACATAATCCTAACTGAGCCAGATATAATGAGAGCTCAAACAAGAAACCTAATTGCGTATCCCGTCTTCCATTGGTAGGGTCATTGAATGACCCCAAGCTTTGTCATTCCTCTCAAACTAACCTTGCAGTCTAATTATATTTAATCTGTACTGGAGGTTTGCAAACATTGATTTTTATGTATTTATTTTTGTTACAATCCATCACAGCTGTGAAAAAGAGGGCCCTAATGAGAATGGGTCAGAGGTATCCTGCTCTGGAGTGGGAATGTCATTCAATTATTGATGATTCCGGCGACACATTGAAAATTTAAGATAGGAGCATTATTTTTATACATAAAAGTAGATTTTGAATGGACTTTGAGAATTTGAAGTTATCCTCTTCTTTTAATACTAATATTCTATATAACCAACTCTGAGTCATCCATTTTGCTAGATGTCAGAATTGTGTAGCTTTCTATCTGTGCAGTGATTCATGTTCCACTCCTAAATCAAATCATAACATAAAAAATGCACCTAGTCTTCAATGGGAATAGACTTTGCTTACTTCAAGAGGATGTCAATCTTTTCTCATCATGTGGTGGACACAAGTGTTGTCGGCTACATCTCCAGGTTGCCATATCTGCCTGCAGACCCTTGTTTCTTCTGTTGAGCAGTTAGAGGCTTGAGACCCTTGTCAAGTCAGAATTCTGATTATTATCCCTTTGTTGATCAGCTAAAGCAATAACCTTGCTAGATCTTGGTTATTGTTTAGTACTTGGCTAGCTTTTTGTTGCATTCTTTATATTACTATCCCTTGATGGGGGCGGGGGGACAAACGCTACAACTACTTACCTCCAACTACAGTCATGGCCAAAAGTTTTTAGAATTACACAAAATATTATATTTTCAGATGATCTGTTGCCCACTGGTTTTTATGTGTGTTTGGCGGATGTTTTTATCACATACAGAAAAACAAGTGCAATCATATTATGAGTAACAAAAGCTTTTATTGACAGTTTGAATAAGTTAATACAGCAAGTCAATATTTGCAGTGTTGACCCTTCATCTTAAGGACCTCTGCAATTCTCCCTGGCATACTCTCAATCAACTTCTGGACCAAATCCTGACTGATAGCAGTCCATTCTTGCACAATCAATGCTTGCATTTTGTCACAATTTGTTGGCTTTTGTTTGTCCACCCGTCTCCTGATGATTAACCACAAGTTCTCAATGGGATTAAGATCTGGGGAGTTTCCAGGCCATGGACCCAAAATCTCTATGTTTTGTTCCCTGAGCCATTTAGATATCACCTTTGCTTTATGGCAAGGTGCTCCATCATGCTGGAAAAGGCATTGTTGATAGAGATGAGCGAGCATACTCGTCCGAGCTTGATGCTTGTTCGAGTATTAGCGTACTCGAAACGGCTCTTCGCTTGGATGAGTATTTCGCCTGCTCGATAACGAGCTTTCACTTAAGGAAACAGTGAAGAACAGTGAAGAACACAGTGAACACAGTGAACACAGGATCATTTAAGGATCATTAAGGATCATTTAAGTGAAAAACACAGTGAAGAACACAGTGAACACGGTGTACTTCACAATAGTATGTGAAGAACAATATGTGTGAAGAACACATTGCAGATGTTTAACACGGGTCCTTCTCCTTTTTGAAGTTCCATGTATATTCCATTGAATTAAAAAACGAAGAAACATGACTGACTTCCTTATTTCTCAATAAAATGACACATTTTATTGGTCCCCTTAGCCCCCTTGAAAAATGCTCGAGTCTCCCATTGACTTCAATGGGGTTCGTTATTCGAAACGTGCACTTGAGCATCGGAAAAAGTTCGACTCGAGTAACGAGCACTCGAGCATTTTAGTGCTCACTCATCTCTAATAGTTGATCACCAAACTGCTCTTGGACGGTTGGGAGAGGTTTCTCTTGGAGGACATTCTGGTACCATTCTTTATTCATGGATGAGTTTTTAGGCAAGACTGTGAGAGAGCCGATTCCCTTGGCTGAGAAGCAACCCCACACATGAATCGTTGCAGGATGCTTTACAGTTGGCATGAGGCAAGACTGGTGGTATACCTCACCTTGTCTTCAAGCTGTTTTCCAGATGTTCCAAACAATCGGGAAGGATATTCATCAGAAAAAATGACTTTACCCCAGTCCTCACCAGTCCACTCCCTGTACCTTTTGCAGAATATCAGTCTGTCCCTGATGTTTTTTCTGGAGAGAAGTGGTTTCTTTGCTGCCCTCCATATCACCAGGCCTCCAAGAGTCTCCACCTCACAGTGCATGCAGATGCACTCACACCTGCCTGCTGCCATTCCTGAGCAAGCTCTGCACTGCTGGTAGCCTGATCCCGAAGCTGAAACACTTTTAAGAGACGGTCCTGATGCTTGCTGGTCCTCCTTGGGCGCCCTGGAGCCTTTTTGGATTCCTTGATGATGCGATAGATTGTTGACTGAGTTGCAATCTTTCTAGCTGCGATACTCTTCAATGTTAGGCCAGTTTTGGGCAGTGCAATGATGACTGCACATGTTTATTTAGAGATAACCATGGTTAACACAAGAGAAACAATGATGCCAAGCACCAGCCTCCTTTTAAAGTGTCCAGTGGTGCGATTCTTACTTAATCATGATTGATCTCCAGCCCTGCCCTCATCAGCACCCACACCTTTGTTAATGGAGCAATCACCGAAACTATGTTAGCTACTCCAGGCCTGCAATGAAGTTGAAATGTGTTTTGGGGGAAAAAGTTCATTTTCTGGGCAAATATTGACTTTGTAATTAATTGCTGTTGAGCTGATCACTCTTTATAACATTCTGGAGTATATGCAAATTGCCATTATAAAACCTGATGCAGTAGACTTTGTAAAAATTAACATTTGTATAATTCTCAAAACTTTGGCCATGACTGCACTCACCTCCTCATTTGTTTTTTTTTTTCTACTCTCTCCTGGTTAATCTACTGGGTGTTCCTCTAAGTGCAGTTTGAGTCTCCTCTCCCTCTAGTCATAGTTCACTGTTGTGGTCTTTACCAGCATGCCACACTAAGACACCCAGAGTTTTGGTCTCAGCCTGGGCCCCTGGCAGCTAGGACTAACCCTTCTAGTGAGGAGTAATAGTAAACATTAAAGAGTAGCCTTAGACACTGCCACACAGATTATTGCTGGATTCTAGGTAGCTAAATTTGCTAGTGGGGTTTGTCCTGCCAGTTGACTGCAGACTCTGGAGAATCACTAAAGAAAACTCATTGTGTGTGTCTGATTATCAAATCACTGGAAATAAAAAAAAATGGAAGCTGAGATCCAGTAACTACGTGTAGAGATTTAAAAACAAAAATACATTTTGTAAAAGGTTAATGTTGTTTGACATGTTCAGCATGGCATGTAGCCACTTGGTCTTCAACACTTCAGACAAGTCACCAGCTTTAAGTGACAAAGAGCAGAAAACCAGCGCAGTGTTGGAACCTGGAACCATAGAAGGGCAATTTCACATTTTATTTGGTTAACCCTCACCCAGCCCCTAGAGGGTTTTCCAGGTTGTAATGTAGACATTTTACTGCTACAGCCAGAAATTGTAAAGTACACTGCAACTTATACAGAGTTCATTGCAGGGGCGAAAATTCTATGCGAAAATTATTTCTCTCTCAAACATCTCTCAAAAGATCTACTTGATTATTCCATATATTTAGTCCCCTGGAATTATGGTATGTACCGCACTCCTATTTATTTAATATAATATACCCACTAATTGAATAATATAGAGTCCCCCTAAAGGTAAGTTCACATGATCTGTTAACATTGTGTCTTAAACATATATGTGTAAGCAGGGGCACACCTGCCATGAGGCGAGTTAAGACTCTCGCCTCAGGCGGCGCGCCACCTGCTGGACGAGGGGGCGGCGGCGTGCGCCCGCCCATGCTGCCACCCGTCCATGCTGCCGCCCGCCAGTCCACCTTTTCTACCACCGGAACGCCAGCGCGCACCCTACTTCCGTCCGCCTGCCCACCCCTGCTTCCGTCCGCCTGCCCGACCCTGCTTCCGTCCGCTTGACCACCCGTGCCGTCCATGCCGCCCCCCAGGCCGGCACATCCCCCCTGCATACCAACTGACACATTGGGGGTCATTTACTAAGGGCCCGATTAGTGGTTTCCCGACGTGTTACCCGAATATTTCCAATTTGCGCCGATTTCCCCTGAATTGCCCCAGGATTTTGGCGCACACGATCGGATTGTGGTGCATCGGCGTGGAAATCGGGGGGCGTGGCCGAACAAAAACCTGACGGATTCTGAAAAAACACAGCATTTTTAAAAAAAAAGTGTTGCGGGACTCGCGCTTACCTTCACTCGGTCCGGCTTGGTGAAGATCATTGCATTCCGGGGAACTTCAGCGCAACAGCGACACCTGGTGGACGTCGGAGAACTACCTTAGTGAATCCCGGCCGGACCCGAATCCACTGCAGAGAACGCGCCACTGGATCGCAAATGGACCGGGTAAGTAAATCTGCCCCATTTTCTTTCCCGCCAGCTGGCACATCCGTTTACCCGCCGGCGCCGGCCCCCACATCCCCCTGCCCAAAGTGCAGGTTGCCCCACCTGTCTGCTCCGTCACCCCCTCTCCTCCCCCCCCCTTCCTCCCCCCCCTCCCCTTTTCTCTGCACCCCCCTCTGATCCAGGTGCCCCCCCTCCCCCCAAGTGGAGGACAAGGCAGAAGCTTTATGGAAAAAAAAGAAAAGAATGTAAGTTTATCAGTGTATGTGTATATGTATATGATGTGTATACCGTGTTTCCCCGATAGTAAGACACCCCTGATAGTAAGACATAGTGGGTGTTTTAGGGGGGTAGGCTAATGTAAGACGTACCCCGAAAGTAAGACATAGGGTACATTCACACAGCGGTATGCCCGCCGTGCGGGCATACCGCCGTGTGCTGGAGAGGAGGAGGAGGCAGCCCCTCCTCCCTCCATAGAGAATAGTGGCGCACGGCCGCACACACGCCAAAAGATAGAGCATGCTCTATCTTTTTGCGGTGTGCGGGCCGGATCGGTGCCACACATGTGTGGCACCGCATCTGCGCCGCGCCGCTATTGCCGTCTATGGGGACGTACATGCGGCCGCAAGTTTGCGGCGGCATGTACGTCCCCGCAGACGGCCATGTAAATGTGCCCATAGTTAGAGCGGACGGAGCCGGGAGCTGCAGCCTCTTCTTGTCACTGCTGTAGCTCCTGGCCGATAGAAGACTGTGACCGGAGCTCAGCTACTCCGTGCAGGCTCCGATCACATGAGGAGAGAGGAGACAGGGGAGGCAGCTCTGCACAGTGTGGAGTCTGCAGCATGGAGCCAGGGAGAAGCTTCCTGCTGTGTGCTGCTGCCGTCTGTATTACTGGAGCAGCTCCTCCCCCTCCTGTGTAGCTGCTAAACTCTACATCAGTACCATCTGGAGGGGGAGGGGAGCAGGGGAGCACATGTCAGCCTGGACCAGACTCTACTCAGCCCTGCAGTCAGTGACACTGAAAAGTATGTATGTTTATGTGTAATGTGTATGTAGGTGTGATGCCTGATCTATATGTGAACATTGTGTGCATGTTTATTTACATGTATAATGTATGCATGTAGTGTGTGTCAGTGTGTTTGCTTGCACAGTTCTATGGTTTGTGTTAAAACACCCATCCCCCTGCACTGTATAATGCCCCTTCTCTGTATAACCTCCCTGCACTGTATAATGCCCCTACTCACAATGTATAACCTCCCTGCACTGTATAATGCCCCTACTCACAATATATAACCTCCCTGCACTGTATAATCCCCCCCCTTACACACTGATAACCTCCATCACTGTATAATGTCCCCCTACACTGTAAAATACCTCCACACTGTATAATGCCCCCCCTTACACTGTATAACCTCCCACACTGTATAATGCCCCCCCTTACACTGTATAACCTCCCACACTGTATAATTCCCCCCCTTACACTGTATAACCTCCCACACTGTATAATGCCCCCCCTACACTGTATAATGCCCCCCCTTACACTGTATAACCTCCCACACTGTATAATGCCCCCCTTACACTGTATAATGCCCCCTTACACTGTATAACCTCCCCCCACATGTATAATGCCCCCCTTAACTGATGCCTTACACTGTATAATGCCCCCTTACACTGTATAACCTCCCTGCACTGTATAATTGCAATATGCCCCCCTTACACTGTATAATGCCCCCTTACACTGTATAACCTCCCCGCACTGTATAATGCCCCCCCCCCTTACACTGTATAACCACCCCCTACACTGTGTAATTCTTGGCACTTGCTTTTATAAAACTGTTTTGTGGTGAATACCATACTGTTCAGGTTGTTAATAAATGTTAATTTTATGGTTAAAACAAAAATCAACATTTTTTCGCCAATATAAGACATACCCCAAAAGTAAGACATAGTGGGACTTTTGGGGGTAAAAAGAATGTAAGACACTGTCTTACTTTTGGGAAAACACGGTATGTATGTGATGTGTATATGTATGTGATGTGTATATGTCTATTTATATGTATGTGATGTGTATATGTATGTGTTTATATGTGTGTGATGTGTATATGTATGTGTTTATATGTGTGTGGATGCTGTGGATGTTGTATATCTGGACTTTTCAAAGGCATTTGACACCGTGCCACATAAAAGGTTGGTATATAAAATGAGACAGCTGGGAATAGGAGAAAATCTGTGTATTTGGGTAAGTAATTGGCTTAGTGATAGAAAACAGAGGGTCGTCATTAATGGCACATTCTCAGATTGGGTTGAGGTTACTAGTGGAGTGCCACAGGGGTCAGTATTGGGGCCACTTCTTTTTAATATTTTTATTAATGACCTTGTAGTGGGTTTACACAGTCAAGTTTCAATATTTGCAGATGATACTAAGCTGTGTAAAGTAATAATACTGAGGTCGATCGTTTAACATTACAGAGGGATTTGTGGAAGCTTGAGGAGTGGGCAGAGAAATGGTTGATGAGGTTTAATGTAGGTAAATGTAAAGTTATGCACTTGGGCCATGGAAACAAAAAGTATAATTATGTTCTAAACGGTCAATTACTTGGTAAAACTGGAGCTGAAAAGGACTTGGGGGTACTGGTGGATGGTAAACTTAATTTTAGTGACCAGAGCCAGGCAGCTGCTGCCAAAGCAAATAAAATTATGGGATGTATCAAGAGAGGAATAGATTCTCATGATAAAGACATAGTTTTGCCCTTATACAAATCGCTGTTCAGACCACACATGGAATATTGTGTACAGTTTTGGGCACCAGTGTATAAAAAGGATA
Organism: Engystomops pustulosus; assembly: GCA_019512145.1. Lineage (NCBI taxonomy): Eukaryota > Metazoa > Chordata > Amphibia > Anura > Leptodactylidae > Engystomops > Engystomops pustulosus. The sequence continues at coordinate 231,289,396 of CM033641.1, read as the reverse complement.
TAGTAGAGATGGAACGGTGCAGAGGAGAGCAACCAGGATTATTAGGGGAATGGGGGGAATTAGAATACAATGACAGATTATAAAATTTGGGATTATTCAGTTTAGAAAAAAGACGACTGAGGGGAGACCTCATTACAATGTACAAATACCTGAACGGACAGTACAAGGATCTCTCCAAGGATCTTTTTATACCTAGGCCTGTGACCAGGACAAGGGGGCATCCTCTACGCCTAGAGGAGAGGCGATTTTACCATCAACATAGACAAAGGTTCTTTACTGTAAGAGCAGTGAGACTAAGGAACTCTCTGCCGCAGGAGGTTGTTATGGCGGACTCTATGTACATGTTCAAGAGAGGCCTGGATGCCTTTCTGGAGAGCATAAATATATCACGGGTTATGGGGATAAAACATTTATTTAATTCTTAAAGGATGGACTTGATGGACTTGTGATTGGTTTCTACGAGGAGGTAAGTTCAAGACTGGATCTGGGGGACGCTGTGGATGTTGTATATCTGGACTTTTCAAAGGCATTTGACACCGTGCCACATAAAAGGTTGGTATATAAAATGAGACAGCTGGGAATAGGAGAAAATCTGTGTATTTGGGTAAGTAATTGGCTTAGTGATAGAAAACAGAGGGTCGTCATTAATGGCACATTCTCAGATTGGGTTGAGGTTACTAGTGGAGTGCCACAGGGGTCAGTATTGGGGCCACTTCTTTTTAATATTTTTATTAATGACCTTGTAGTGGGTTTACACAGTCAAGTTTCAATATTTGCAGATGATACTAAGCTGCGTAAAGTAATAATACTGAGGTCGATAGTTTAACATTACAGAGGGATTTGTGGAAGCTTGAGGAGTGGGCAGAGAAATGGTTGATGAGGTTTAATGTAGGTAAATGTAAAGTTATGCACTTGGGCCATGGAAACAAAAAGTATAATTATGTTCTAAACGGTCAATTACTTGGTAAAACTGGAGCTGAAAAGGACTTGGGGGTACTGGTGGATGGTAAACTTAATTTTAGTGACCAGAGCCAGGCAGCTGCTGCCAAAGCAAATAAAATTATGGGATGTATCAAGAGAGGAATAGATTCTCATGATAAAGACATAGTTTTGCCCTTATACAAATCGCTGTTCAGACCACACATGGAATATTGTGTACAGTTTTGGGCACCAGTGTATAAAAAGGATATAGTAGAGCTGGAACGGGTGCAGAGGAGAGCAACCAGGATTATTAGGGGAATGGGGGGAATTAGAATACAATGACAGATTACAAAATTTGGGATTATTCAGTTTAGAAAAAAGACGACTGAGGGGAGACCTCATTACAATGTACAAATACCTGAACGGACAGTACAAGGATCTCTCCAAGGATCTTTTTATACCTAGGCCTGTGACCAGGACAAGGGGGCATCCTCTACGCCTAGAGGAGAGGCGATTTTACCATCAACATAGACAAAGGTTCTTTACTGTAAGAGCAGTGAGACTAAGGAACTCTCTGCCGCAGGAGGTTGTTATGGCGGACTCTATGTACATGTTCAAGAGAGGCCTGGATGCCTTTCTGGAGAGCATAAATATATCACGGGTTATGGGGATAAAACATTTATTTAATTCTTAAAGGATGGACTTGATGGACTTGCGTCTTTTTCCAGCCTTATATACTATGATACTATGATATATATATATATATATATATATATATATATATAAATATATATATATAGTGAAGACATATAGTATTCTGTATGCATTTAATACTACAACACAATATTCTGTATGCATTTTATACTACATCGCGATATTCTGTATGTATTTTATACTACATGGTGGTACACTGTATGCATTTTATACTACATGGGGTAAGCTGTATGCATTTTATACTACATGGCGATATTCTTTATGCTTTTTATACTACATGGCGATATTCTGTATGTATTTTATACTACGTGGGAGGATGCTGTATGTATTTTATACTACATGGCAATATGCTGTATGAATTTCATACTACATGGCAATATGCTGTATGCATCTTATACTACATGGCTGTATGCTGTATGTATTTTATATTACATGGCGGTACACTGTATGCATTTTATACTACATTGGGTAAGCTGTATGTATTTTATACTACATGGCGCTACGCTGTATGTATTTTATACTACATGGTGGCATACTGTATGCATTATATACTACATGGCAATATGCTGTATGTATTTTATACTACATGGGCACTATGCTGTATGTATTTTATACTACATGGCAATATGCTGTATGCATCTTATACTACATGGCTGTATGCTGTATGTATTTTATACTACATGGGAGGACGCTGTATGTATTTTATACTACATGGCAATATGCTGTATGCATTTTATACTACATGGGAGGACACTGTATGTATTTTGTACTGCATGGGAGGACACTGTATGCATTTTATACTACATGGTGGTACGCTGTATGCTTTTTATACTACTTAGCGGCACACTGTATGCATTTTATACTAAATGGCGTCATGCTGTATGCATTTTATACTAAATGGCGGCACGCTGTATACATTTTATACTAAATGGCGGCGCGCTTTATGCATTTTATACTACATGGCGGCACGCTATATGCATTTTATACTACATGGCGGAATGCTGTATCTATCTTTTACTACTTGGTGGCACACTGTATGCCTTTTATACTACATGGCAGCTCGCTGTATCTATCTTATACCACATGGCGGCAAGCTGTATGCATTTTGCGTTGCTTTATTCTCACACCAAACCAATAGGATAGATCTGGTCCTGACACTCCATGACATATTACATATATGGGCGGGGTGGGGGCGTCTCTCTATGGCTCGCCTCAGGCAGCAGATAGGCTTGGTACACCCCTGTGTGTAAGTAATTCGTAATAAGTAACAGCATGTGTTCAGTAACAATTATTAACTATATAGAACACAACTTACTACTTAAAAATCACATAATGCATTTTGCCATATGCTTTATTTCGAAGCACAAAAAAAACACATGAATTGTACTACATGGCAGTGACTGCTAGCTTTATTGGAGGTTTATCACTGCTAATAATAAGGTAGCGCTAGGAGCGGCTTACTTTAGTAAGCCGCTCCTAGTGCCTTCTTTATTGGTGATAGGTCCTCTTTAATACTTAACTCCAGTTTATGTGCTCCTACACAGCAAAGGCTCTCCTTTTTCCCCCCAATGTCATCACACGCTGCCTGTGTCCCTGTAGAGTACAAAGTGGTGCAGATAGGCTAATAGGCTAACTGTATATTAATCATGTATGTGTCTTAAAGACACAAAGGCGATTGATTTTTCTGGTGGGCGATTCTGGCAGCCATGGGCACCCTATTCACCCAAATTAGAGTAGAACAGTTTGCCACCCCCAAAGGGCTCTGCATTCTGCTTCCTCAGGTGATTTTCATCAGTATGCTTTTCATTTTATATAGAAGAAGTTTGTTTAAGACATGGTTGTGACTTGTACCATTAGACTCTTTATGTTGCAATATCTCAATACAATGCCATTTATGGAGGCTGTATCACTCCATGCAGAGGAAAATAGCATCCAAATGTCCAAAACGCTACTTTTTTATAAAAACTGATCAAAAGGCTGTATAGTTCTCAAAATGGTAACAATGAAATGTCAGCTCATCTCACAAAAAAATGACATGCCACACAGCTCCATACAACGAAGCATGACAAAGTATAAGTGCCAGAACATGGCAAAATGAAGATTTTTTGTACAGAATGTTTTAATTTATCTAACTGTATTAAAACACAATAAAACCTATATAAATTTAGTATCCCCAGGATCGTAGTGACCCAAAGAATAAAGAAGACATGTCATTTGGGGTGCAAAGCCAAAGCCATAAAAACTAAGCCCACAACAAAATGTATCCCACATGGGATATTAAATACTGTCAATATGTAGGGCAATTTGTTACGCAAAAAATCAAGCCCTCACGCAGTACTTTACACAAAAAAGGTGGGGAGTGAAAAATGGAAACGAAAAAGGGCCTGGTCCTTAAGGGGTTAAGCAACTGAATTTCTGGGAGAAAATCTTACAGAAAGGCAAAGATCTTCAATAATACCTATTATGCGAATGGCTGTCAATAGGGGCAATGTGGTGCAATAGATGGCAATTGGAAGGGTTATGCACATAAGTTTGGCAATGTAGTGTATATGAGCTCCATCTACTGTAATATGTAAGTTTCCTGTATAAATAACCACACTTCTTAATGTGTTTCTTTCCTGTTTTTTGCCACATTTAGTTAAGAAAGAAATGTTACATGACTTTCTTTTATGTCTGTAAAGAAACAGCTTTTCCATATAAGCCTCATGTCTTAAATCTCAGCTTCAAAGCTTGGCTCTTCGTTGTAGGATTTTCTGTACATAAAACCAAGAAATACAGGTTTCATTTCCCATGAGAATATAGAAGATATTTCTTAGTACTGCAATTCACTTCCTAGAACAATAAATCAGAACTTTCAATATGCAAACAGCTACAATCCTGTTAGTGTTACTCAGGAAAATGACCAGCACAACTGAGCATTTGTAATTCATAAGGAAAATACAGTTCATAAATCTAGGGGATATGTTATTAAACAATCACATCCAATGAAGAAGTGGGAACTATGTCGATCTAAACTCAGAAAAATAATTTGCAGAAAATGGGTTTTAGCCTTTAATAAAATGAAGAGACCAGATACATACTTTTCACAGAAACAGTTTTACATTGAATATTTGTCACTGACATTATAATACCTATTGAACTGAGAATTCTAGTATCAATTCAGAATTCCCATGTTGTTGTTCACATAGACAACCACGTAAGGGTTGTACAGGATTATCAATTTTATAACTTTTTTTTTTTTAAACAAGCAGGGACTGATATAAAATAACAATCAAATTACAGTCGGTCCCCTATTTAAGGACACCCGACTTACAGACAACCCATAGTTACAGACGGACTCCTCTGACCTCTGGTGAAGCTTTCTGAATGATTTACTTTAGTCCCAGACTGCACTGATCAGCTGTAAGGTGTCTGTAATGAAGCTTTATTGATAATCCTTGCGCCCATTACAGCAAAAAATGTTCAAACTCCAATTGTCACTGGGGCCAACATTTTTTTTTGTCTGGATCTACCATTATAAAATATACAGTTTCAACTTACATACAAATTCAACTTAAGAACAAACCTCCGGACCTTTTCTTGTACGTAACCCGGGGACTGCCGGTATACCAGTGACAGATTAAGTGTCCCATAGGCCCTTAGCTGTTCACACGACTAGCACCCCCCAAGCAACCAAACCAACCTTGTGACCCGAGGCCTAATTTCTTCCACCATGACACTAATGTACCCCGTTCTGCCCACTTTATTGAAATGTACACAGCAGAACCCCCTTCAACAAATAGTTTACACGAGAGCCCCCCTCGTCCACAGTAGAGCGCCACTTTAATGAAAAGGCTGCTTCTCCTCTTCTGGTCTGCACGCAACACTATGACATTACACGGCCATGACCCCGCCATGTCATAGTGTATGCACCTGGGCCGAGAGAGAGAATAAGACGCAGCCACAGGGAGAAGAAGGCGGAGGTGAGTATAGCATTTTTCTTAACCTAGCAATCTTCAGATAGGGTCTGGGTATGGTCAGGCTTGTGCATCTTGTAAGCGGGAGGCACCTGCCCATACTGCCTATGAAGATCTGCCATTAAAGCCTACTATATTAATAATAATAATCTTTATTTATATTGTGCCATCAAATTCTGTAGTGCTTTACAGATTCTGGGGAACATACAAATAAAATAAAATCTAGCAGTGGCATCCTGTTTTATGGGAAAAACAAGTAGTTATCAAATGGTAATTAGCTTACAAATGAAAAAAATTAATCAACTATTCCCTTTGTTGAAAATCAAAATCAAGAAAACAAAAATATACATTTTAAACCTCATTAACTACCTAAAAAGGGCCTGTTAATTAGTATCAAGGAGATGACATATTAATACCACCTTAAAACACCTTAAAACCTTTACCAAACTAATCATATCAAATACAAACTATAAAACATGATACATGATTGTTTTCACATCTCAATGGATATCTATTATCTCTTGTATTGTAAACCGTTCCCTCTCATGTTTTTTCTTTAAGAAATTTTAAGCATGGTGAAACTATCCTTCAGTAAATGTCCCCTAAACATAGTTCAACATACCCTTTTACTGTGTCTAGGACTGGTGGGCATTTACCTCATTTATTTCAAAGAGATACCAGTTTACACTTTCTCACTTAAATGAAAGGTGTGTTCTGGGACCGTATTGTAAGGCCCCATGCACACGACACGACAGCCAAATTGCACCCAGATCATGCCCCCCATAAGGGACTTTGACAGCTGGTCATGGTGAAGTGTCTCACCACACCGTTACCAAGCCAGGAGGATGCACTGCAAAATATAGAGCTGGTTCTATACTTGGACCTATTTGTGGTGCGGTTGCAGAGTGGAAAAGTGAAGAACGCTCACTCCTCCTACACTCTTCAACTGGCTGTGTGCTGGTTACGGCCCAGTAAAGCACATGGTCATGTGCATGAGGCCTAAACAGCTCATAAGCAGGATTGTCGTAACTCCACTGGATAGATCATTGGTAGCATGGGGGGGTCAGAAAACTCCATTAAGCTAAAATATCAGGTTCACACAAATAAAAAGACACTCTTCTCTTCAATAAGACCTTCCTAACCTTAGTCTTCAAAATCTACCTTCTTTAAAATAGCTGCTTTATATTGACTATGTTGTATATACTGTTTACCCATCTTGAATTTAACTATATATTATTTAGCCAAAAATTCCAATACCTCTTGTTTCGTCACATGTAAAAACCGTGGGGGTCATTTATTATTGTCGAATGGTTCTGTTTGCGCACAAGCTGTCTACTGTAATAGACTGTTATTTTTTTTTTATTGTGTCGCACAGGCCTAATAAATTGGCACACAGCCAAAAGTGTCTGAAATTACTCCATGTTCACAAAGGAGAAATAGAGCTAGCAGATTTTCTTTATTTGGATTTAAATGTGCGACACAAATTGTGCCAAAAAAGTGTTGAAAAAACTAGAATAACAGTAAAAGTGTCTGGATTCTCAATTTGCGCCCAAATCGAGTGACAAAAAAAACAGTGAGTGTTGAAAACAGAAGCTAATTTGTGGCATGACAAATTATAAATGAAGCAGGCATAGTACTGCAGTAAAAGATAAAAATAGTGGCCGGCAAAAATGTGGCAAATATCCCAGATTGTCAGAATACCCTAGTGGAGCATCAAAAGCTATAAGCCTATGAGGAATACTTAAAGGACACCTGTCATCAGGTCTGTGTCACTATATCTGTCAATGCTACCTGTTGGGGCAGCTGACAAGGATCGATCCCAGCCTTTATCTAGTCAATTGATACATTAATCATTATAAAATCATCTATTCTTTATTATGTAAATGAGACTCGTCACATGGTCAGAGGCAGTGATGTCACCCCTGTTACCCCTCCCCTCTCCTCCCCCTGCTCATGTCTGTGTGTGATGTATAGTAAAGCATTGCTAGTGTGTGTGCTGCATCTGCTGACATGCTGCATGCTCCTGTAAGAGACACAGCTACACAAGTAGCCGACATGTTCTGCTATATCAGTGGTGGCGAACCTATGGCACGGATGCCAGAGGTGGCACTCAGAGCCCTTTCTGTGGGCACCTGGGCCATAGCCCCAGCACACCAGACAGGACTCGAAGAATCTTCCTGCAGTTCCAAGCAACTTAAAAGATGCTGCTTTCAGTCATATTTTGATAGTTACTACACTACTTGGGACTGTAGGAAGAGGGAGAATAAAGGCCGAATTATCTTTGGAGGACCTCCTGCTGGCCCCTGATGCTAATTTTCCATCTTTACTATGTTGCTGTCCTCAGGAGTCCAATATGATTGTTGAAAAACAGGGAGCAGTAAGTTAATTTTTGATTGGCACCTCGCGATAAATAAGGGGCGTTTTGGGTGTCTTTTTGGGCACCCGGCCGCTAAAAGGTTCGCCATCACTGTGCTATATCATGGCTGCCTGGAGCTGTTGTATCTCTCCTATACACACACAGGCTGCAGGAGGCATGGCCAACAGCACCAGGAAGCACATCATTATACAGTCTCACATCATTATACAGGCTGTCAGTCATGCACTGGGGGTTTGGCTGTACCTCCCACTTATGAATAAGCTGGACAGCTTGAATATGCTAAAGACTCATTGGACATTTCACAGGTCATTTACATACAGCTTTAGGACCTTATTGCTTAAGTTTACAGGCATGTAGAGGGACAATGAAGGGATAGAGGCAATGCTCTCTAATGGCAGTTTATGAAAATATATTTAGTTTAGGGGGGTCATTTTGCCTGACGGGTTCTCTTTAATTGGCAAAAAATCCATAGGGAGAGCTCTTACTTCCTAAACCTAATGAAAAGCCTATAACTCAACTGAATCAGTTCCCTACGCTGTACTGAAGAGATGCAACCACATTGATACAGTGCTGTCTACAGTTGGGAACCTGTTCCTTCTGGAATAAATATACTATATTGTCTGAAATCATGTCAATAGGCTTCCTAAAAGTCATGCTCGATGGTAAGGGGACTGCCTTACAAGGTAGCAAAAGAGGTGTGGTTTTCCCTGTCCCATCCTGAAAAACGTACTTCAATGTTACAAACTTGTACAAACTGTGCTTGAAGGATTGGAATGGCTGCACAAACCATACGTCCATAATCTGTTAGATTAATCTACATTTTGGTTTACTTATCCTTGCCTTCTCTCCTAAAAATTCAAATACTAACTAATAATGAAGGGAAAGGCAATGTGCATCCTCTGATATCTTGCTAAAAAATACTTTGGATTTGCTTGAAAGATTGAGTAATTTAGGATTACTCAATGGTCCCAGGTGTGAGAAATGTAAAGTGGAAAGTGACTGATGTAGTTGATGTATTGAGAAATGAGCAACATTAGAGATTCTGCAATGAACAGATGCACAGAGGTTATAGAACCTGATGTATCTTTTGCATATTTATATCAATGGTTGAGCCATCTGGACACATAACACAGAAACTCTGCTCTGCAGATGTTTGCAAGGGTTCAGTTACTTAGAAAGGCCTGCCCATTGGTTGAAAATAGGCAAACTCCAATGACCTATTAGCTATGCACATATTATTATGGCAAAAGTGTCAGTGTAGCAAATCAGCATCACAGAATGCAGCTTTTATTCATTTTCAAAAAAAAAGTACATTTTGCAAAAATTACATGTCAAAATTGATATTGCATACATCTTTGTGGTTTTTCATAATGACTTATTCTTGCAGTGTGTAGTAACAACAGAAAGGGGTCTATTTGGCATCATAGTTTGTAGTTTGTTTCAGACAAAGTGGGGCCCTGGGTAAAATTAAAAGTGGGGCCGCAAAATAAAACAATTTTATGAACAGTCACATTTAGTAAAAGGTTTCTTTAGTCCTCCACAATAATAACATTTTGTAGTTTACAAACAGTACTATGGTAAGGCAATCTATAATTGGTACGGTATATGGTCCACATGCAGGGGGCTATTTAGGACAGGGGGCCCTGGGCAAATGTCCAGTTTGCCGGCCCGGTTTGTAAGGTTGGAAAAAGATGGAAGTACATCAAGTCCAACCTTTAAGAATTAAATAAATATTTTTCCCCATAACCATGTGATATTTTTTTCTCTCCAGAAAGTCATCCAGGCCTCTCTTGAACATGTATATAGAGTCGGCTATAACAACCTCCTGCGGAAGAGAGTTCTGTAGTCTCACTGCTCTTACAGTAAAGAACCTTTGTTTATGTCGATGGTAGAATCGCCTCTCATCTAGGTGCAGAGGATGCCCCCTTGTCCTGGTCACAGTCCTAGGTATAAAAACATCTTTGGATGCCCATTCAGGTATTTGTACATTGTAATGAGGTCTCCTCTCAGTTGTCTTTTTTCTAAACAGAATAATCCCAAATTTTGTAATCTGTCATTGTATTCTAGTCCCCCCATTCCCCTGATAATCTTGGTTACTCCCCTCTGCACCCTTTCCAGTTTGACTATGTCCTTTTTATACACTGGTGCCCTAAACTGTACACAATGTTCCATGTGTGCTCTGACCAGTGATTTGTATAAGGGCAAAACTATGTCTTTATCATGAGAATCTATTCCTCTCTCGATCCAAAATTGTATTAGCTTTAGCAGAAGCCGCCTGGCTCTGGTAACTAAAATTAAGTTTACCATCCACCAATACTCCTGTTACTAGAACATAATTATATTATTCCAAGTGTACATCTTTACATTTATCTACATTAAACATCATCCACCATTTCTCTACCCACTCCTCAAGCTTTCACAAATCCCTCTGTAATGCTAAACTATCGGCCTCAGTATTTATTACTTTACACAGCTTAGCATCATCTGCAAATATTGAAACTTGACTGTGTAAACCCACTACAAGGTCATTGAGAAATATATTAAAAAGAAGTGGTCCCAATACTGACCCCTGTGGCACTCCACTGGTAACTCAACCCAATCTGAAAATGTGCCAATAATGACGACCAACTGTTTTTTATCACTTAGCCAATTACCGAAATACACAGAATTTCCCCTAGTCCCAACAGTCTCACTTTATGTACCAACCTTTTATGCGGCACTGTGCCAAATGCCTTTGAAAAGTCCAAATTTACAACATCCACAGCATCCCCCAGATCCAGTCTGGAACTTACTTCCTTATAGAAGCCAATCAGATTAGTCTGACAGGACCGATCTCTCATAAACCCTTGCTGATGCTGGGTTATAAGGTTATGTACAGGGAGGTAGTCCAGGATAGCATCTCTAACAAACCCCTCAAATATTTTCCCTACAACAAAAGTTAGACTCACAGGTCTATAGTTTCCAGGATTGCTTTTTGATCCTTTTTTTGTATATTGGTACCACATTTGCTATGCACCAGTCCTCAGGGAATCTTCAAATATTAAAAATAACGGTCTGTCTATCAATCTTGGTACATAGTTCATGCAAAACCCTGGGGTGTATGCCATCTGGGTCCAGTGATTTGTATATCTTAGTGGTTGTGAGGCAGCGCCATACCTCTTCCTTGGTTAAACTGTTGACATTCCAAAGGGAAGTTACATCATTCCTCATTGTGTCTTCCACCAGTGGATTTTCCTGGGTAAAGACAGTCAAGAAGGTGACATTTAGTAGATTGGCCCTTTCCTCATTTCCTTCCACCATGACCCCCATGTTATTCCTCAGAGGGCCCACACTCTCAGTTTTTAGTTTCTTATCATTTATATACTTGAAAAATATTTTGGGATTATATTTGCTTTCCCTGGCAATACTTCTTTCAGTCTATTTTTGCGGCCTTTATATGCTTTTTCCAGGATCTATTTTTCTGTCTATACTCCTGTAATGCCTCAACGCTACCTTTGTGTTTTAGCACCTATTACAATGTATGGAGAATTAAGTTACCTTTTCATGTATATCAGATTCTGCCAGCAAACAAGGAATATACCTTAACTAAGCAAAAGGTACACTAAGTGGTTTGGTTTTAGTACGTCACACTTCGGCTGCAGAAGTTTGGAGAGGGTTCACAGGCTGAGCCATATTCCAGCAAACACCCACCGGTAACAACCACGATCAGTGCTTGCCTTCGATCGGCACCAGCAAAGCCATATTGGCCCAGATCATCACTCCCTATGATGTCATCAGTGAGCGGTCATCTGTTACCATGACAGCTTTGAGTCATAAAAACCAGGGGCTGTCTGAGTTTAGGCTATTACAATGTGCAATTTGCAATATGTGCAGTATGGCAATATATGGTAGGATCAACAGGAGACAACCAGGGTTTAAAGTACCCTATCTCATCTGAAAAATATTAAAAAAAAAAGGTAAAAATGTTTTTAAAAAATTCTATAAAAAAACCATAAAAATTCAAATGATCCCCTTTTCCATAGAACTGATATGAATATAACAGTAAAAATCATAAACATGTTAGGTATTGTGGCTTCTGATCTATAGAAATATAATAACGGTAATTCATGGTGTTTAACCCCTTCCTGACTAGTACGGCGCGCTCCTGGTCCCGGTGCATGGAGAGGGCTCACGGGCCGAGCCCTCTCCATAGCCGGTAAGTCTTTGCTGCATATTGTAACAAAGGCTTACCGGTAACATACGTCGATCGCCGCCTGCAATGCTGCCTGCTGCTTCAAAAAGATGGCGTTGCATCTTGCTGCGGATCGTCGCTCCCCGATGACATCACGGGGAGCGGCGATCCGTTGCCATGACAGCTTCGGGTCTCACGAAGGCCCGAAGCTGTCTCGTTTTAACCCATTCATTGCAATGTGCTAACTGCACATTGTAATGAATGAGGAGGAAAATCCCCATATACTGCCATTCTGCAATATGGCAGTATATGATAGGATCGATCAGACAACCAAGGGTTAAAGTACCCTAGGGAGTCTAAAAAAAAGTAAGAGTAAAAATAAAAAAAGTTTTTAAAAAAAATTATAATAGAAAAACCTAAAAAATCAAATCACCCCCCTTTCCCTAGAACTGATATGAATATTAAGAAACAGTAAAAATCATAAACACACTAGGTATCGCCGCGTCTGAAAATGCCTGATCTATCAAAATATAATACCGGTTTTTCACTGTGTTTAACCCCGTAACGGAAAATAATGCCCAAAGTGGAAAATGGCATTTTTTTTGCCATTTTGAAAAATATAAAAAAAATTAATAAAAAGTGATCAAAAGGTTGCACAGTCCTAAACATTATAGCAATGAAAACGCCATCTAAAATTGCAAAAAATAACACCACCCACAGCTCCGTACACCAAAGTATGAAAAAGTTATTAGCGCCAGAATATGACAATATCCCAAAAAAAAATTTTGTACAGGAGGTTTTAATTTTTGTAAATGTATGAAAATATTACAAAACCTATACAAATTTGGTATCCCCGTAATCGTACCAACCCAAAGAATAAAGTAGACATGTAATTTGCGGCGCACAGTGAAAGCCGTAATATCCAAGCCCACAAGAAAACGTCACAAATGTTTTTTTCACCATTTTCACTGCATTTGGAATTTTTTTCCTGCTTCCCAGTACTCTTATGTGGAAAAATAAAAAAGTTATAGATTTTTGAAGGTGGTGAGTGAAAAATGGAAGTGAAAAAACTAAAAAAGGCCAAATTGTTAAGGGGTTAATCCCATAAAATAGCACCAAAGACAAAAATACCACTTTTTTGCCATTTTGAAAAATATTAAAAAAATGAATGAAAATGGTCAAAAGGCCGTACAGTCCTCAATATGGTAGCATTGAAAACGTCATCAAAAGACAAAAAAATTATATCAAACACAGCTCTGTAAGTAAGAAAAAGTTATTAGCGCCAGAAGATGGCAAAATGAAGAATGAAAAAGGGATTTAACTTTTTGTACATGTTTAAAAATATTATAACACCTATATAAATTTGGTATCCCCATGATTGCACTGACCCAAAGAATAAAGAAGACATGTCAATTGAAACATATAATGAAAGCCATAAAAACCAAGCCCACAAGAAAATGGTGCAAATGCACTTTTTCACCAATTTCACTGCATTTTAAAATGTTTTCCCCGCTTCCCAGTACACAGCATGGAATATTAAACTCTGTCACTATGAATTTGTTATGCAGAAAACAGGCTCTTTTCATGTAAAAATAAAAAGTTATAGATTTTTGAAGTGAGGGAGTGAAAAATGAAAACGTAAAAACGAAAAAGGGCCTGGTCATTATGTTGATAGATTCCCTTTAATTAATTTTTATTAAATTTAGGAAAACAGAACAAGCTGTCAGATAGCTTCTCTCCCAGATCTTTCTGGAAAAAGAACTGTATAATAATAATTTTAGCAATATAAAAAATGCTAAATAAAAAAAGGGTTGAGGTATTACCACTACAGTCAAACATGGTGAGGAGTTCCAGAACAGGGCGCAATATTTCTATAAGTTCTATTTTCATATACGGGAGTTGCAAGTATCTATGGATCAACTACTTTAGGCTCTATAATTCCCAGCAAAGAACTCAGCAAGGTGGAGATACCACAATTCCTATGTCAACCATATAAGCCTTAAATAGGAATAAACAGAAAATAAGCAAGTGCTTTACCAGTGAGTTTTCCCCCTTTCGTTCTAATAAGCGAAGGAGAGGAATACAGTAACCAGCCCTCACATTTGTAAGCCCTCTGGAAGAAGTGACTTCCACTAGCCCAACAACGCAATGATAAATAGACTAAAAGCTACCTCTTATTTGTCACTGCCTCTTCATATACACTTCTTTCTAGTATAGACATCTGTATGACAAGCACAGAATCCACCAAGGAGAATTTCCAAGAAATAGTAGTACAGTATACAGAACTATCATGAGAAAAAATGAGAAATAACACAGTAATATCTTTCATCTGTAAGAAGATATGCCCTCACATTGAAATGATCAATAAACTATGCATGACCCCTTTGAAGGAGATTGCTGCCAAGGAGGCACGTCTTTTACTGAAGCTTGCACTAAGGAGACCTTCTTCAACAATTTTTACAAAATGGAATGTGAAAAGTAAATATGTTATAAAAAAAATTAACAGAATCTCTGGCACTTAGAATCTCTTTATACATTCTATACTTTCTTAAGGTACCGTACTTGACTATTGTTGCCCTTTCTGAATTATTTTTATGCTTATACAAAGGTAACCACCGTAACAATTAGAAATTGATGCATCATTGAGAATGGGCGCCTCTCCATCTCCAGTTATAGATTTTCACATAAAGTAATGGTCACTTTGTTGGAAGAGAAGTAATCCTGAAAAATAGAGAAACATGAAACATTCCTTAATCAGAAAATAAGTGGATTTTATTCATTATTTTAAATACAGGCGATCCCCTACTTAAGAACACTTGACTTACAGATGACCCCTAGTTGCAAACAGACCTCTGGTAATTGGTAATTTACTTTACTTTTGCCCCAGGCTACAATAAATAGCTGTAACAGTTATCAAAGGTGTCTGTAATTAAGCATTATTGTTAATCCTGGTTCTGTTGACAACCCAACATTTTTAAAATCCAATTGTCAAAAAATATTTGACTTGGGTTACAATAATAAAATATACAGTTCCAACTTACATACAAATTTAACTTAAGAACAGACCTAAAGACCCAACTTTGTATGTAACCTGGGGACTGCCTGTAGCTTACTGCCACATAATAGGAGGAGGCTGAAATTATACTTAAAGGACACCTGTCATCAGGTCTCTGCCACTAGTCCTGTCACCTCTACCTGTTGGAGCAGCTCACAAGGATCCATCCCAGCCTTTATCTAGTTATTTCATACATTATTCATTGTAAAATCATCTATTCTTTATCATGTAAATGAGGCTGGTCACATGGTCAGAGGCAGTGATGTCACCCCTGTCACCCTCTCCTCCCCCTGCTCATGTCTGTGTGTAATGTATAGTAAAGCATGGCTAGTCTCTGTGCTGCATCTGCTGACATGCTGCATCCTCCTAATACACATGTGAGAGACACAGACATCAGCTACACATGAATCTGACATGTTCTGCTGTAACATGGCTGCATCCTGGAGCTGCTGTATCTCTCCTAAACACACACACACACACACACATGCACACACAGGCTGCAGGGGGCGTGGCCACCAGCACCAGGAAGCACATCATTATACAGCCTCACATCATTATACAGGCTGTCAGTCATGCACTGGGGGTGTGGCTGTGCCTCCCACTCATGAATAGAGTGGACAGCTTGAATATGCTAATGCTTCATTGGACATTTCACAGGTCATTTGCATACAGCTTTAGGACCTCATTGCTTAGGTTTACAGGCATGTAGAGGGACAATGAAGGGATAGAGGCAATGCTCTCTAATAGCAGTTTATGAAAATATATTTAGTTTAGGGGGGTTATTTTGCATGACGGGTTCTCTTTAAAGATCAACCAGAATATTTTCAATTGACTTGATTATTATTATTACTCAGTTTTTAAAATATTAAGCCGTGCAATGCCATAGAAGAAAAGGTCTAAAACAATATCCACAATTACTTGTAGTGACCAAAAATGCAGCAATTTTAGGCTCTTATGCTAACAGAGTCCCCAGTCTTGTTCACTCACTTGCTTCCTCCATCCAAACATGGTTCAGATGGGTATATCCCTTTCAAGTCCACAAAAAATGCATCCATCAACTAAACTGCATCCATATGATATCTACCATATATATATATATATATATATACTCGAGTATAGGCCGAGTTTTTCAGCACAAAAAAATGTGCTGAAAAACACAAACTCAGCTTATACTCGAGTCAAACTAAAATCGACACCAAAAAAAAGAAAAAAACTCAAAACTCACCTTTCCCGCGGCCCCCTTCGGGTCTTCTGTGCGATCCGTCGGTCAGCGGCAGGTCCGTGCGATGTCACAGGCACTGACATCAGCCGCTGCGATAGTATTGTGTGTGCCGGCAGCCGGCACACACTGTGTTGTCAGCGCTTTGCGGACCTGCCGCTGACTTGCCGCGAACCAAACACGAAAAAAAATCAAAACTCACCTTTCCGGCGGCCCCTCGGGTCTTCTGTGATCCGTCAGTCAGCGGCAGGTCGTGTGATGTCACAGGCACTGACATCAGCAGCTGTAATAGTATTGTGTGTGCGGCAGCCGGCACACCTGTGTTGTCAGCGGCCGTGCGGCTGCGTTTAGCGCTGTGCACGGAAGGACATGCCGTGACTGATGGATCACACAGAAGACCCGAGGGGCGGGGCCGCGAAAGGTGATTTTTTTTTTTAAATCACGGGCCGGGGGCCGGCTCCATAACGGGGCACAGGGGCCGACAGGCCAATGGCCCGGGGCACGGGCTGACAGGCTATATACCGGGGTACAGGGGCTGGCAGGCTATATACCAGGGCACAGGGGCTGGCAGGCTATATACCGGGGCACAGGGTCTGGCAGGCTGTATACTGGGGCACAGGGGCTGGCAGGCTGTATACTGCAGCACAGGGGCTGGCAGGCTATATACTGGGGCACAGGGGCTGGCAGGCTATATACTGGGGGGCTAGCTGGCTATGTACTTCTGGGGGCTTGCTGGCTATATACTTGGGGGAAGGGGCTGTGACCAATGCATTTCCCACCCTCGGCTTATACTCGGGTCAGCTTATACTGGAGTATATACGATATGTACTTTTTGCTGACCCATTGACTTCTATGGTAGTCCATGGTAATAAGTAGTGCATGCTGCTTTTTTTCTCTGTGACATATGGTCCATTAAAAAATGGATAGCTAAATAGGCTCATAGAAAATAATCAGTCAGTATGCCATTAGGGAAATTAATGATGCCATGATGCCCGTTAAAACCGCTCATCGGATATAGGCCTAAGCATGGCACGTGTCCATGCTCACTCTGGGAAATACAGATTTTACAGACCAAGCCCAGTGCCAGATACTGGACAGAAGGTTATTCCAACGTAAAAACCCAGAAAGGCAAAAGATCTCAATAATACCTATTATCGAATGGCTGTCAATAGGGGCAATGTTGGTGCAATAGATGGCATTGGAAGGGGTTATGCACATAGTTTGGCAATGTAGTGTATATGAGCTCCATCTACTGTAATAGTAAGTTCCTGTAAAATAACACACTTCTTAATGTGTTTCTTTCCTGTTTTTTTTTTGCCACATTTAGTTAAGAAGAAATGTACATGACTGTCTTTTAGATGTAAAGAAACAGCTTTTCAATAAGCCTCTGTCTTAAATCTCAGCTTCAAAGTTTGCTCTGTGTGTAGGATTTTCTGTACATAAACCAAGAAATAAGGTTTCATTCCCATGAGACTATAGAAGATATTTCTTAGTACTGCAATTCACTTCCTAGAACAATAAACAGAACTTTCAATATGCAAACAGCTACAATCCTGTTAGTGTTACTCCGGAAAATGACCAGCACAAACTGAGCCTTTGTAATTCATAAGGAAAATACAGTTCATAAATCTAGGGGAGATTATTAAACAATCACATCAAATGAAGAAGTGGGAACTATGTCGATTAAACTCCGAAAAATAATTTGCAGAAAATGGGTTTTTAGCTTAATTAATGAAGCAGACCAGATACTACTTTTCACCAGAAACAGTTTTACATTGAAATTTGTCAATGACATTATAATACCTATTGAACTGAGAATTCTGTATCAATCAAAATTCCCATGTTGTTGTTCACATAGACAACCACGTAAGGGTTGTACAGGATTATCAATTTTATAACTTTTTTTTTTTAAACAAGCAGGGAGCATATAAAATAACAATCAAATACAGTCGGTCCCCTATTTAAAGGACGCACACGACTCTACAGACAACCCATAGGTACAGACGGACTCCTCTGACCTCTGGTGAAGCTTTCTGAATGATTTACTTTAGTACCCAGACTGCACGTGATCAGCTGTAAGGGTCTGTAATGAAGCTTTATTGATAATCCTTGCGCCCATTACAGCAAAAAAATGTCAAACTCCAATTGTCACTGGGGCCAACATTTTTTTTGTCTGGATCTACCATTATAAAATATACAGTTTCAACTTACAACAAATTCAACTTAAGAACAAACCTCCGGACCTTTTCTTGTACGTAACCCGGGGACTGCCGGTATACCAGTGACAGATTAAGTTCCCATAGCCCTTAGCTGTTCACACGACAGACCCCCCAAGCACCAAACCAACCTTGTGACCCGAGGCCTAATTTCTTCCACCATGACACTAATGTACCCGTTTCTGCCCACTTTATTGAAATGTACACAGCAAGAACCCCCTTCAACAATAGTTTAAACGAGAGCCCCCTCGTCCACAGTTAGAGCGGCCACTTTAATGAAGGCTGTTTCCTCTTCTGGTCTGCACGCAACACTATGACATTACACGGCCATGACCCCGCCATGTCATAGTGTATGCACCTGGCCGAGAGAGAGAATAAGACGCAGCCACGGGAGAAAGAAGGCGGAGGTGAGTATAGCATTTTTTTAACCTAGCAATCTTCAGATAGGTCTGGGTATGGTCAGGCTGTGGCATCTTGTAAGCGGGAGGCACCTGCCCATACTGCCTATGAAGATCTGCCATTAAGCCTACTATATTAATAAATAATCTTTATTTGATTTGTGCCATCAAAATTCTGTAGTGTTTACAGATTCTGGGGAACATACAAAATAAAATAAAATCTAGCCCAAAAAAAAGTGGGCATCCTGTTTATGGGAAAAACAAGTAATTATCAAATGGTAATTAGCTTACAAATGAAAAAAAATATATCAAATATTCCTTGTTGAAAATCAAAATCAAGAAAACAAAAATTATACATTTAAACCTCATTAACTGACCTAAACAGGGCCTGTAATTAGTATAAGGAGATGACATATTAATACCACCTTAAAACACCTTAAAACCTTACCAAACTAATCATACAAATACAAACTATAAAAACATGATACATGATTGTTTTCCAATCTCAATGGATATCTATTATCTCTTGTATTGTAAAACCGTTCCCTCTCATGTTTTTTCTTAAGAAATTTAAGCATGGTGAAACTATCCTTCAGTAAATGTCCCCTAAAAAAGTTCAACATACCCTTTTACTGTGTTAGGACTGGTGGGCATTTACCTCATTATTTCAAAGAGATACCAGTTTACACTTTCTCACTTAAATGAAAGGTGTGTTCTGGGACCGTATTGTAGGCCCATGCACACGACACGACAGCCAAATGCACCCAGATCATGCCCCCATAGGGACTTTGACAGCTGGTCATGGGGAAGGTCTTCACCACACCGTTACCAAGCCAGGAGGATGCACTGCAAAAATATAGAGCTGGTTCTAGTATTTGGACCTATTTGTGGTGCGGTTGCAGAGTGGAAAGTGAAGAACGCTCACTCCTCCTACACTCTTCAACTGGCTGTGTGTGGTTACGGCCCAGTAAAGCACATGGTCATGTGCATGAGGCCTAAACAGCTCATAAGCAGGGATTGCGTAATCCACTGGATAGATCATTGGTAGCATGGGGGGGTAAAAACTCCATTAAGCTAAATATCAGGTTCACACAAATAAAAGACACTCTCTTCAATAAGACCTTCCTAACCTTAGTCTTCAAAATCTACCTTCTTTAAAATAGCTGCTTTATATTGCTATGTGTATATACTGTTACCATCTTGAATTTAAACTATATTATTTAGCAAAAATTCCAATACCTCTGGTTTCGTCACATGTAAAAAACCGTGGGGGGTCATTTATTATTGTCGAATGGTTCTGTTTGCGCACAAGCTGTCTACTGTAATAGACTGTTATTTTTTTTTTTATTGTGTCGCACAGGCCTAATAAATTGGCACACAGCCAAAGTGTCTGAAATTACTCCATGTTCACAAAGGAGAAATAGAGCTAGCAGATTTCTTTATTTGGATTTAAATGTGCGACACCAAATTGTGCCAAAAAAGTGTTGAAAAAAACTAGAATAACAGTAAACAGTGTCTGGATCTCAATTTGCGCCCAAATCGAGTGACAAAAAAAACAGTGAGTGTTGAAAAGAAGCTAATTTGTGGCATGACAAATTATAAATGAGCACGCCATAGTACCGCAGTAAAAGATAAAAATAGTGGCCGGCAAAAATGTGGCAAATATCCCAGATTGTCAGAATACCCTAGTGAGCATCAAAAGCTATAAGCCTATGAGGAATACTTAACGGACACCTGTCATCAGGTCTGTGTCACTATATCTGTCATGCTACCGTTGGGGCAGCTGACAAGGATCGATCCCAGCCTTTATCTAGTCAATTGATACATTAATCATTTAAAATCATCTATTCTTTATTATGTAAGAGACTCGTCACCATGGTCAGAGGCAGTGATGTCACCCCTGTTACCCCCCCCTCTCCTCCCCCTGCTCATGTCTGTGTGGGATGTATAGTAAAGCATTGCTAGTGTGGTGCTGCATCTGCTGACATGCTGCATGCTCTGTAAGAGACACAGTACACAAGTAGCCGAATGTTCTGCTAATCAGTGGTGGCGAACCTATGGCACGGATGCCAGAGGTGCACTCAGAGCCCTTTCTGTGTGGGCACCTGGGCATAGCCCCAGCACACCAGACCAGGACTCGAAGAATCTTCACTGCAGTTCCAAGCAACTAAAAGATGCTGCTTTCAGTCATATTTTGATAGTTATACACTTACTTGGGACTGTAGGAAGAGGGAGAATAAAGGCGAATTATCTTTGAGGGGACCTCTGCTGGCCCCTGATGCTATTTTCCATCTTACTATGTTGCTGTCCTCAGCGTCCAATATGATTGTTGAAAAACAGGGAGCAGTAAGTTAATTTTTGATTGGCACCTCGCGATAAATAAGGGGCGTTTTGGGTGTCTTTTTGGGCACCGGCGCTAAAAGTTCGCCATCACTTGTGCTATATCATGGACTGCCGGAGCTGTTGTATCTCTCCTATACACACACAGGCTGCAGGAGCATGGCCAACAGCACCCGAAGCACATCCATTATACAGTCTCACTCATTATACAGGCTGTCATCATGCACTGGGGGTTTGGTGTACCTCCCACTTATGAATAAGTGGACAGCTTGAATATGCTAAAGACTACTTGGACATTCACAGGTCATTTACATACAGCTTTAGGACCTTATTGCTTAATTTACAGGCATGTAGAGGGACAATGAAGGGATAGAGGCATGCCTCTCTAATGGCAGTTTAGAAAATATATTTAGTTTAGGGGGGTCATTTTGCCTGACGGTTCTCTTTAATTGGCAAAAAATCCATAGGGAGAGCTCTTACTTCCTAAACCTAATGAAAACCTATAACTCAACTGAATCAGTTCCCTACGCTGTAACTGAAGAGAGTTCAACCCAATTGATTACAGTGCTGTCTACAAGTTGGAACCTGTTCCTTCTGGAATAAAATACTAATTGTCTGAAATATTCATAGGCTTCCTAAAAGTCATGCCGATGGTAAGGGACTGACCTTACAAGTGTAGCAAAACGAGGTGTGGTTTCCCTGTCCCATCCTGAAAAAGTACTTCAATGTTACAAACTTGTACAAACTGTGCTTGAAGGATTGGAATGGCTGCACAAACCATACGTCCATAATCTGTAGATAATCTACATTTGTGGTTACTTATCCTTGCCTTCGCTCCTAAAAATTCAAATACTAACTAATAATGAAGGGAAAGGCAATGTGCATCCTCTGATATCTGCATAAAAATACTTTGGATTTGCTTGAAAGATTGAGTAATTTAGGATTACTCAATGGTCCCAGGTGTGAGAAATGTAAAGGGAAAGTGACCGATGTAGTTGATGTATTGAGAAATGAGCAACATTAGAGATTCTGCACATGAGATGCACCTAGGTTATAGAACATGTGTATCTTTGCATATTATATCAATGGTTTAGCCATCTGGACACATAACACGAAAACTTGCTCTGCAGATGTTTGCAAGGTTCAGTTACTTAGAAAGGCCTGCCCATTGGTTGAAATAGGCAAACTCCAATGACCTATTAGCTATGACATATTATTATGGCAAAAGTGTCAGTGTAGCAAAATCAGCATCACAGAATGCAGCTTTTATTCATTTTCAAAAAAAGTACATTTTGCAAAAATTACATGTCCACAATTGATATTGCATACATCTTTGTGGTTTTCATAATGACTTATTCTTGCAGTGGTAGTAAAACAGAAAGGGGTCTATTTGGCATCATAGTTTGTAGTTTGTTTTCAGACAAAGTGGGGCCCTGGGTAAATTAAAAGTGGGGCCGCAAAATAAAACAATTTATGAACAGCACATTTAGTAAAAGTTTCTTAGTCCTCCACAATAATAACATTTTGTAGTTTACAAACAGTACTATGGTAAGGCAATCTATAATGGTACGGTATAATGGTCCACATGCAGGGGGCTATTTAGGACAGGTGCCCTGGGCAAATGTCCAGTTTGCCGCCCGGTTGTAAGGTGGAAAAAAGATGGAAGTACATCAAGTCCAACCTTTAAGAATTAAATAAATATTTTTCCCTATAACATGTGATATTTTTTTCTCTCTAGAAAGGCATCCAGGCCTCTTGAACATGTATATAGAGTTCGGGCTATAACAACCTCCTGCGGAAGAGAGTTCTGTAGTCTCACTGCTCTTACAGTAAAGAACCTTTGTTTATGTCGATGGTAGAATGCGCCTCTCATCTAGGTGCAGAGGATGCCCCTTGTCCTGGTCACAGTCCTAGGTATAAAACATCTTTGGATGCCCATTCAGGATTTGTACATTGTAATGAGGTCTCCTCTCAGTTGTCTTTTTCTAAACAAATAATCCCAAATTTTGTTAATCTGTCATTGTATTCTAGTCCCCCATTCCCCTGATAATCTTGGTTACTCCCCTCTGCACCCTTTCCAGTTTGACTATGTCCTTTTATACACTGGGCCCTAAACTGTACACAATGTTCTCAGGGGTGCTCTGACCAGTGATTTGTATAAGGGCAAAATATGTCTTTATCATGAGAATCTATTCCTCTCTCGATCCAAAATTGTATTAGCTTAGCAGAAGCCGCCTGGCTCTGGTAACTAAATAAGTTTACCATCCACCAATACTCCTGTTACTAGAACATAATTATATTATTCCAAGTGTACATCTTTACATTATATACATTAAACATCATCCACCATTTCTCTACCCATCCTCAAGCTTTCACAAATCACCTCTGTAATGCTAAACTATATCGCCTCAGTATTTATTACTTTACACAGCTTAGCATCATCTGCAAATATTGAAACTTGACTGTGTAAACCATACAGGTCATTGAGAAATATATTAAAAGAAGTGGGCCCAATACTGACCCCTGTGGCACTCCACTGGTAACTCAACCCAATCTGAAATGATGCCAATAATGCGACCCACTGTTTTTTATCACTTAGCCAATTACAGAAATACACAGAATTTCCCTAGTCCCAACAGGTCACTTTATGTACCAACATTTTATCGGCAACTGTGCCAAATGCCTTTGAAAAGTCCAAATTTACAACATCCACAGCATCCCCCAGATCCAGGTCTGGAACTTACTTCCTTATAGAGCCCATCAGATTAGTCTGACAGGACCGATCTCTCATAAACCCTTGCTGAAGCTGGGTTATAAGGTTATGTACAGGGAGGTTGTCCAGGATAGCATCTCTAACAAACCCCTCAAATATTTTCCCTAACAAAAAGTTTAACTCACAGGTCTATAGTTTCAGGATGCTTTTTGATCCTTTTTTTATATTGGTAACCATTGTGCTATGCACCAGTCCTCAGGGAACTTCAAATATTAAAAAATAACGGTCTGTCTATCATCTTGGTACATAGGTTCATGCAAAACCTGGGGTGTATGCCATCTGGGTCCAGTGATTTGTATATCTTAGTGGTTGTGAGGCAGCGCCATACCTCTTCCTTGGTTAAACTGTTGACATTCCAAAGGGAAGTTACAATCATTCCTCATTGTGTCTTCACCAGTGGATTTTCCTGGTAAAGACAGTCAGAAGGTGACATTAGTAGATTGGCCCTTTCCTTCATTTCCTTCCACCATGACCCCCATGTTTTCCTAGAGGGCCCACACTCTCAGTTTTTAGTTTATCATTTATATACTTGAAAATATTTGGGATTATATTTGTTTCCCTGGCAATACTTCTTTCAGTAGATTTTGCGGCCTTTATATGCTTTTTCCAGGATCTATTTTTCTGTCTATACTCCTGTAATGCCTCAACGCTACCTTGTGTTTTAGCACCTATTTACAATGTATGGAGAATTAGTACCTTTTCATGTTTATCAGATTCTGCCAGCAAACAAGGAATACCTTAACTAAGCAAAAGGTACATAAGTGGTTTGGTTTTAGTACGTCACACCTCGGCTGCAGAAGTTTGGAGGGGTTCACAGGATGAGCCAATTCCAGCAAACACCCACGGTAACAACCACGATCAGTGTTGCCTTCGATCGGCACCAGCAAAGCCATATTGGCCCAGATCATCACTCCCTATGATGTCATCAGTGAGCGGTCATCTGTTACCATGACAGCTTTGAGTCATAAAAACCAGGGCTGTTCTGAGTTTACGGCTATTACAATGTGCAATTTGCAATATGTGCAGTATGGCAATATATGGTGGATCAACAGGAGACAACAGGGTTTTAAAGTACCCTATCTCATCTGAAAAAATATTAAAAAAAAAAGGTAAAAATGTTTTTAAAAAATTCTATAAAAAACAACATAAAAATTCAAATGATCCCCTTTTCCATAGAACTGTATGAATATAACAGTAAAAATCATAAACCTGTTAGGTATTGTGGCTTCTGTCTATAGAAATATAATAAGGTAATTCATGGGGTTTAACCCTTCCTGACTAGTACGGCGCGCTCCTGGTCCCGGTGCATGGAGAGGGCTCACGGGCCGAGCCCTCTCCATAGCCGGTAAGTCTTGCTGCATATTGTAACAAAGGCTTACCGTAACATACGTGATGCCGCCTGCAATGCTGCCTGCTGTCAAAAGATGGCGTTGCATCTTGCTGCGGATCGTCGCTCCCCGATGAATCAGGGGAGCGGCGATCGTTGCCATGACAGCTTCGGGTCTCACGAAGGCCCGAAGCTGTCTCGTTTTAACCCATTCATTGCAATGTGCTAACTGCACATTGTAATGAATGAGGAGGAAAATCCCCATATACTGCCATTCTGCAAATGGCAGTATATGATAGGATCGATCAGACAACCAAGGGTTAAAGTACCCTAGGGAGTCTAAAAAAAAAGTAAGAGTAAAAATAAAAAAAGTTTTTAAAAAAAATTAATAGAAAAACCTAAAAAATCAACACCCCTTTCCCTAGAACTGATATGAATATTAAGAAACAGTAAAAATCATAAAACACTAGGTATCGCCGCGTCTGAAAATGCCTGATCTATCAAAATATAATACCGGTTTTCACTGTGTTTAACCCCGTAACGGAAATAATGCCAAAGTGGAAAATGGCATTTTTTTTGCCATTTTGAAAATATAAAAAATTAATAAAGTGATCAAAAGGTTGCACAGTCCTAAACATTTAGCAATGAAAACGCCATCTAAAATTGCAAAAATAACACCACCACAGCTCCGCTACACCAAAGTATGAAAAAGTTATTAGCGCCAGAATATGACATCTCCACAAAAAAATTTTGTACAGGAGGTTTTAATTTTTGTAAAGTATGAAAATATTACAAAACCTATACCAATTTGGTATCCCCGTAATCGTACCAACCCAAAGAATAAAGTAGACATGTAATTTGCGGCGCACAGTGAAAGCCGTATATCCAGCCCACAAGAAAACGTCACAAATGTTTTTTTCCCCATTTTCACTGCATTTGGAATTTTTTTCCTTCCCAGTACTCTTATGTGGAAAAATAAAAAGTTATAGATTTTTGAAGGTGGTGGTGAGTGAAAAATGAGAAAGGAAAAACTAGAAAGGCCAAATGTAAGGGGTTACCCCTTAAGGACGCAGGGTTTTGCTAATTTCTTCTCACATCTTCAAAAATCCATAACTTTTTATTTTTCCGTGTACAGAGGCTGTGGAGGGCTTATTTGTTGCGTTACAATTTTACTTTCCCATGATGTTATTTATTATTCATGCCATGTAGTGGAAGCCGCAAAAAAATTCCAAATGTGGAAAATTGAAAAAAACTGCAGTGCGTCCTGTTCTTGTGGCTCAGTTTTTACGACTTCACTCTGCGCTCAAATAACAACTCTACTTATTCTTTGGTTCGGTACAATCGCGGTGATACCAAATTTATATAGGTTTTATTGGTTTTATACATTTTCAAAAATTAAACGAATGTGTACAAAAAGGAAAAAAAAAATTTGCCATCTTCTGACGCTAATAACTTTTATACTTTGGCGCATGAGCTGTGTGAGGTGTCATTTTTTGCGAAATGAGCCGACGTTCTCATTGCTACCCTTTGAGACTGTGGACATTTGGATCATTTTTATTACATTTTTTATGTCATCTAAAAAGGTGTAAGTCGCGTTTTGGACATTTGGGGCCATTTGCCGTTCCGGAGGTCACCGCCGTCAATAACCGTTTTTATATTTTGATAGATCGGCATTTTGGGACGCGGCGATACCTAATGTGTCTGTGATTTTACTATTTTTATATTTTATATCAGTTCTAGGAAAGGGGGTGCATTTGAACTTTTAATATTTTATTAATTTTTTACATTTTTTAAACTTTTTTTTTTCTTTTTTTTTCCACTATTTCTTAGACCATCTAGTGTAAATTAACCCTAGATGGTCTGATTGTCCTGCCATATACTGCAATAACTACTGTGATTGCAGTATATGGCATTTCTGCTCACTAACATTACAATGAGCCACAGGCTCATTGTAATGAATATGCCGAAGCCATGGATCATCGGGTCAAACGAAGACCCGAGGTTACCATGGCAACCGATCGCCGCCCCCCGATGACGTTCGGGGGAGCGGCGATCGGAGGTAAGATGGCGGCGCCATGCGCCGCCAAATTTAAAGTGCCGCCGGCGACTTTGCCGGCGGCAAAGAAAAGGTTAACACCCGCGATCGGTGCAAGCACGACCGCGGGGTGATAGCGATGGGTCTTTGCTGCGATATGCAGCAAAGCCCATCTCTGTATGAAGAAGGTCTCAGCCGTGAGCCTTCTCATTACACCCTTCATAGCTCCGTGGGGATATATCCGTCACGGAGCGTGAAGGGGTAATCCCATTAAAATAGCACCAAAGACAAAAATACACTTTTTGCCATTTTGAAAAATATTAAAAAAATGAATGAAAATGGTCAAAAGGCCGTACAGTCCTCAATATGGTAGCATTGAAACGTCATCAAAAGACAAAAAAATATATCAAACACAGCTCTGTAAGTAAGAAAAGTTATTAGCGCCAGAAGATGGCAAAATGAAGAATGAAAAAGGGATTTAAATTTTTGTACATGTATAAAAAATTATAACACCTATATAAATTGGTATCCCCATGATTGCACTGACCCAAAGAAAGAAGGACATGTCAATTGAAACATATAAGAAAGCCATAAAAACCAAGCCCACAGAAAAATGGTGCAAATGCACTTTTTCACCCAATTTCACTGCATTTTTAAAATGTTTTCCCCGCTTCCCAGTACACAGCATGGAATATTAAACTCTGTCACTATGATTTGTTATGCAGAAAACAGGCTCTTTTCAGTAAAAAAAA
The DNA here is from genome assembly GCA_019512145.1 of Engystomops pustulosus. Classification (NCBI taxonomy): domain Eukaryota; kingdom Metazoa; phylum Chordata; class Amphibia; order Anura; family Leptodactylidae; genus Engystomops; species Engystomops pustulosus. The sequence goes on along the minus strand of CM033641.1, from coordinate 231,261,142 downwards.
AAGTTATAGATTTTTGAAGTGAGGGAGTGAAATGAAAACGTAAAAACGAAAAAGGGCCTGGTCATTATGTTGATAGATCCCTTTAATTAATTTTTTTAAATTTGGAAAACAGAACAAGCTGTCAGATAGCTTCTCTCCCAGATCTTCTGGAAAAAGAACTGATAATAATAATTTTAGCAATATAAAAAATGCTAAATAAAAAAAGGGTTGAGGTATTACCACTACAGTCAAACATGGTGAGGAGTTCCAGAACAGGGCGCAATATTTCTATAAGTTCTATTTCATATCGGGAGTTGCAAGTATCTATGGATCAACTACTTTAGGCTCTATAATTCCCAGCAAAGAAAAACTCAGCAAGGTGGAGATACCACAATTCCTATGTAACCATATAAGCTTAAATAGGAATAAACAGAAAATAAGCAAGTGCTTACCAGTGAGTTTTCCCCCTTTCGTTCTAATAAGCGAAGGAGAGGAATACAGTAACCAGCCCTCACATTTGTAAGCCCTCTGGAAGAAGTGACTTCCACTAGCCCAACAACGCAATGATAAATAGACTAAAGCTACCTCTTATTTGTCATGCTCTTATATACACTTCTTTCTAGTATAGACATCTGTATGACAAGCACAGAATCCAACAGGAGAATTTCCAAGAAATAGTAGTACAGGATACAGAACATCATGAGAAAAAATGAGAAATAACACAGTAATATCTTTCATCTGTAAGAAGATATGCCCTCACATTGAAATGATCAATAAACTATGCATGACCCCTTTGAAGAGATGCTGCGCAAGGAGGCACGGCTTTTACTGAAGCTTGCACTAAGGAGACCTTCTTCAACATTTTTACAAAATGGAATGTGAAAAGTAAATATGTTATAAAAAAAATTACAGAATCTCTGGCACTTAGATCTCTTTATACATTCTATACTTTCTTAAGGTACCGTACTTGACTATTGTTGCCCTTCTGAATATTTTTATGCTTATACAAAGGTAACCACCGTAACAATTAGAAATTGATGCATCATGGAATGGGCGCCTCTCATCTCCAGTTATAGATTTTCACATAAAGTAATGGGCACTTTGTTGGAAGAGAAGTAATCCTGGAAAATAGAGAACATGAAACATTCCTTAATCAGAAAATAAGTGGATTTTATTCATTATTTAAAACAGGCGATCCCCTACTTAAGAACACTTGACTTACAGATGACCCCAGTTACAACAGACCTCTGGTAATTGGTAATTACTTTACTTTTGCCCTAGGCTACATAAATAGCTGTAACAGTTATCAAAGGTGTCTGTAATTAAGCATTATTGTTAATCCTGGTTCTGTTGACAACCCAACATTTTTAAAATCCAATTGTCACAAAAAATCCAAAAATATTTGACTTGGGTTACAATAAAAATATACAGTTCCAACTTACATACAAATTTAACTTAGAACAGACTAAGACCCAACCTTGTATGTAACCTGGGGACTGCCTGTAGCTTACTGCCACAAATAGGAGGAGGCTGAAATTATACTTAAAGATCAACCTGAATATTTTTCTAGACTTGATTATTATTATTACTTAGTTTTTAAAATATTAAGCCGTGCAATGCATAGAAGAAAAGGTCTAAAACCATATCCACAATTACTTGTAGTGACCAAAAATGCAGCAATTTTAGGTCTTATGCTAACAGAGTCCCCAGTCTTGTTCACTCACTTGCTTCCTCCATCCAAACATGGTTCAGATGGGTATATCCCTTTCAAGTCCACAAAAAATGCATCCACACTAAACTGCATCCATATGATATCTACCATATATATATATATATATACTCGAGTATAGGCCGAGTTTTTCAGCACAAAAAAAATGTGCTGAAAAACACAAATCAGCTTATACTCCGAGTCAAAAAAAATCGACACCAAAAAAAAGAAAAAAACTCAAAACTCACTTTCCGCGGCCCCTTCGGGTCTTCTGTGCGATCCGTCGGTCAGCGGCAGGTCCGTGCGCTGTCACAGGCACGACAATCAGCCGCCGCCGCTGGATAGTATTGTGTGTGCCGGCAGCTGGCTGATGTCAGCGCTTTGCGGACCTGCCGCTGACTTGCCGCTGAAAAAAACAAGAAAAAAAATCAAAACTCACCTTTCCGGCGGCCCCCTCGGGTCTTCTTGTGATCCGTCAGTCAGCGGCAGGTCCGTGCGATGTCACAGGCACTGACATCAGCAGCTGTAATAGTATTGTGTGTGCCGGCAGCCGGCACACACTGTGATGTCAGCGGCTGCGGCTGCCGTTAGCGCTGTGCACGGCACGGACCTGCCGCTGACTGATGGATCACACAGAAGACCCGAGGGGGCGCCGGAAGGTGATTTTTTTTTTTAAATCAACGGGCCGGCTCTGTCAGGGCTGCGGCTGCCGTTAGCGCTGTGCACGGCACGGACCTGCCGCTGACTGATGGATCACACAGAAGACCCGAGGGGGCCGCCGGAAAGGTGATTTTTTTTTTTTTTAAATCAACGGGGCCGGGGGCCGGCTCCATAACGGGCACAGGGCTGGCAGGCTATTGGACTGGGGCACGGCTGGCAGGCTATATAACGGGGTACAGGGGCGGCAGGCTATATACCAGGGCACAGGGGCTGGCAGGCTATATACTGGGCACAGGGCTGGCAGGCTATATACGGGGCACAGGGTTGGCAGGCTATATACTGGGGGGCTAGCTGGCTATGTACTTCTGGGGGCTTGGGCGAGGGGAAGGGGGGTATATCTATATATCTGGTGGTGGTGATCATGTGGCAAGTGTGACAATGCATTCCCACCCTCGGCTTATACTCGGGTCAGCTTATACTGGAGTATATACGATAGTACTTTTTGCTGACCCATTGACTTATCTGGAGTCCATGGCAATAAGTAGTGCATGCTGCTTTTTTCTCTGTGACATATGGTCCATTAAAAAAGGATAGCTAAATAGGCATCAGAAAATAATCAGTCAGTATGCCATTAGGGAAATTAATGATGCCATGATGCCCGTTTTAAACCGCTCTCGGAAAATAGGCCTAAGCATGGCACGTGTCCATGCTCACTCTGGGAAATACAGATTTTACAGACCAAGCCCAGTGCACAGATACTGGACAGAAGGTTATTCCAACGTAAAAACCACATGAGTGTACCCTGGCTGCTTCCTTCCCTTCCCCTTTGTCTGCCTTCCTATTTGACGCTCTTTTTTTTTTCCTTTTTTTTCTTTCTTCCTTTTATTGTAGCACATCATTTCTCTTGACTTCTTCTTCTTCACCTATCTAGTGTTATAAAAATGCTAATACGATATACTATTATATTATTTTTGCACTACTATCTAATTTTATATGGCGTTCCCCAGTCAGGAGATGGCACTGCAAGAATGATGAGCTGGTTCTAATATCTTGGACCTATTTGTGGGCGGTTGCAGAGTGGAAAGTGAGAACGCTCACTCCTCCTACACTCTTCAACTGCTGTTGTGGTTACGGCCCAGTACCACATGGTCATGTGCATGAGCCTAAACACTCATAAGCAGGGATTGTCGTAACTCCCTGGATAGATCACTTGGTAGCATGGGGGGGTCGAAAACTCCTTAAGCTAAATATCAGGTTCACACAAATAAAAGACAACTCTCTCTTCAATAAGACCTTCCTAACCTTAGTCTTCAAAATCTACCTTCTTTAAAATAGCTGCTTTATATTGCTATGTGTTATATACTGTTACCCTCTTGAATTTAACTATATATATTTAGCAAAAATTCCAATACCTCTTGTTTCGTCACAATGTACAAACCGGTGGGGGTCCATTTATTATTGTCGAATGGTTCTGTTTGCGCACAAGCTGTCTACTGTAATAGACTTTATTTTTTTTTATTGTGTCGCACAGGCCTAATAAATTGGCACACAGCCAAAAGTTTCTAATTACTCCATTTCACAAAGGAGAAATAGACTAGCAGATTTCTTTATTTGGATTTAAATGTGCGACACAAATTGTGCCAAAAAAGTGTTGAAAAAACTAGAATAACAGTAACAAGTGTCTGGATCCAATTTGCGCCCAAATCGAGTGACAAAAAAAACAGTATGTTGAAAACGAAGCTAATTTGTGGCATGACAATTATAAATGAAGCCGCATAGTACTGCAGTAAAAGATAAAAAGAGTGCCGGCAAAAATGTGCAAATATCCCAGATTGTCAGAATACCCTAGTGAGCATCAAAGCTATAAGCCTATGAGGAATACTTAAAGGACACCTGTCATCAGGTCTGTGTCACTTATCTGTCAATGCTACCTTTTTGGGGCACTGACAAGGATCGATCCCAGCCTTTACTAGTCAATTGATACATTATCATTATAAATCATCTATTCTTTATTATGTAAATGAGACTGTCACATGGTCAGAGGCAGTATGTCACCCCCTGTTACCCCCCTCCCTCTCCTCCCCCTGCTCTGTCGTGTGTGATGTATAATAAAGCATTGCTAGTGTGTGTGCTGCATCTGCTGACATGCTGCATGCTCTGTAAGAGACACAGTACACAAGTAGCCGACCTGTTCTTTCGTAATCAGTGGTGGCGAACCTATGGCACGGATGCCAGAGGTGCACTCAGAGCCCTTTCTTGTGGGCACCTGGCCATAGCCCCAGCCCCCCCAGACAGGACTCGAAGAATCTTCCTGCAGTTCCAAGCAACTAAAAGATGCTGCTTTCATTCATATTTTGATAGTTACACACTTACTTGGGACTGTAGGAAGAGGGAGAATAAAGGCCGAATTATCTTTGGAGGACCTCCTGCTGGCCCCTGATGCTAATTTTTCCATCTTACATGTTGCTGTCCTCCGTCAGTCAAATATGATTGTTGAAAAACAGGGAGCAGTAAGTTAATTTTTGATTGGCACCTGGTCGCGAAATTAAGGGGGCGTTTTGGGTGTCTTTTTGGGCACCGGCGCTAAAAGGTTCGCCATCACTGTGCTATATCATGGCTGCCTGGAGCTGTTTTATCTCTCCTATCCACACACAGGCTGTCAGGAGCTGGCCAACACACCATAAGCACATCATTATACAGTCTCCTCTTAACGCTGGTCATCATGCACTGGGGTGGCTGTATCCTCCCACTTATGAATAAGCGGACAGCTTGAATATGCTAAAGACTCATGGACATTTCACAGGTCATTTACATACAGCTTTAGGACCTTATGTGCTTAAGTTTACAGGCATGTAGAGGGACAATGAAGGGATAGAGGCACTCTCTCTAATGGCAGTTTGATGAAATATATTTAGTTTAGGGGGGTCATTTTGCCTGACGGTTCTCTTAATTGGCAAAAAATCCATAGGGAGAGCTCTTACTTCCTAAACCAATGAAAACCTATAACTCAACTGAATCAGTTCCCTACGCTGTACTGAAGAAGATGTCAACCACATTGATACAGTGCTGTCCTACAAGTTGGGAACCCTGTTCCTTCTGGAATAAAATTACTAATTGTCTGAATCATGTCAATAGGCTTCCTAAAAGCCATGCTCGATTGTAAGGGGACTGCCTTACCAGTAGCAAAAGAGGTGTGTTTCCCTGTCCCATCCTTGAAAACTTACTTCAATGTTACAAACTTGTACAAACTGTTGAGCTTGAATATGGAATCTGCACAAACCATACGTCCATAATCTGTAGATAATCTACATTTTGGTTACTTATCCTTGCCTTCGTCCTAAAAATTCAAATACTAACTAATAATGAAGGGAAGGCATGTGCATCCTCTGATATCTGCTAAAAAATACTTTGGATTTGCTTGAAAGATTGAGTAATTTAGGATTACTCAATGGTCCCAGGTGTTGAGAAATGTAAAGTGGAAAGTGACCGATTAGTTTGATGTATTGAGAAATGAGCAACATTAGAGATTCTGCCATGAACATGCACCCTAGGTTATAGAACCTGATGTATCTTTGCATATTTATATCAATGGTTAGCCATCTGGACACATAACACAGAAACTCTGCTCGGCAGATGTTTTGCAAGGGTTCAGTTCTTAGAAAGGCCTGCCCATTGTTTGAAAATAGGCAAACTCCAATGACCTATTAGCTATGCACTATTATTATGGCAAAAGTGTCAGTGTAGCAAATCAGCATCACAGAATGCAGCTTTTTATTCATTTTCAAAAAAAAAGTACATTTGCAAAATTACATGTCACACAATTGATATTGCATACATCTTTGTGGTTTTTCATAATGACTATTCTTGCAGTGTGTAGTAACAACAGAAAGGGTCTATTTGGCATCATAGTTTGTAGTTTTGTTTCAGACAAAGTGGGGCCCTGGGTAAATTAAAAGTGGGGCCGCAAAATAAAACAATTTATGAACAGTCACATTTAGTAAAAAGTTTCTTTAGTCCTCCACAATAATAACATTTTGTAGTTTACCAAACATACTATGGGTAAGGCAATCTATCTTGGTACGGTATATGGTCCACATGCAGGGGGCTATTTAGGACAGGGTGCCCTGGGCAAATGTCCAGTTTGCCGCCGGTTGTAAGGTTGGAAAAGATGGAAGTACATCAATCCAACCTTTAAGAATTAAATAAATATTTTTCCCCATAACCATGTGATATTTTTTTCTCTCTAAAAGCACTCCAGGCCTCCTTGAACATGTATATAGAGTTCGGCTATAACAACCTCCTGCGGAAGAGAGTTCTGTAGTCTCACTGCTCTTAACAGTAAAGAACCTTTGTTTATGTCGATGTAAATCGCCTCTCATCTAGTGTCAAGGATGGCCCCCTTGTCCTGGTCACAGTTCCTAGGTATAAAACACTTTGGATGCCCATTTCAGGTATTTGTACATTGTATGAGGTCTCCTCTCAGTTGTCTTTTTTCTAAACAGAATAATCCCAAATTTTTGTAATCTGTCATTGTATTCTAGTCCCCCATTCCCCTGATAATCTTGGTTACTCCCCTCTGCACCCTTTCCAGTTTGACTATGTCCTTTTATACACTGGTGCCCTAAACTGTACACAATGTTCCATGTGTGCTCTGACCAGTGATTTGTAAAGGGCAAAAACATGTCTTTATCATGAGAATCTATTCCTCTCTCGATCCAAAATTGTATTAGCTTAGCAGAAGCCGCCTGGCTCTGGTAACTAAAATAAGTTTACCATCCCAATACTCCTGTTACTAGAAATAATTAATATTATCCAAGTGTACATCTTTACATTTATCTACATTAAACATCATCCACCATTTCTCTAACCCATCCTCAAGCTTTCACAAATCCTCTGTAATGCTAAACTATCGCCTCGTATTTATTCCTTTACACAGCTAGGCATCATCTGCAAATATTGAAACTTGACTGTGTAAACCACTACAAGGTCATTGAGAAATATATTAAAAAGAAGTGGTCCCAATACTGACCCCTGTGGCACTCCACTGTAACTCAACCCAATCTGAAATGTGCCAATAATGACGACCAACTGTTTTTTATCACTTAGCCAATTACCGAAATACACAGAATTTCCCTAGTCCCAACAGTCTACTTTATGTACCACCCTTTTATGCGGCAACTGTGCCAAATGCCTTTGAAAAGTCCAAATTTACAACATCCACAGCATCCCCCAGATCCAGTCGGAACTTACTTCCTTATAGAAGCCAATCAGATTAGTCTGACAGGACCGATCTCTCATAAACCCTTGCTGATGCTGGGTTATAAGGTTATGTACAGGGAGGTGTCCAGATAGCATCTCTAACAAACCCCTCAAATATTTCCCTAAACAAAAGTTAACCTCACAGGTCTAGTTTTCAGGATGCTTTTTGATCCTTTTTTTATATTGGTAACCACTTTTGTATGCACCAGTCCTCAGGGAACTTCAAATATTAAAATAACGGTCTGTCATCAATCTTGGTACATAGTGTCATGCAAAACCTGGGGTGTATGCCATCTGGGTCCAGTGATGTATATCTTAGTGGTTGTGAGGCAGCGCCATACCTCTTCCTTGGTTAAACTGTTGACATTCCAAAGGGAAGTTACAATCATTCCTCATTGTGTCTTCCACCAGTGATTTTCCTGGGTAAAGACAGTCAAGAAGGTGACATTTAGTAGATTGGCCCTTTCCTCATTTCCTTCCACCATGACCCCCATGTTATTCCTAGAGGGCCCACACTCTCAGTTTTTAGTTTCTTATCATTTATACTTGAAAATATTTGGGATTATATTTGCTTTCCCTGGCAATACTTCTTTCAGTCTATTTTGCGGCCTTTATATGCTTTTTCCAGGATCTATTTTTCTGTCTATACTCCGTAATGCCTCAACTCTACCTTGTGTTTTACACCTATTACAATGTATGGAGAATTAGTACCTTTTCATGTTTATCAGTTCTGCCAGCAAACAGGAATATACCTTAACTAAGCAAAAGGTACATAAGTGGTTTGGTTTTAGTACGTCACCTCGGTCGGCTGCAGAAGTTTGGAGAGGGTTCACAGGCGAGCCATATCCAGCAAACACCCACCGTAACAACCACGATCAGTTGCTTGCCTTCGATCGGCCCAGCAAAGCCATATTGGCCAGATCATCACTCCCTATGATGTCATCAGTGAGCGGTCATCTGTTACCATGACAGCTTTGAGTCATAAAAACCAGGCTGTGGTCTGAGTTTAGCTATTACAATGTGCAATTTGCAATATGTGCAGTATGGCAATATATGGTAGGATCAACAAGACAACCGGGTTTAAAGTACCCTATCTCATCTGAAAAATATTAAAAAAAAAAGGTAAAAATTTTTTTAAAAAATTCTATAAAAAAACCATAAAAATTCAAATGATCCCCTTTTCCATAGAACTGATATGAATATAACAGTAAAAATCATAACCATGTTAGGTATTGTGGCTTCTGATCTATAGAAATATAATACGTAATTCATGGTGTTTAACCCTTCCTGACTAGTACGGCGCGCTCCGGTCCCGGTGCATGGAGAGGGCTCACGGGCCGAGCCCTCTCCATAGCCGGTAAGTCTTGCTGCATATTGTAACAAGCTTACCGGTAACATACGTCGATCGCCGCCTGCAATGCTGCCTGCTGCTTCAAAAGAGGCGTTGCATCTTGCTGCGGATCGTCGCTCCCCGATGACATCACGGGGAGCGGCGATCCGTTGCCATGACAGCTTCGGGTCTCACGAAGGCCCGAAGCTGTCTCGTTTTAACCATCTCATTGCAATGTGCTAACTGCACATTGTAATGATGAGGAGGAAAATCCCCATATACTGCCATCTGCAAGATGGCAGTATATGATAAGATCGATCAACAACCAAGGGTTAAAGTACCCTAGGGAGTCTAAAAAAAGTAGAGTAAAAATAAAAAAAGTTTTAAAAAAATTAAATAGAAAAACCTAAAAATCAAATCACCCCCTTTCCCTAGAACTGTATAATATTAAGAAACAGTAAAAATCATAAACACAGCTAGTATCGCCGCGTCTGAAAATGCCTGATCTATCAAAATATAATACCGGTTTTCACTGTGTTTAACCCCGTAACGGAAAATAATGCCAAAGTGGAAAATGGCATTTTTTTGCCATTTTGAAAAATATAAAAAAATTAATAAAAATTGATCAAAAGGTTGCACAGTCCTAAACATTATAGCAATGAAAACGCCATCTAAAAATTGCAAAAAATAACACCACCCACAGCTCCGTACACCAAAGTATGAAAAGTTATTAGCGCCAGAATATGACAATATCCCAAAAAAAAATTTTGTACAGGAGGTTTTAATTTTGTAAATGTATGAAATATTACAAAACCTATACAATTTGGTATCCCCGTAATCGTACCAACCCAAAGAATAAAGTAGACATGTAATTTGCGGCGCACAGTGTAAAGCCGTAATATCCAGAGCCCACAGAAAACGTCACAAATGTTTTTTTCAACCCATTTTCACTGCATTTGGAATTTTTTTCCTGCTTCCCAGTATCTTATGTGGAAAAATAAAAAAGTTATAGATTTTTGAAGGTGGTGAGTGAAAAATGGAAGTGAAAAAACTAAAAAAGGCCAAATTGTTAAGGGGTTAACCCCTTAGGACGCAGGGTATTTTGCTAATTTCTCGGCTCTCATCTTCAAAAATCCATAACTTTTTCATTTTTCCGTGTACAGAGCTGTGTGAGGGCTTATTTTGTGCGTACAACATTTTACTTTCCCATGATTTATTTATTATTCATGCCATTTAGTGGAAGCCGCAAAAAAATTCCAAATGTGGAAAATTGAAAAAAACTGCATGTCGTCATGTTCTTGTGCTCAGTTTTTACGACTTTCACTCTGCGCTCCAAATAACAACTCTACTTATTCTTTGGTTCGGTACAATCGCGGTGATACCAAATTTATATAGGTTTTATTGCGTTTTAAATACATTTTCAAAATTAAACGAATGTGTACAAAAAGGAAAAAAAAAATTTGCCATCTTCTGACGCTAATAACTTTTCATACTTTGGCGCGGGACTTGTGAGGTGTCATTTTTTGCGAATGAGCCGACGTTCTCATTGCTACCCTTTGAGGACTGTGCGACATTTGGATCATTTTTATTACATTTTTTATGTCATCTAAAAAGGTGTAAAAGTCGCGTTTTTGGACATTTGGGGCGCCATTTGCCGTTCCGAGGTCACCGCCGTCAATAACCGTTTTTATATTTTGATAGATCGGGCATTTTGGGACGCGCGATACTAATGTGTCTGTGATTTTAACTATTTATTATATTTTATATCAGTTCTAGGGAAAGGGGGGTGATTTGAACTTTTAATATTTTATTATTTTTTACATTTTTTAAACTTTTTTTTTCCTTTTTTTTTCCAACTTTTCTTAGACCATCTAGTGTAAATTAACCCTAGATGGTCTGATTGCTCCTGCCATATACTGCAATACTACTGTAGATTGCAGTATATGGCATTTCTGCTCACTATACATTACAATGGCCACAGGCTCATTGTAATGAATTGCAGAAGCCATGTATCCTCGGGTCAAACGAAGACCCGAGGTTACCATGGCAACCGATCGCCGCCCCCCGATGACGTTCGGAGGAGCGCGATCGGAGGTAAGATGGCGGCGCCCATGCGCCGCCAAATTTAAAGTGCCGCCGGCGACTTTGCCGGCGGCAAAAAAGGTTACACCCGCGATCGGTGCAAGCACCGCCCGCGGGTGATAGCGATGGGTCTTTGCTGCGATATGCAGCAAAGCCCATCTCTGTATGAAGAAGGCTCAGCCCCTGAGCCTTCTTCATACACCCTTCATAGCTCCGTGGCGGATATATCCTCACGAGCGTGAAGGGGTTAATCCCATAAAATAGCACCAAAGACAAAAAATACACTTTTTTCCATTTTGAAAAATATTAAAAAATGAATGAAAATGGTCAAAAGGCCGTACAGTCCTCAATATGGTAGCATTAAAACGTCATCAAAAGACAAAAAAATTATATCAAACACAGCTCTGTAGTAAGAAAAAGTTATTAGCGCCAGAAGATGGCAAAATGAGAATGAAAAAGGGATTTAACTTTTTGTACATGTATAAAAATTATAAACACCTATATAAATTGGTATCCCCATGATTGCACTGACCCAAAGAATAAAGAAGACATGTCAATTGAAACATATAATAAAGCCATAAAAACCAAGCCCACAAGAAAATGGTGCAAATGCACTTTTTCACCAATTTCACTGCATTTTTAAAATGTTTTCCCCGCTTCCCAGTACACAGCATGGAATATTAAACTCTGTCACTATGAATTTGTTATGCAGAAAACAGGCTCTTTTCATGTAAAAATAAAAGTTATAGATTTTTGAATGAGAGTGAAAAATGAAAACGTAAAAACGAAAAAGGGCCTGGTCATTATGTTGATAGATTCCCTTTAATTAATTTTATTAAATTTAGGAAAACAGAACAAGCTGTCAGATAGCTTCTCTCCCAGATCTTTCTGGAAAAGAACTGTATAATATAATTTTAGCAATATAAAAAATGCTAAATAAAAAAAGGGTTGAGGTATTACCACTACAGTCAACATGGTGAGGAGTTCCAGAACAGGGCGCAATATTTCTATAAGTTCTATTTTCATATACGGGAGTTGCAAGTATCTATGATCAACTACTTAGGCTCTATAATCCCAGCAAAGAACTCAGCAAGGTGGAGATACCACATTCCTATGTCAACCATATAAGCCTTAAATAGGAATAAACAGAAAATAAGCAAGTGCTTTACCAGGGAGTTTTCCCCCTTTCGTTCTAATAGCGAAGGAGAGGAATACAGTAACCAGCCCTCACATTTGTAAGCCCTCTGGAAGAAGTGACTTCCACTAGCCCAACAACGCAATGATAATAGACTAAAGCTACCTCTTATTTGTCACTGCCTCTTCATATACACTTCTTTTCTAGTATAGACTCTCTGTATGACAAGCACAGATCCACCAAGGAGAATTTCCAAGAAATAGGTAGTACAGTATACAGAACTATCATGAGAAAAAATGAGAATAACACAGTAATATCTTTCATCTGTAAAAGATATGCCCTCACATTGAAATGATCAATAACTATGCATGACCCCTTTGAAGGAATCTCCAAGGAGGCACGTCGTTACTGAAGCTTGCACTAAGGAGACCTTCTTCAACAATTTTTTACAAAATGGAATGTGAAAAGTAAATATGTTATAAAAAAAATTAACAGAATCTCTGGCACTTAGAATCTCTTTATACATTCTATACTTTCTTAAGTACCGTACTTGACTATTGTTGCCCTTTCTGAATTATTTTTATGCTTATACAAAGGTACCCCGTACAATTAGAAATTGATGCATCATTGAGAATGGGCGCCTCTCCATCTCCAGTTATAATTTTCACATAAAGTAATGGTCACTTTGTTGGAAGAGAAGTAATCCTGAAAAATAGAGAAACATGAAACATTCCTTAATCAGAAAATAAGTGGATTTTATTCATTATTTTAAAATACAGGCGATCCCCTACTTAAGAACACTTGACTTACAGATGACCCCTAGTTACAAACGACCTCTGGTAATTGGTAATTTACTTTACTTTTGCCCTAGGCACAAAAAGCTGTAACAGTTATCAAAGGTGTCTGTAATTAAGCATTATTGTTAATTCCTGGTTCTGTTGACAACCCAACATTTTTAAAATCCAATTGTCACAAAAATCCAAAAAATATTTGACTTGGGTTACAATAATAAATATACAGTTCCACCTTACATACAAATTTAACTTAAGAACAGACTAAAGACCCAACTTTGTATGTAACCTGGGACTGCCTGTAGCTTACTTGCCCATATAGGAGGAGGCTGAAATTATACTTAAGATCAACCTGAATATTTTCTATGGACTTGATTATTATTATTACTGTTTTTAAATATTAAGCCGTGCAATGCCATAGAAGAAAAGGTCTAAAACCATATCCACAATTACTTGTAGTGACCAAAAATGCAGCAATTTTAGGCTCTTATGCTAACAGAGTCCCCAGTCTTGTTCACTCACTTGCTTCCTCCATCCACATGTTCAGATGGGTATATCCCTTTCAAGTCCACAAAATGCATCCATCAACTAAACTACTGCATCCATAGGATATCTACCATATATATATATATATATACTCGAGTATAGGCCGAGTTTTTCAGCAACAAAAAAATGTGCTGAAAAACACAAACTCAGCTTATACTCGAGTCAAACTAAATCGACACCAAAAAAAAGAAAAAAACTCAAAACTCACCTTTCCCGCGCCCCTTCGGGTCTTCGTGCGATCGTCGGTCAGCGCGGCAGGTCCGTCGCTGTCACAGGGCACTGACATCACGCCGCCGCTGCATAGTATGTGTGTGCCGGCAGCTGGCTGATGTCAGCGCTTTGCGGACCTGCCGCTGACTTGCCGCTGAAAAAAAAAGAAAAAATCAAAACTCACCTTTCCGGCGGCCCCCGGGGTCTTCTTGTGATCCGTCAGTCAGCGGCAGGTCCGTGTGATGTCACAGGCACTGACATCAGCAGCTGTAATAGTATGTGTGTGCGGCGCCGGCACACACTGTGTTTCAGCGGCTGCGGCTGCCGTTAGCGCTGTGCACGCAACCTGCCGCTGACTGATGGATCACACAGAAGACCCGAGGGGCCGCCGGAAAGTGATTTTTTTTTTTAAACAACGGGGCGCTCTGTCAGCGGCTGCGGCTGCCGTTAGCGCTGTGCACGGCACGGACCTGCCGCTGACTGATGGATCACACAGAAGAACCCGAGGGGGCCGCCGGAAAGGTGATTTTTTTTTTTTAATCAACGGGGCCGGGGGCGGCTCCATAACGGGCACAGGGCTGGCAGGCTATGACTGGGGCACGGGCTGGCAGGCTATATACCGGGGTACAGGGCTGGCAGGCTATATACCAGGGCACAGGGGCTGGCAGGCTATATACTGGGCATGCAGGGGCTGGCAGGCTATATACCGGGGCACAGGGTCTGGCAGGCTATATACTGGGGGGCTAGCTGGCTATGTACTTCTGGGGGCTTGCTGGCTATATACTTGGGGGAAGGGCGTGACCAATGCTTTCCCACCCTCGGCTTATACTCGGGTCAGCTTATACTGGAGTATATACGATAGGTACTTTTTGCTGACCCATTGACTTCTATGGTAGTCCATGGCAATAAGTAGTGCATGCTGCTTTTTTTCTCTGTGACTATGGTCCATTAAAAAATGGATAGCTAAATAGGCTCATAGAAAATAATCAGTCAGTATGCCATTAGGGAATAATGATGTCCATGATGCCCGTTAAAACCGCTCATCGGAAATAGGCCTAAGCATGGCACGTGTCCATGCTCACTCTGGGAAATACAGATTTTACAGACCAAGCCCAGTGCCAGATACTGGACAGAAGGTTATTCCAACGTAAAAACCACCATGAGTGTACCCTGGCTGCTTCCTTCCCTTCCCCTTTGTCTGCCTTCACATTCTTCCCCCTTTCTTTCCTTTTATTTTCTTTCTTCCTTTTATTGTAGCACATCATTTCTCTTGACTTCTTCTTCTTCACCTATCTAGTGTTATAAAAATGCTAATACGATATACTATTATATTATTTTTGCACTACTATCTAATTTTATATGGCTATTGGTTTTATCTGTCCCTAAAAAAAGGCAACGTATTGCTGTCAAGTTATTGTCATGCCATTGTTCTAAATTTATCCAAGTCTGTTATTCAATAAGGTTTTTTCAATGGCAAAAAAAACACCGTAAGCACATGTGCCATAAGCACATATATAACCTTGCACAAATCTACACTGCACTATCCTGGAGAAACAGATTGGGGGGGGGGGGGCATTCATCAATTGTGCTGAAGGGTCTGTGTTTTTGGCACACAAATGGTAATTTACGCAGTAATTTACACTGGGTTGGTAAATCGGGGCTTATTTACTAAGGGGCCGTGGAATGCACTTTCAACAGATTTTCGAAGTTTTCAGGATTTGTGCCGCTGGGACAGGTATTTAACTGGGGATGGTGTCACACACGATCGGATTGTGGCTTTCATTCGACAGAAATTGGGGGGGTGCCGTCGGACGATCCAACTGATTCGGACTGAGCGCGGGATTTAAGATTGCATTGTCTTGCGACACAAATTGAATTACATACACCAGGAAGAAGAAGGTGAACTCCGGCGGACCTGAGTGGGGAAGCAACAGATGCAGGATATCGGGTGCATGATCTTTGTGAATCGCGGCATTCCGGTCGGACAATGCACTTTCGAAAATTGCACAGGACAGGTAAGTAACTGTGCCCCATTGTGTTTAGCAAGAGGTCACTGAATTGGCGCACGTCCCAAAAGGTTCATAACTGCCTCCACAATCATAATTGTGAAATACATCTTGGTACTGTTTTTAGCTCTTCAATTGTCCGCCATAAATACGGTCAAGAATCTAGAAGCGCAAGAAAAGTGTCATGATTACCAAGCTGTGATCAAACTGATTGACAAAAAAGTAAAAAATTGTGTGAGTGGCTTAAATGGACCAATACTGTGTCAAAGACACCTCATAAATATTGTGCACAAAGCACAACCAAGGGGAAAAAAAAATAATCCACCAAAAACCTGGTGGAAAGTCAATAATGGATGCCCTCCATTGTGTTATAACAAATCTCAAGTATAAGTCTTTAATTTTTTTTACATAATGTTTACAATAAAATTATACATAAACTGGACATTGGTGTTTGATGTCAAGTTACCGTAATATAAAGATAACTTAGGTTCCATCTGGTTTTTACTGTGTTCAAAAGAATTTTTCTGAAAATGAATATACGGCCAATTCGCTTAATTTTCACAAAGAATTACAGTTTTGCTGCTATGGTAAAAATGTCCATTTTCCAGACAAAGTGTTCTTCTGTAAATAAAATAGGCTTCCCCTATAAATTGGATTGTAACTGAGGTTTAATGTTGCATGGCATTTTCTGATTTCAATAAAGCAGTGCTGAGCATGTATTGCAAGCAAGAAAGGGCTATAGAGCTGTAACTTCCAATCCTGTCCAAAAAGCACTAGCAGGGGTATCAGTCAAATTGAATGACTCATAATTTTAGGAAAGAAAAAACATTGGACAGGCAGAAGTAAACTCCAGTTATTCATGGGAATAAGGGAGAGTCATTTTTCGCTCATGGTTTGAACTGCAGATCATTAAGACGGCAGCTGCGGAAAGGAATTTTTAAAACACCAACTGTGGTTGCCTCAGAATCCTTCAGGTCAACTGGGAAAAGTGAAATTGTTCTATTTTTCAAACTGTGTATCTGAGCTGGAAAAAGTCCATTTATCAGGCTTAAGCTGGTTTTTCACATTGCACAGTAACATTTCCAGTATTTTAAACATTTTAAGGGTCAAAGGCTGGAGAAGAGTGTACCCACACCCTATTGTGTAAGCCTTTTCGAACAACCCCAGACACCTTTTAGAACAAGTACATGAATCATTATATCAGGATGGAATCAGTTGCCATAATGTAGAATGTAACTGCTAGTATAAGTCATGAATTTCCATGGCTATTTCTGCCAAAAATACTGCCTATTTGTAAACTATAAAACATATTCTATACAATCTCTGATCCACAATCACCCTACATTTCATCCTTACAGATTACTCCAGTAAAGAATATTCCACCATCCAAATGGGCACATTAAATACAATTCTTTTCACATCCTGGAAAAATGATCTGCATATGCTTTTGCCAGCATCCTCTGCAGAGCTTACATGGCTGTTAAGAATCCATATGGCTATAATGTTACTTCATTTTCTTCCCAAATTATGACAAATAAGGATTTGGTTATTCAATGCTTTTGTTCACCTTGTGTTTGCATAAACTACTTAGTCATGTACCCCCAGAGTAAATTGTTCTTATTTAACCACTACAAACTATTGTGCTCTTACTTGTGTTTTACAGTAACACAATTTGAGGTGTAACTGCATTGCTAGTAGCCATAGCAGCTGTTATGGGACCCGCAGTGTAAGGGGGCCCGGCCACTGACACTGAAGAATGAAGGATGTGCTCCATTATACATATATTATGCTGCACATTGTAAAGCATAATATGTATATAACAGTGCACATCTTCCAGAGTTCACAGCTGAGCCGGCAGTTAAGATAAGAAATTACGGGGGAGGGGACCCATGATGCATAACTAGGAATATTTAATCCCTACTCCCTGACGTCTACTTTCCCCCATATGGTCTGCATCTACTGGGCTGCTTGAAGTTAGATCTGTGGCCTCTAACATCCCCCTGAGATAAGAAGACTGCTTGAAAGTAAATATATACATTTGTGTGTGGGGGCTTCATTTATCTTAGAATTTTCTCTTTTTTCTCTTATTTTTGTGACTATTTTTGGCACATTTGTTATATATTTGTGCCTAAATTTGTGACTTTACCACTTGCCTAACAAAGTTAGCCGCGCAATGATTTTTCAGTGCAGCGTCTGATGTACTGTATCTGTAAAATCCAGATCATATGCAAGTGTCACAATTTTAGAGCAAATCGGGATTAAAAAGTCGCAAATAAACTCCAGTCCTAATCAGGCATAGAAAGAAGAAGCTTTAGAAGAAGTTGCAGAAGAGTTTGAGACTTTTGTGCAACTTTTTAATAAAAAAAAAATAAAAACCTCCTGAGTCTCGCCAAGCTTTTGCACTCCTTTGACCTAGTACAGTGGTAGCGAACATATGGCACGGGTGCTAGAGGTGGCACTCAGAGCCCTCTATATGGGCACCATTGCCATTACCCCAGGGTAGAGTTTGCCAAACAGGACTCAAGGCCTCTTGCAGTCCCAGGCAGACCAGGACCCTTGAAGGAAGCTACAATGATAATCCTAACTTGTTCTCCTTCTTTCTACTGTATTGGTGCCTATAAAATTTAAACCTATGAAAGAGCAGGGAGTAATAAGTTACTGCTTTAATTGTCGCATTGGCACTTTGCGAAAAATATGTGGGTTTTGGTTGTAGTTTGGGCACTCGGTGTTTAAAAGGTTTGCCATCACTGACCTAGTAGATGCTTGAAGGACCGAAAACCCTTCTGTTAGAGACTATACTTATTTTTCAGCAGCCCATGCCACTTATTTAAGAATAGATCATGTCTTCATCCAGACGTATCTCACTTTTCACCTGCTTTCAGCTAAAGTAGTTCCTATATCTTGGTCTGATCATGGTGCAGTTACATTGACTAAGGAATCACTGTGGTTGAGACCCCTTAAGTTCACCATGGAGGCCAAATGAGTCGCTATTCACAAATCCGGATATAGCTTATAGAATAGAAAAGTCGATTAAATCATATTATAGCAAGGAGCAGAGGGTTCCTACTTCGCCAGCAGCTAGCTGGGAGGGACATGAGGTATTGGTTAGAGGTCTTCTTATGCAATCAGCTTCGAGCCTACGGAATCAGCAAGATAAAATAAGGTAGAAGATGGAAGGAAAATATTATTCTTTAATGGCTTATCATAAAGAGAATCCCAGTAGGGATCGGAAAGCCCAAATAGAAGAGGCTATGTCTGAACTTAATCTATGTCTAACTTCAGCAGCAGATGGTCTAAGTTTAAATGTTTCTCCCGAAGTGATAAGGCTGGTACTTTGTTAGCCCGAAGACTAACTCCCCACCTCCCAATACTTTTCTATTCCTAAGGTTCAGAAATCAGATGGCAGACTAGCCCAACACCCAAAAGAAGCACTAGACATTTTAGCAAATTTTTATAAAGAACTTTGTCGGTCTGCTGACCCTTTGTTTGCAGATATGCAGCTTCCGGTGCTAAGTGAGACACACAGGGAACTAGTATATGCCACTTTTATGAAGGCCATAAAATCACTAAAACCATCTAAATGCCCGGGACCGGACAGCTTTTCAAATTTTTAATACAAAAAATATGCTGACCTTTTAGTGCCCCACTTAGTACAATATTTTAACTATATAAGAGAGGGTTCGCTCCCTTTCCCAGAAGCTTTAGCGGCCCATATTTCACTTATACCTAAACCAGGGAAAGACCACACTAAATGCCAAAACTATAGACCAATATCTCTTATTAAGGGGTTCATGTCCGATTGCATAAAAATGAAGTGTGGTACCAGAAAGGGATGTCCCCTTTCCCCCATTCTTTTTGTTTTGGCTGTTGAGCCCTTGGCCCACCTTGTCAGGATGAACTATAATATTAGGGGTATTATGGTGGGAGGCAGGGAACATAAATGTGCCCTATTTGGGGACAACATTTTATTTATCTCCCCTAACTTCACTACCAAATTTATACCAGGTTCTAGATAGGTTTGCTTCCATCTCTGGCCTTAGAGTTAATCATGACAAATCTGAGGCTTTGAATTTAGCTGTCCCCACACCTATGGTGAAGCTAATACAACTAAATTTTGAGATGCGCTGGAGAGAAGATAAAATTTCCTACCTAGGTATTAACCTGACATCCAATTTCGCTAACTTGTTTGAAGCTAATTTCAAACCACTATATAACAGATTTGTTGACGAATTACAGGATTGGTCTTCCTTGCAAATTTCGTGGCTCGGCCGCATAGCAGCACTGAAGATGACTCTGTTACCCTGATTGCTATATTTTTTCCTATTTTTTCTATTTATTACTATTGATATTCCAGGTTCATTTTTGAAGAAACTTCAGTTTATGTTTAATCGATTCATTTGGGGGCAGAGACGTAGTAGAATTGTGCAGACCACTATGTACACTACGAGAGTGGATGGTGGATTGGGGGTTACCAAATACTACTATGCGGCTAGATTAGTTCCAATTATATCTTTACATAAGGCACTTTTTTGGGCCTCATTGAACAAACAGCATGTTCCCCGACTCCTATTGATCTTCTGCCCTGGATTGCGCCAAAGGACAGACCAGTAATAATGTGCCCACTCCTCTCTTCAAATTTGGCAGTCTGGGACAGACTGAAATATAGGATTAAGATGGTTTCTCCTCATACTCCAGCTGCTTTTTTCCAGTCCCATCTTTTCTCCTGGTCTATTACCATCAGCTTTCCAATGGTGGTTGGATAAGGGCCTGTACAGAATTGCTGATTTTGTTGATAGACTAGGAATGCGGTCTGTGTTTCCATTCTATACACAATATAAAGATAAAGAATTGTTCAGATTTTCCCAAATTACACATTTCTTACAGTCACTCAAAAAAGTTACCTCTGACATATGCTTTTGCTCTATGTTTGAAGCACTTTGTTTATGTAGTTCCACTGGAAGAGAAGTTCTATCACATATATATACTATGTTTTTATCTTCTGAGAAAAAGCTGCCTTACATGTTGGCATGGGAGAACGATTTCGCCATAACCTTGACAATGCGAGAGTGGCAAGATATGGCGTTGCGTACCTTCAAGATCTCAATTAACGCTAACTTGGTGGAGGCAAACTTTAAGGTTTTATCACGGTGGTACATGGTGCCTTGACACAAATTTTTCCTACAGTGTCACCAAATGTTTCAGGGGCTGCAGGATGGAAGGCACTCATGCTCACATATGGTGGCATTGCCCTAAAGTTAAGCAATTTTGGAGACGTATATTTAATACAGTATGTTGTAATCTATAACACAAATTAATCTCAAATTGTCTCTGGTACAGGCACTTTTGAACAGAACAATACTGGGCCTGATGTCTGCACAATATAGATCTAATTTATACCTATTTCTAGCAGCCAAGATTGCAATAGCTAAGTCGTGGAAAAAGGCTGTTGTTCCAATTAACTTGGTAAAATCCAAGTTAAATTGGATCATGATTAATGATAAGTTATATAGTATGCTACATGATAAGGAATATATATGTCCTTTATTCAGATAAAATGCAATATCCAATATGAGGAAAAGAGGGTTAACGTGTTTCCACGCCTTGCGTCCTACTCATAACCTTTCCTCATTTCTATATTTGTTTGTGCTTTTTATATCTAGTATTTGGGTATCTTGTATTAATAATATATAAGGATAGAATAATTTGATATATAATAATATTTCTGTCATGTTTCTTTACTGCAGTAATTTAGAAATGTAATGTGACCCACAGTATGTTACTAGACGTTAGTTGGGAAAAATCTTTACCCTGCTACCTGCCACAAATAGTTATCCTTGAAAGAGCCAGGTAGAATCCAGTACTCAATTATCTAGAGATGGTCAGGCTGTGAAAGCTAAAAAACCGAAGGCTATCTCACCACAATAATCCCATGAGGCTCCCACTCCATTTATACAATGAATTGCAAACTAGCAGTCTGGCATTTCTGGGGCTGGAGAGCCCAATTTTAAGCTTTCCCAGCTTAACAGTACCACAGCCTGTGGCTGGCCATCTGTAGATGAGCAACTACTGTATTGTACCTGGCTCTTGGCTACCTAAGACACAATAGTTAACCACTTCTTTAAAAAATACTGGATATTAACATAGCCCACTGAATCAGACATGGCCCACAATAGACACTGATCTAAAGGACAACAAATATTATAGTCATCTCCTCCTAGATCCAAGTAACATGCTGTGGGTCACTACAGTATGCTGCCCTTCTTTCCTGTGCACCAGAGCACACGGCCTCCTATGTAGTGAAGATTTGACACAATTATTAATTGTGGCACATTACACTGTTGCTGCTGTTCAGCCAGCAGACAATAACTCCTTGCATCATACTTCAATATGATGCAAAGAGTCCTGCCTACTGTACTGTGCCTGGTCCTTGGAATCAACTATCACGCGGTCCATTTTCCTCCATTTTCCTCCGACCAAGCACATTTGAGTTTAGCGGGCCTTATACCGTGCCTCTTGTAGCTTGTGTAGAAGGTTGCTCTGGTGGGACTGAAATGACAGAAATATATAAGAGGTAAGTGACTGGAGAACATGAAAATATCTCACACACAGTATTCACTAATTCAATATCTGATGGTAAGGGATCACAATATGAGTGATGAGATGATGAGGGCCACAGATGAGGGGGAGATGATGGAGCCACAATATAAGTGGGTGGTGAGGGGTCTACAAAATGAGGTGGAGATATTGGGCCACAATATCAGGGGGAGATGATATGAGACCATAATATGTGGTGGAGATGAAATAGGTCCACACTATGAATGGGAGATTGGCCACAATACGAGGGGGAGATAAGGGGCCACAAAATGAGGTTGAAACTAGGGGGGCCACAGAATGAGGAGGAAGTTGAAGGGGGGAACAATATAAGAAGGGAGATGATGGGTGCGCAAAGTAAGCGGGAAAAAAGGGCACCACGAATTGAGAGGGGAGATGAGGGGGCCACAATATGAGCGGGAAGTTGGTGGAGGCACTGAAGGGATCCCCTGTGGCACTCCTGATATAGGTGTCTCTCTCCCCAGCAGATGTTATGTGGGAGGCCCATGATGGTAGCGGCAGCCAGAAACACACAGAGAGGAGAGGAGATACTTAAATAACTCATGGTTTCTTTTACTGGCAGGCTTAAGACAGCAGCGAAATAGCCATCTAGCAATAACCCCTTCATTTTGGAGGCTGGCAGGGCTGTAGATTGGCTGGCTGTGTCGAAAATGAACACCAGTGGCTTGCAGAAACGCCAGCATGGACCAGTGGCCAGCTTCATTATAAATATCTCCTATGGTGACAGGTTGTCTCTGCTGCATCAGCAGCACAATCAGCATACAATTTGACTGCAAAAACCTCAGGAAGATAAATTATGTAACAATAATAATGTAAATAATGTAAATATGAATGTAAAATACATTATATGTTAATGTAAAATACAGTTAACCCTAGCAGGTTACAGACATATACATACTTTCACATATAATATTGCACTGTAGTGTCCAATTTCAGACATTTGGTGGTAGTATGGTGCCATGCTGCCTAACCAGGTAAATTAAATATAAGGAATTAAATGGGTGACGATTGTGAATGTGAGTGTAAACTGCCTTTACCTTGAGTTGGGATCTAATGGGGTAATCAGTCCCGCTAGCCACCTTGCCGTAAGACTATAAACAGTTAATTTTGTAATGGCCAAATTCTAGAACACTACACATGGGGTCACAAATATGAAGCACAATATTGTCTTGGAGCCCAAAAGTGGGTGACCACTGTGTGGGTACACAAAGATGGAGGCTATTATTGTGTCTACAAAAATGGGACAAGACATAGAATAAGCAAGTTAGAGATTTACCCTTAAAATTGAAAACTGATATAAATTGTGATGTAGGTTTTTCCACTTTTTCACATTTTTAAACATTTGGAGAAATGTTCAGTGACAGATCCAACAATGGGACTGCATTGGGAATATCCACTAAATGTATATTATCCTAAACCCAAGGAGGTTGTGGGCTTTTGATGTATAACTGTTTATCTGTCTGGGGCCCCGCCCCCCTGTCTAGTGGAGAGCACCTATGATACAGTCCATCATACAGAAGATTTGGTGCATAAAGGTCTCAATAGGTACAAGTATATAAATCGTGCCACTGGAGGATGATTCACACTGCAGCTAATCAACTATCCCAATTTGATATACACACATAGAAACAGCCAAAAAAAGAAAAGGTTGGAAACTGGCACATAAACCACTATACAAGAGAACAACATGAACAACTAGGTAAACTAGTTTTGGATGGAATATCCCTTTAAGAACATAGGAGGAGATCTCCTTCTATGCCAGATTTCTGGCATAGAAGCAGTGAAAGAATTGCAAATTCTTGCGCAGGGAAATAATTTGTGATTAAGCTAGCAACTTCACCACCTCCATGCCATGTGGGCATGGAGGGGGTGTAGAGGTGCACCACGGCCAGTAAAGTAGGTGCATTCCTTCCCCTGCCTGTGTAATTTTTAAAAAATGAAGACTTTAATTTGTAGGTTTTTATGCAAAACTACGCCATGCCTGGCAGCCGCTCCAAAGTATTTCACTTTGCAATGAATTCCTATTCCTAACAATCCTACTGTATTGAAAATATCCACATCAAGAGAAACTGATAAATACTGTAGTGTGGAAGTATAATGTAATGGTTGCTGTGCTGTTACTTTGTGTGCACCATGTAATTGTACATTTTCATGGATTGTAAATGAAAATGACATATTATCGTAAGGCATGGCTACTCCCTAAAAATTTGAGCCTATAAAGCAATGTGGTGAGCATCAAATTTAACTTAGAAAGCAAAGCCGCTAATTTTCTCAGAAGCAAAGCGGCAGGACATATTTAGTAGCTGGTTGCATAGTATTTTGCTTTATGGCAAACTCCTACTTAAAATGAAAGTGTGATTCATGAGTGTAAATGTTTTGCTTTTGGCCATTTCTGGCTCAGGATAATAATATGAAACAAAAAAAAAAGAATTACAAAGACACTCAGAAGGTTTCAAACTACTTATACAATATTTACATTAAGATAAAGGTATTAGGACATATAAGATAACATTTCAATTCAAAACAAAATAGGTTTTAACCTCTTCCCGCCCCATTCAGATAATTGTATGTCATGATGCCGTAAATTTGTAACTAAACTTTTAACAACATTTTATAAATTTATAAATGAATAGTTTAGATAATAATTGTAAACGTTGTAGTATAGTTTATTAACCCCTACGGGACTCAGCCTCTTTTGGCCTTTAGGACGCGGTCCCATTTTTCAAATCTGCCCTGTGTCACTATAAGTGGTTATAGCTTTGGAAGAGCGCATGGCCGGGAGTGTGGCAGTCGCAATCAGCTGTACACACTTTTATCTCTTTTGTTAATTGTGTATTCTGTATTGTTAAAACTTTTTTCTTCTTTTTTTTTAACTATTTTTAGACCACTAGGGTACATTAACCCTAGATGGTCAGATCGCTCCTATCATATACTCTGCATACCAGTATTGCAATATATGGCATTTTGCAGGTCATACATTACAATGAGCCACTGGCTCATTGTAACGAACCTGCAATAACCATGTAGCCTCGTGTCAAAAGAAGACCCGAGACTACCATGGTAACTGATCGCGCCCCCCCGATGACGTTCGGGGGCGTGGCGATGGAAAAAAAGATGGCGGCGCCCGCCGCCGCTGTCTTTTAAACGCCCCGGCGACTTTGCCGCGGCGTTTGGGTTAAGCCCGATCGGTGCAAGCACCGACCGCGGTTTAGCGGTGGGGGTTTTGTGCAAAATGCAAAAACCCCCACCTCTGTATGAAGAGGACTCAGCCCGTGAGCCCTCTTCAACATCCCTTATACCTCTGCGCCGTAGAGCTACGGCGCAGAGCGTTTAGGGGTTAAACCATGGCAACATAAAGCAGACATTGGGAAATGTAAGTTATGAATTTATTTGGGTGCTTGACTATCTGCATCAAAAGTAGAGAATTTCGAACTTTGAAAATAAAGAATTTTTTTCAAATTAATTTTCTTTCATAACTACCGGTTAACAACACAAATTACATCCAAATTTTATAAAAAGTACAATGTAATTACAATGGGGTCATTATAAGGGCCCGATTCGCGTTTTCCCGCGGTTACCCAATATTTCCGATTTGCGCCGATTGTACCTGAATTGCCCGATTGTGGCGCACGCGATCGGATTGTGGCGCATCGGCGCCGGCATGCACGCGACGAATCGGGGGGCGTGCCGAATGAAACCCGACGTATTCTGAAAAACCGCCGCATTTAAAAACCGAAAAAGTGTCGCTTGGGGAGCGCTTACCTTCACCTGGTCCGAGGTGGTGCATTCCGGCGCGATGAGATGACTTTCACGCGCAGCAGCGCGCACTGGTGGACGGCGGAGGAACTACCTTCTTAAATCCCGGCCGGACCCGAATCCATAGCAGAGAACGCGCCGCTGGATCGCGAATGGGCCGTGTAAGTAAATTGCCCCAATGTGTCACGGAAAACAATCTCAAAATCCTCTGGTATCTCATGCTGGACGGGACCGCGATGGAGCCATCAGGAGCCGGGACTGGTAAGTACTAACCTAGGGGTAGCGGGGGAGCGGCATCAGCAGGCTTCGGAGCACGGATGCACCTGCGATCCGCAACATCGCGGGGCACCTGCGCCACAACTCCGGACCGGGCCAGGCACCGCACGGGTGCACCCGCGATCCATGTCTCGGACAGCCAGGTTTTTCCCATTGAGTCTTTAATAGCAGTGAAAGGAAGAGCCAGGTTTTCCCTGTTGTGCCTTTTATAGCAGTGAGAGTAAGGGCCAGGCTTTTCCATTAGCCACCACTGGCGATTAATCCCTACGGGACTCAGCCTCTTTTGGCCTTTAGGACGCGGTCCCATTTTTCAAATCTGCCCTGTGTCACTCTAAGTGGTTATAGCTTTGAAACAATATAAGATATCCAGGGGATTTTGAGATTGTTTTCTCGTGACACATTGTACTTCAAAGTAGTTTAAAAATTTGGATGATATATTTTGTGTTTAGTTATGAAAAAATACTAAATTTGGCAAAAAATTGGAAAAATTCTTTATTTTCAAAGTTCTAAATTCTCTACTTTTGATGCAGATAGCCATAGTACCCAAATAAATTCATAACTTGCATTTCGCAAATGTCTGCTTTATGTTGGCATGTTTTTTTAAGATTCCACATATTTTACTAGAATGTTTTGAGGCTCAGAATTTGGGTGCCATTTTTAAAATTTTTGGGAAAATCCGTAAAACTAATATTTAGATGGACCTGCTCAAACTTTTAATTGACTGTAATAGCTAGAATTGTGAATGACCCAATTATGGAAACTACACACCCCAACGTATGAAAAACCACTTTTAAGAAGTTTGTTAACCCTTTAGGTGATTTAATAGGGTTAAAACAAAATGGAGGTGTGGTCTACAAATAATAATATTTTTTTTACAATACATTCATTTTGGGTGGAAAATTAAACATTTACAATGGATTAAATGAAAAAAAGGCTCCACAACGTTTGATACCTAATTTCTCCCGAGTACACTGATACCCCATATGTGGTGGTAACCTGCTTTATGGGTGCACGGACGGGCATAGATGGGAAGGAGGCACCATGCAGATCAGATTTGTTATGTCACATTGTACAGGCTATAATTTTTTTTGTTTTTTTATTGTGGACCTATAGGGGCTTATTTTTTTGCCACATGAGATGCACTTTTTTGGTACATAATTTTAACAAATATAGGCAAATTACCACAGTCACAGTGCCTGGATCTATGAGTAAGTGCTTGATTTTGATGGAAGATTTCATTTACAGAAAAAAGGTGTAGCCCATAAAAACCATTTTAGAATAAAACTGTTGATACACATTGTTAGGCCTCATGTAGGGAGTATGGATGTTTTGTATGACACATGGGACACATTAGTCCCTGCACTAGACATAACACAGTGGGGCACACCCATTAGTTTAAGTGCCGATGGTCTAACAGTAGTTTTGTCAAATCTGTCAAAAATTTGGTACATGCTTTGACACCTTTGTCAGCTATTGGTTGGCCCTGAATAATTGGTTGGGCGTTGAATAATTCCTCCTGGTCTGTATGCATCTTTGTTCTAGTGTTCATGTTACAAATGTTGTTCAATACCTTAGGATATTTTCATATGGAATGCCTTGATTATTAATAGAACTATTAAATATGCATATATACAACTCTGTTGGAAGTTTTATGAGACTGGAAATTTCCTTTTCATGCTATTTTAAATCCTGGATGTCAAGGGTATTTACATGACTTACTCTGCTGTTTGATGTATTTGTTTTACATTTTATCTATTAATAAAAGTGTATTTTAATAATATGTAGTGTAATAGTATGTTAGACTAGCTATGCCCTAATATATGATGAATTTTGGAGGTGCTTTTATTGTTTGGGTTAGATCCACTCAAAATTTTGCACCAAAAGTTGGCTCAGTTTTTGCATCATGTTGCAGTATTATAAGTCACATTTTCTTTAAAAGCCTCAAGTGACTGTGTAATATATATTTAATTCCCAAAGTGTTTTTTTTTTAAATGGCACAGTGAACATATCACACCCTGACCTCCATATTCTACATCAATATAAAGTGGGTATGGAAAGTATTCAGACTTTCTATACCCACAGAAATTTTCACTCTTTGGGGGTCATTTATCTTATCTCTGTTTGTTTTAGTTTTTAGTTTTTGTCGTTTTTCTGTCTGCTTCTCTGGTAATTTATCAATCTCACCTTTTCCTTGTGTTAATTTTTTTTTTTTTAGATCTCTTTTTGAGACATTTGTTACAAATGTTGCAAAAATGTTGCAAGTAACTTCTTTCCATTGGCCACTTGGATACTTTTCGGCTGTACTCCATTAATACTAAGCTATAGTGAGTGATAGCAACTTTATTATATTGTCTAATGAAAACCTAGGGAGCTGCTCCTCAGGCTCCTGCTAACCACAGGGTTTTAAGAATTTAATAGAAACTGCTAGAAGTAATTAAGTCTATATGGTCATAGTAAAACAAAAGAATATCCTTTATCTCTTCACATATGTATATTTAGGTGTAATCTTTTGCTGGGCAGACAGTGAGCAGTAATACATTCATATTGAGGGGAGACCCCTTCTATAATTAAAAGTAAATTGGTGGCCCTATCTAGGAAACTCTTCTGTCTTACGTATCAGTGAATCAACTGTACATTTCACATTCCTGCAGTTTATTCTTCCGCTTGTCAAGGGGTGCATAAACATTGATCCCCATATCTGATAGCTTAGTGTACATGATGCTGGCAGTTTGGGGCCAGCATGTAGCTAGTGGCAAGTAACTCAAGGAGTCCATGAAATGTAGTGACAAAAAAGCTTTCATTTAGATTGATTAGAAGTGACTTGGCGCCCCATGTTTAGGAGAGATGATTTTGTTAAATATATTGAGGGGTGAACAGAGGCTGTCAAATAACAATGAGATAACACCCTGCATTAAAAGATCATGGTGGCTTTTCTGCCAAGTTAACACATTTAGCTCTCAAAATCTTCCATAGGCAATTATTTTGGCATTATGCCATACGATAATGGGAAAGACATGATTAAAGGTAGTCTACCAGCTCCCAAATCATGACCTAAGTAATAACAGTGCTGTACAGGGTTTTATGCAACTCTTGCAGACATGTTTTCGCTGTTTGTAAATGATCTTTCAGTTTACAGAAGAGACATGTTTTAATATTTATGCAAATTAGGTTTAGGTGCTACGGGAATGTGGCTGCTGGTCCCTCCATACCGCCCATCACCAGCTTGCAACACCTATTTCAAACAAGATGAACATCCCCCTGGAAGAAGCTGTGATGGGTGGTGCAGAGTGAGATGTGGAAAATGGGTTTATCATTTGAACCGCAACACTGATTAACCCCTACGGATGACCCACTTGGATGAAATCTTTTGTGTTTAGTTATGAAAAAAAAATAAATTTAGCAAAAATTTCGAAATTCTCTACTTTTGATGCAGATAGTCATAGCACCCAAATAAATTCATAACTTACATTTCCCAAATGTCTGCTTTATGTTGCCATGTTTTTTAAGATTCCACATATTTTACTAGAATGTTATAAGGCTCAGGAATTTGGGTGCCATTTTTCACATTTTTTGGAAAATCAGCAAAACCCATATTTAGATGGACCTGCTCAACTTTTAATTGACTAAATAATAGTCAATTGCGGGAAGTATCTACCCGCAGGGACGTACTATAACGTCCTGGTGCACGAAGGGGTTAATCGTTTACACGCGGCAGGGATGTATTTTCCAATCCTATCCAATGCCTTACACAGCACTGGTTGTGCTAATGCAGTGATGAGAGATCTGCTTGATTCCTTCATCGATATTAGGAACGTGCTATGCTTTATAATTTGCAGCAATATTTTGCATAGATATATTTATGTTCATTTTACAGTAAATAAACATTTATTGTGAATGTAGTGAATGAAAGGCACAGTCATCTTAAACATACGCCTCTGTGCTGCAATCATTCATGAAGATGTGACCCGCTTTATCGTTCTGCATCTGTAAACTGAGCTATTACATAATTTTAATTATAGGGCTTTGTTCACACATATTTATGTTTTTCAAGCAGTGTTGGATACATCGAAGACAGGAGCTGACAGCACCAAATTGAACCCCATTGGCAATAATAGGGTGCCTAAGATTTTTGTTTTGACATCTGTTACTCCAAAACATACTGTTAGGTTGTTTAGATTGTGAGCCCCCTGGGGGCAGGGACCAATTTGACATGCTTGTGCAGCGCTGCGTAATCTGTGTGCGCTATATAAATAAAGAATTATTATTATTACTTTGCCAGAAAGTGGAGAATACTTTGCAGCTTTGCGGTGCTTGCACCGATCGCGGCTATTAACCCTCTAAACGCCGCCGGCAAAGTCGCCGGCGGCGTTTAAAAGACGGCGGCGCGCGGGCGCCGCCATCTTTTTTTCGATCGCCACGCCCCCGAACGTCATCGGGGGGATTCAAATCACCCCCCTTTCCCTAGAACTGATATAAAACATAATAAACAGTAAAAATCACAAACATATTAGGTATCGCTGCGTTCCAAAATGCCCGATCTATCAAAATATAAAAACGGTTACGGGCGGCGGTGACACCGCACCGAACCAAAGAATAAAGTAGGCGTGTTATTTGGAGCGAAGAGTGAAAGTCGTAAAAACTGAGCCCACAAGAACATGACGCACATGCGGTTTTTTTTCAATTTTTCCACATTTGGATTTTTTTTTCAGCTTCACAGTACACGGCATGTTAAAATAAATAACATTACCGGAAAGTAAAATTTGTTACGCACAAAATAAGCCCTCACACAGGTCACTTAAAAATGAAAAAGTTATGGATTTTTGAAGTTGGAGAGCGAGGAACTTAGCCGAAAAAACCTCCGTCCTTAAAGGGTTAAAGATTCCACATATTTGCTGGAAGTGTATGAGGCTCAGAATTAGGTACCATTTTTCAAATTGTTGGAAAATAACCAAAACCCGAATGTAGAATGGACCTGCCTCAACTTGTAATTGACACTGAGAGGCTCTAATAAATAGCTCAAGAATATAAATTACCCATTATGAAACTAACTAAACCCTCAACGTATGAAAAAACCACTTTTAAGAAGTTGTTAACTCTAGGGTGTATAGGGGTTAAAACAAAATGGAGGTGCAGTCTACAAATTGTAATGTTTTTTCACAATACACTCATTTTAGGTGGAAAATTAAACATTTACAATGGATTAAATGAAAAAAGGCTCCACAAAGTTTGATACCCAATTTCTCCCGAGTACACTGATACCCCATATGTGGTGGTATCCTGCTGTATGGGTGCACGGCCGGGCATAGAATTAAAGGAGGCGCTATCCAGAGCAAATTTGCATTGTCAAATTGTAGTCTATATATATTTTTTTTTTATGTGGACCTATAGGGGCTTATTTCTTTTGCCACATGAGATGCACTTTTCTGGTACGTAACTTTGGGGCATCTATAGCTAATTGGTGAGATTTTATTAACTCTTTGTTGGTGGAAGAAATGAAAATCATACATTTTTAGGAAGATGTTTTTGGGTTTTTTATTGGCTTTTTACCATACCATAAAAATAGTATATTATTTTTATTCTATGGGTCGCCAATATTACCAAAATACCTCATTTATATAGATTTTTTATTTTTTTCCCATTTTTACTGAATAAAAAGTAATTTGGCAAAAATGTTAATTTTAGCATCACCATCTTTCATATGCATAATTTTTTTATTTTTCCCCTCACAAATCTGGTTAAGGGCTTATTTTTTGCGAGAAGGATTGTTCTTTTTAGTGTTCTTATTTTAGAGTGCATAACATTTTTAATCACTTTTTTTATAGGGTATTAATTAAAAATTATCTTTTTTGGAGCTTTTTCTGGGGTTTTTTTGGGGGGGGTTCACTTTGCAGATCTAATAACGATTTTTTTTATTATGCAGATTGTTACGGACGCTCCAATACCAAATATGTGGTGGGTTTGTGTATTTTATTCAATTTTACTGAATAAAAACTAATTTGGAGAAAATCTTGTTCATTTTAGCATCACCATGTTTTCATATGCATAACTTTTTAATTTTTTGGCTGACAAATCTGGTTAGGGGCTTCTTTTTTGCAAGAAGAGCTGTTCTTATTAGTGGGCTTATTTTACAGTGGGGAACATTTTTTTATCACTTTTTAGAGCATTTTTTAAAGGTATTAATTAAAAATGATCTTTTTTCAGAAATTTTTTTTGCTTTTTTTTTCTCTGGCAATACCAAAAACTTTTGTGTTTTTACATTTTTTATCTTTTCCATACTTGAACCAGCGATGATCTGATCGCTGGTTCAAGTCCAATACACTGCTCTACAATACTAATTCATTGTAGAGCAGTGTAAACTGTCTGAGCATGCAGACACATGCACAGACAGTTTACAGTCAGACCCGGAAGGGGTCTGACTGTCATGAACATGGGGCAGCCCTGGAACACTCCGCAGACCTCAGGGCTGCCCAGAAGTGGATCCGATCTATAGGGGGAACAACCTTACACGCTGCAGTCATGTTTGACCGTGGCGTGTAAGGGTGTTCCCCCTATGGATCGGATCCCCCATGCAGCTTACCGGGGGATCCACGGGGGTGTTAGCGTGCGGTGTCAGCTGTGACAGACAGCTGACAGCCGCTGCTTCTGGTGCTGGCTCAGTTCGTGAGTCGGTGCCAGAAGCAGGAAGTTATAGCATGTCCCGGTGCAGGAAGTATCTACTTGCAGGGACGTACTATAAAGTCCTGGTGCGCCTAGGGGTTAAAGCAATATGTTCCTATGTCCTTTTTTCCCTTGCCTTTCTTCTTAATTAAAGCAGTTTGTATAAATCAGCTTTCTGTACTCCACTGACAGCTGAGAGATAAAGTATGTCTATTAAGTGTTTAACCCTTTAAGGATGTAGCCATTTTGTAGCTTAAGGCTCAGCCCAATCTTTTGTATTCTGACATGCGTGGTTTTATATGGTTCTAACTTTTGAACACTGTTACCTATCTAAACGATTATGGGATTGTTTTTCCCCACATGTTGTACTTCATTTTAGTAGTAAATTTTGGCTGATAAGTTTTGAGTTTATTAACAAAAAAAAAAAAAATATATGATTTTTTTGAAAAATTTGCAAAAAAATTTGCAAGTGGATAGGCTGACACTGTGCCTTTAGGATGACGTCACAGACACCATCTTTCAGGCACTGTCTGCAGATAGCCCTGGGGTCTTGATCGGACCTCACGGCTGCCCTAGAAGATGGCGCACAGAGGCGATCGTGGGGCAGAGACCCCCTAGAAGCCAGTTTAAATGCCGTGGTGGCGCTGACCGTGACATTTAACAGGTTAAACACCCACGGTCTTAGCTCACTCCAACGACAGGTGTTACACTTAGCTGTCGGTTGTTAGTTTCTGCTGGCACCCCATGTATCACAATGTCGTCTCGGTTCCGATCTTGAACTGAGCTGGATATATCGGACGCTGAGCATTAAGCCACTGCGCTCCGCGTCCAATATATCAGACGCAGAGAGGGAAGGGGTTAATGAGTTAACAAACAGTTCAGTCTAATCAACTCAAATATTCTCAAAGAATGAAAAGAGTTAACCTTTAGCCTGCTTTTCTTTTTTTTTACACTATAGGATATCTGATATACTGCTCACTACAAGAGAAAGAAGGAGCAAAAACAAGGCATAAAGAAGCTGCTCTACTTAATGAAGTATTTTGTCATGTTTACTATTATCACTTACACTATTACTTTCTGGGGGGGAAATAGCTTCAGTGGTTAGTTACACTTTAAGGATGTATGTAGAAGCAAGACAGGCTGAACAAATAAACAGACTATGAGAGTAACATCCTTACCACCCATGTGAATGATGAAAGAATGATAAAGGTAATAGTTTTCAGCCAAACGATCATTTGAAACTCAGCTATTTAAAGTATATGGGTATAATAATCTTGTCTCCTGAAGTTAGGAAAAAAGGATGCAGATGATTATGTCTGGGAGCTTTGTTGAACTTACTTCTTCTAGCTTCAAGGATGAGAAAGACACTAAAAAGTTAGATCTGAGGTCTATTGCTTTTTCTGCTGACCTGCTGTTCCCAGTGTCAGTTATTAAACTTCAGTCCTGTGCATGCAAGTTTCTCTGTGGAATTAGCATTGTGGTTCTTATGAACCATTGTATCTACTAACTTCTCTTTAGCCTTATACTGTCGAATGACTTTGAATCTTTTTTCTCTCTTGCATTTGACTGTAGTCTACATACACAGGAACAATGAAATGTCCTGCCAGACGCCCCCTTAATGAAATGTCCTGCCAGACGCCCCCTTAATGAAATGTCCTGCCAGATGCCCCCTTAATGAAATGTCCTGTCAGACGCCCTCTTAATGAAATGTCCTGCCAGATGCCGCCCCTTTCCTCTGGAAAAAATAAAATCTATACTCACCGCAGCTCCGTCTTCTGCTGTTTCGGCCTGGGACACAGCGGTGTTGCGGCCGCAGGACATCATAGTGAAAGAGCCAGCATGACGCATACAATATGAAGTCATGCAGCCGCGACACCGCCGCGTTATAGTGATGTGCCCTGGCCGGAAGAGCAGAAGATGGAGCCGCAGGACCCGGGAGAAGAAACCGAAAGGCGAGTATAGATGAATTTTTTTTTTCACACATAGGGCCTGGAAATGAGGGGTTTAGTGGGTACTGTGATCCCCTTGAGCATGCCTTTTGATATGAAAATGGGGGCCCTTGAACACAGTCCCACTAGACCCCCCATGATGGCGGCCCTGACTTCTCGTACAGCGCCAGAGGTAAAGAGACATGCTGGAAGATGCTGAAGGGTGGGGCTGACAGCAGAGGAGCAGATCCAGTCCCTGCTCTCAGCAAATCAAGCCTGGCGCTCCTTGCAGAGGAACACAGGAGCTGAGAGCCTCAAGTACCAGGTGGGAGCTGACACTTTGGCTGGATCCCACCCCAGGAGTACTGTGTACAGAAGGTGCTGGGCAGATGCGTCCGGCGCCTGCTCTGACAATAAGGTAAGGAGGTGAAGTTGCTTTCAAATGAGCGCAGAATGTGAGGGTATTCCCCCTAGGGATTGGACCCTCCGTGTGCCACTTACTGGGAGATCCGATCCTCTTTTAAGCAGCTTCAAGGTCTGCCGAGGTCCCTGGGGCTTCCCGATCTGTTTGGCAGTCAGACCAAGTCTATGCTGGCTGTTACAGAAGACCGAAGACAGAAGAGGAGCCGCGGGGAAGACAGAAGAGGAGCCACGCCAACGTTGGGGAGCCGCACTGAGCATCGGGCCTGCCAGAGGCGAGTATATAAGTTTTTTTTTTTGATTTATTGTGTATAAGCTGAGGTGAGGTTTAAGCAGAGAATAAAAACAACATGTTTTTATGGTATGGTGGTATGGTGAACAACCAAAAAAATTGATGATTTCATTTCCTCCCCCAACAAAGAGTTAATAAAATCTTATCAATTATCTATAGATGTCCCAAAATTATGTACCAAAAAAGTGTATCTCAAGTGTCAAAAAATAAGCCCCTATATGTATAAAAAAATTATAGCCTGTACAATTTGACAATGCAAATCTGCTCTGGATGGCTCCTCCTTCCATTCTATGCCGGGCCATGTGCCCATACAGCAGGTTACCACCACATATGAGGTATCGGTACACTCAGTAGAAATTGGGTATCAAATTTTGTGGAGTTTTTATTTTCATTTAATTTTCTGCCTAAAATGAATGTATTGTCCAAAAATATTACAATTTGTAGACCGCACCTCCATTTTGTTTTAACCCCTATAAAACACTTAAAAGGTTAACAAACTTCTTAAAAGTGCTTTTTCATACATTCGCTCATATGCAGTTTCCATAATGGGGTAATTTACGAGTCTTGCTATTATTTAGGCCTCTCACAGTCAATTAAAAGTTGTGCAGGTCCCTTGAAATAGAGGTTTTGACAATTGGAATGTTAAAAAAACATGCCAACATAAAGCAGACATTTGGGAAATGTAAGTTAATTTGAGTGCTATGACTATCTGCTTCAAATATAGAGAATTTTTGTCAATTTCAGTTTTTTTCATAACTAAACACAAAATATATTATTTAAATTTTTAAACTTATTTGAAGTACACTGGGCACATTTACTTAGGTGTCCGCTGTAGTTCATTGTCCGACGATAATTCACTGTGTCGTAATTCAGTAAGATTGTGCGCCCGATATCATGCATGTGTTGCTTCGCTGCTCAGGTCCGACAGACTTCACCATCTTTTTAGTGGTGCATCAAAGTGCTTGGGCTTGCGGCACAATTTCAAAAGTAAATCCCATGCTAAGTGTGAATCTGTCAGATCGTCTGACGGCACAACCCCCCAATTTGTGCCGCATGGAACCCAGCCAGCTGCGCCAAAAAAGGATTGCGTGTGCCAAAATCCCATCTAGATAGACATCTTCTAAATACCTGTCCAAGCCGTGTATTCCCTGAAAAAGGCGTACGGTCTGAAAAAAGTGAGCAGGGCGACCCCTGGATATGTTAAAGCATTCCAGAGCTTTAACCACTGACGGGGTTAAAACAGCTTTATAGATCTGTGCCTTTGTTTTTCACATGTCCATGAACAATATCTATGAACGATGACTAGTTAGAGATCACATGACCTTCCATCTACAGCCATTTTATGGACAGAAATGTCTGGATGAAGAGGTAAAAACAGGTGGTTTCACTTTGCATATCAAGAAAGTGGTGCAGAAATTTTAATAGATGTATATTGGCAAATATCCTGCCCCCTACACTTACACACACATTACAAAAACATGAGCTAAAGGGGTCAACCCCTTTAAGCTACTGATAGACTGCTATAGAGCAGGACCAGACTTGGTACTATCAGCATTTACCGCATCATGGAACAATATCTCAAAGGGACAATCTCAGTACAGTTTGAAGTTCCATCAAAATCTTAAAGGTGCTTTTAAAGTCGCAATATAGGTTACAGTTCCAGCATCATCCAGCAATATTTTAAAGGAACAATCTAAGTATAGTTTGCAGTTCCATCAAAATCTTAAACTTGCTGTCGCAGTATAGTTGCTGTTGCAGTATAGCTTGTAGTTCAGGCATCATCCAGCAATATCTTAAAAGTGCTGTAGCAGTTTGCAGTTTCAAAATTATCCAGCAATATCTTAAAGGCACAATATTGGCATAGTTTGCAGTACCATCAATATCTTAAAGGTGTTGTTGCAGTATAGTTTGCAGTTCCATCAATATCTTAAAGGCATTGTTGCAGTATAGTTTGCAGTTCCATTAAAATTTTAAAGGCACTGTTGTAGTGTAGTTTGCAACTCCATCAAAATCTTAAAGGTGCTTTTATAGTTGCAAGACAGGTTACAGTTCCAACATCATCCAGCAACATCATAAAGGTTCTGTT
This sequence comes from Engystomops pustulosus, assembly GCA_019512145.1. Classification (NCBI taxonomy): domain Eukaryota; kingdom Metazoa; phylum Chordata; class Amphibia; order Anura; family Leptodactylidae; genus Engystomops; species Engystomops pustulosus. The sequence continues at coordinate 231,223,409 of CM033641.1, read as the reverse complement.
TCAGTATAGTTTTCAGTTCCAGCGGCATTCAGTATTAACCCCTTCCCACCATTGCCCTGCATTCGATTTTGCATTTCCATTTTTTGCTCAACTTCTTTAACAATCCATAACAGTTTTATTATTCTGTCTACAGAACTTTATAAGTGCTTTTCTGCGTAGCAAATTATACTTCCTATTGGCAGCATTTAATTTTCCATGCGGTGCACTTGAAAGCGGGAAAAATTCCAAATGCAGTGAACTTGACAAAAAAAAGATATTGTGCTTTTTTCTTGTGGGCTCTGTTTTTACAGCTTTCACTGTGCGCTCAAAATGACAACTCCGTTTTAGGCCCCTTCTACACTCGCAAGTGTGATGCAACGTGTGCTGCCCGGATCTAACGGCCCAAACACTGCAAACCGGAAGTGAACATAGCATGTCAGTTTAGTTCCGGTTTGCAGCGTTCGGGTGTAGAAGGGGCCTAATTCTTTGAGTCAGTGCAATTACTAAAAGATACCAAATTTATATAGGATTTATTCGGTTTTAAAAAATAAAAACCTAAAAATGGTACAGAAAAAAATTAATATTGCATAGGTACAGTTAGAACCAGAGGTTTTCCTTGAAGTGCCATGTTGTTTTTTCTTTTCTTTTTTTTTCTATTTAATTCAATGATCTTGCTTTGACACATATTCTTTTCCTCTCTTTTATGATATATACTCACTAGCCACTTTATTAGGTACACCATCCTAGTAATGGGTTGGACCCCCTTTTGCCTTCAGAACTGCCTCAATTCTGAACACAGCATGTCAGTTTAGTTCCGGTTTGCAGCATTCGGGTGTAGAAGGGGCCTAATTCTTTGATTACTAAAAAATACCAAATTTATATAGGATTTATTCAGTTTTAAAAAATAAAAACCTAAAAATGGTACAGAAAAAAATTTATATTGCATAGATACAGTTAGAACCAGAGGTTTTCCTTAAAGTGCCATGTTGTTTTTTCTTTTTTTTTTTTTCTATTTAATTCAATGATCTCGCTTTGACACATATTCTTTTCCTCTCTTTTATGATATACACTCACTAGCCACTTTATTAGGTACACCATCCTAGTAACAGGTTGGACCCCCTTTTGCCTTCAGAACTGCCTCAATTCTTCGTGGCATAGATTCAACAAGGTGCTGGAAGCATTCCTCAGAGATTTTGGTCCATATTGACATGATGACATCACACAGTTGCCGCAGATTTGTCGGCTGCACATCCATGATGCGAATCTCCCGTTCCATCACATCCCAAATATGCTCTATTGGATTGAGATCTGGTGACTGTGGAGGATCGCTTAGTGGTTTTCATTCAGCACGACCTCGGTTATTAGCGTCCGGGGGTTTTGTCGCAAAAGCACCAAACCCCCCCGCTCTGTATGAAACGACTCAGACCGTGAGCCCCTTCATACTTCCCTTATACCTTTCTGCGCCGTAGAGCTACGGCGCACGAAGCGTTTAAGGGTTAAAGACACTTTCCGCGCTATAGTTTGCAGTTCCATTCAAAATGTCTTAAGGTGTTGTTGCAGTCTAGTTTTGCAGTTCCATCATAATCTTTAAAGGCATTGTTTCGTATATGTTTGCATTTCCATTAAAATTTAACAGGCACTGTTGTTGTGCAGATTGCAACTCCATCAATCTTAAAGGGTGCTCTTTATAGTTTGCAAGACGAGGTACAGTGTCCACAGATCATCCAGCAAACACATCATAATTGGGTTTCTGTTTCATCATACGTTTTTCACAGTTCCAGCGGCATTCAGTATTAACCCCTTCCCACCATTGTCGCAGCTGCCTTTCGTTTTGCCATTTCCATTTTTTGCTCAACTTCTCTTAACATCCATAACAGTTTTATTATTCGTCTACAAACTTTATAAAGTGCTTGTTTCTTGCGTAGCAAATTATCTTCCCTATTGGCCAGCATTTTAATTTTCCATGCGTTGCACATTGAAAGCGGGAAAAATTCCAAATGCAGTGAACTGTGACAATAAAAAATATTGTCTGCTTTTCTTTTTCTTGTGGCTCTGTTTTTTTACAGCTTTTCACTGTGAGGCTCCAAATGACAACCCGTTGCCGTTTAGCCCCCTTCTACACTCCCTCCCGCAAGGTGAGCAACGTGTCTGCCCCGGAATCTAAACGGCCCCGAACACTGCAACTCGGAACACGAACGTGCATAGCCATGTCAGTTTAGTTCCGGTTTGCCGCGTTCGTTGGTAGTAAGGGGGCCTCGCATTCCCTTTGAGTCAGTCCTAATTACTTTAAGAGATACAAATTTATATATGGAATTTATTCGGTTATTTTTAAAAAATAAACCTAAAATGGTACAGTAAAAAATCAATATTGTGCAATAGGTAAGTTGATACCAGAGGCTTTTCCTTGAAGTGCCTGTTTGTTTTTTGTTCGTTTCTTTTTTTTTTCTATTTATAATTCAATGATCTTGCTTGTGACACATATTCTCTTTTCCTCTCTTTTATGATACATATACGACCACCTTATTAGGTCACAACACCATCCGTATGGGTTGACCCCCTTTTGGCCCTTCAACCTGCCTCATTACTTCGTGGCATAAGATTCAACAAGTGCTGGAGCATCCTCAAGATTTTGGGTCATATTTACATGATTGACATCACACAGTTGCCGCAGATTGTCGGCGCCTCCATGTGCGAATCTCCCCGTTTCCACCACAATCCAAAGATGCTCTATTGATTGAGAAGCTGGTGACTGTGGAGGCCATTTGATAACAGTGACTTTCCATTGTCGTCAAAATGTTTCAAGAAACCCTTCTGAAGAATGATTCCGCTTTAATGACTGCGTCGCGGCTATCCTGCTGGAATCAGTAGCCATCAGATGTTGGTACATTGGGTCATAATAGGGATGGACCAGGTCAGCAACAATACTCACAGGTAGGCGTGGCGTTGAGCAAACATGCTTCAATTGGATACCCCAAGGGGCCCATAAAGTGCCAAGAACATATTCCCAGACCATAACACTGACCTACCACGACCTGAACTGTATATACAAGTCAAGGATTGATCCATGCTTCATTGTGTTATACGTGCCACTAATTTCCTGACCCTCCATCTCAAATGCGGCAGCAGAAATCCGAGACTCACAATTCATACCAGGTCACAACGTATTTAGTTCCACACTTCTACTAGGTGCCAATTTTCTGATGAGCGTTGTGCAAATTTGTAGCCTCAGCTTTGCCTGTGTCTTAGCTGAAAGATGGCAACCCCCAGGTGTGGGCGTTTGCGTGCGTGCGATCTAGCACGATCTGCCTCAAAGTTCGACGTACTGTGCATTCAGAGATGCTCTTCTGTCTACCTTGGTTGTAATGGGTGGCGATTTGAGTCACTGTTGCCTTTCTATCAGCTCGCCCATAGAACGCTCACTGGATGTTTTTTCTTTTTCGGACCATTCTGTGTAAACCCTAGAGATGGTTGTGCGTGAAAATCCCAGTAGATCAGCAGTTTCTGAAATACTCAGACCAGCCCTTCTGGCACCAACAACCATGCCACGTTCAAAGGCACTCAAATCACCTTTCTTCCCCATACTGATGCTTGGTTTGAACTGCAGGAGATTGTCTTGACCATGTCTACATGCCTAAATGCAGTTTGCCGCCATGTGATTGGCTGATTAGAAATTAAGTGTTAACAAACAGTTGGACAGGTGTACCCAATAAAGTGGCCGGTGAGTGTACTTGGATTAATGCGTCATCCAATTCCTTAATTATTGTAAAAGAACATCTAATACCAGGATGAAGCATTGTAAACTAAGCAAACTAATATACTGGTGTCTGCCCCCTCTGGCAGGATCTGCTCTTCTTGTAGCTTCTTATGTCCTTGTTTTTTAAGAAAAAAGGGCTTTAAAACTATGAAAATGAGCCTGAGGGGCTCCAGGCTTTATCAACACCTATGAACCACAGAGCCCTTCTGGCGCATTTGCCAGAGGGGGCACACACAAGTATGTCAGTGTGCTTGGTTTACAATCCTTCAACCTGGTGGTAGATTTTCTTTAATGTACCTATGGTTGTTTGACTTGTGATGGCCCAACCTATGTAAAAATGGACCATGGGGCCAATGTCAATTTTTTTTTCAGGGCCACATTAAATTCTCAGTTTGACCCTGGTCCTGTCTGTTCCAGATAAATAGAAAGATTTAAACCTCTTCTGTTTATCTTACTATGAATAAAGCAGTAACCAAGTGACCTAAAGTTGATACAAGAACGTTAAAGGACACAGCAGAAACAAAAAGGCTACCGAAACAAGTCTAAACTTCTATCACATTTTAGATAATAAATCATAAGATGCAGAATGATGTATTAAAATAGGATGGTAATTTGTGTTTACGGCCTTTCTTTTAACCAATTCAATTACCTTTTATGTAATGAACTGATCTGTGGAAGAAAGAAATAATGATCATAATCATCAAATGGTAAGTGTTCTGTATTATTTTTTCGGACTGTTGACTGTGGCTTGTGCCAGTACACGGCTGACAGTCATCTGCACGTTCCCATGAAAAAAATTTATATTCTACCATTTCAAATTCATTTTGGACAGAACTTACCTAAAACAACAGAAATGCCGGCAGTGAAATCACAGGCATTAGTTTTTCAAACCTGAGTGGAGTATTGAAATTACTTTTTATTATGTACATATTATTATGATTTACTTCACAATCGCTTCTACTTTATATTAGTTTCTGTTGCATACATTTCAGTTCAATTCCACATTTGTCAAATGGCTCTGACATTACGCAGAGCAGTTAACATATACTTCATCTGATATAGCTCTGCAGATGGGCTAAAATCATTGCCAAAGACGATCCACAGCACAACATACAAGCAGTTTTTAATAAATAGAGTTTTTATAGGCCATGCATTTTATCAGTGGACACTAATGAATAAACCCTAGAGCTCAAAGCTTTGCTTCTAAGGGGAAAATAAAAAACAACAATTTAAAGTATTTTAACTTTTTTAATTAGAACCCAAGCCTATAAATTCAAATTTTGCTAAGTCTTCAATAAATGGTTCAGATATACTTTTAACCTTCCTGAAGAAAATGGGGCTCATTTACTAAGGGTCACGCTGCTAATTTTCGTTAGACTGTGCGCCTCTTTCGGGGATTACAGTGTCTGTGTCACGGTTACACCCACAATCCTCAGTATGGATCGCGGGTGCACCCGTGTCTGCTGCCGCGGTCCTCGCTCCGCCAGGCCTCACTTACCTCTCCTGGCTCCGGCTTGCACTCTGGCTCCCAGCATGTAGACCGCATGCTTCTTCCCTGCAGATGCGCTGGCTCTGGCATTCCCGGCTCGGCTATATAGCCTGGCGACTCCCAGCATCCCCGGCCGGATCTTCATGTCCTGTTACTGAAGAGAAAGCCCTCTGTGTTCCTGAGCGTTTCCAGACGCCTCCGTGTATTCTGTGATTCCCGTGTTCCTGTGGTGATTCATGTATTCCTATAATCCTGTGGCAGTCTTGCAATCCTGTGGCGGTCCTGCAATCCTGTGGCGGTCAGGTATCCTAGTATCCTAGTGGTCTTCCGAGGTCCTGCCAGCCGTCCTAACGAGGTCCTGCCATCTCTCCTTCCGAGGTCCTGCAATCCTCCGTCCAGTGTCCTGAATCACCGAGGTCGCTCTTACCCGTGGGGCCCTGCCTTCCCGTGGCCCTGCCTTCCCGTGGCCCCCTGCCCCATAATCCTACATTGGCTGGCCACCGCGGGCCTAGTCGCACCCGTTGAGCCGACATGGTGGCTCACGCCACAAGCAAGTCCATCCCACTTTTCAGAGGGTTTCGGCGAGACAGGAGTCCACTTGGACTCTGCTCCCAGGTTGTTGGCCTGGCATCGTTACCTCTCTCACGGTGGTCCAGGGGTCCACAAGACTTTAGTCCTAAGGACTATTCCACTAGACGTGACAGTAGATGCGGCCATGGACTCCCGCAAGGTCTTGTAAAAAGCCATGGACTGTGTCGTAGGATCTTACAGCTATTGGCGAACTCCCAGAGGCTCCGACGCACTCCTCCCGTTGATCATCACCCTGCGTATTTTTCAGCAGTAGAGACTGGACCTGAAATTTTTTGCCAGACAATTGAGTGCGTACCCCAAAGTTGTGAGGAGATCTTTCCCATTGCTCGGAGCCCTTGAACTGTTGTCCTCCAGTCACACTGAACGGCTCACTGGGCGTTCATCTATGTCGGCTCTCTGGAGATGTCCCATGGCCGGCGTTAACCCTTATGGATAGTGGGGTGACCACGACATGGTTTCCCCTTCAAGTTCCTACCAAAAGCCGGTCAGGGTTTAAACCATCTCAAGTTTGCATACCTCGCCTGTCCAGCGTGGTCCCGGTGTCCCCAGTGTCTCCACTGCCTGCTCCCAGAGCTGCTCCCGTGTGCTCCGCAGATTCCCAGAGCTGTGCTCCACGGCGCCCAAGCCTCCGGTCAGACTCCACATACTGCTCCACGCAAGCGCCCAGCTCCGCAGCTTCCCAGAGCTCTCCGTGTGTCCCAATCCTTCGAGCTTCCTGCAGAGCTCTCCAGTGGCGCCCAAGCCTCCGCAGCTTCTCAAGAGCTGCTCCAGCTAGGCACCCAAGCCTCCTCAGATTCCTGCAGCTGCTCCATGGCTCTCGGCTGCTTCCACAGCTCGCTATAGTGCTCTGAGCTTCCCGACAGCTGCTCACAGTGGACTCTGAAAGCTCCCACAGCTGCCCAGTGGTTCCGCAGCTTCCACGATAGCTGCTCTCAGTGGGCTCCACGATCTTTCCCGCAGCTGCTCTGGCTGGCTATGCAGCTGCTCCAGTGGCTCGCGCATGTCCCAGAGCTGCTCCAGTTGGCACCCAAAGCCTTCGTAGCTTCCGGCACTGCTGCCAGCGGCGCACAAGGCTTCACAGCAAGCTTCCTGCAGCTAGGGCTCCAGTCACCTGCGTCTCTGCAGCTTCCCCCAGCTGCTCCAGTGGCTCTGGCAGCTTCCCGCAAGTGCTCCATCTGCAGTTCGCGGGCTCTAGTGTTCAGGCTTCCCAGCTGCTCTAGTTGGCTCCGCAGTTCCCGCAGCTTGCTTCCATGGGCTCCGCAGCTTCCCGAAGCTGCTCCAGGGCCTGCGCTTCCCAAGATGCTGCTCATGACTCTTCAGCTGCCAATGTGCTCTAGAGACTCTGCAGTCTTCCCCAGAGCTGTTCCAGAGGACTCTGCAGCTTGCCAGTGCTGTTCACGGCAGCTCTCCAGGAAAGGCGCTAGCCGCCTCGGCTTCCAGAGCTGCTCCCAGCAGCGCCTCAGCCTCCGCAGCTTCCCAGCTAGTGCTCCAGCTTGGCGCCCAGCCTTCGCAGCTTTCCTGCAGCTGTCTCTCAGCAGCGCCCAACCTTCGCAGCTGGTCCGCGCTGCTCCAGTGGCGCCCAAGCTACCGCAGTTCCCAGAGCTGCTTCCAAGCGGCCGCCCAGCCCGGTCAGCTTCCCGCAGCGCCCAGTGGCTCCGCAGCTTCTGCCATGCTCCAATGGCTCCCCCAGCTCCGCAGCTGCCTCACAGTGGCTCCCCAGCTTCCCGCAGCTGCTCCAGTGATCCCCCAGCTTTCCGCAGCTGCTCCAGTGCTCCACACGCTTCCCAGTAGCTTGCTCACAGTGGCAACTCAAGCCTTCGCAGTCTTCCTGCAGCGCTCAGCGTTTTGCCCAAGCCTTCGCAGCTTTCCGCAGCTGCTCCAGTGGGCTCCACCGCATCCCGCAGCTGCTCCAGTTGGTCCGCTGCTTCCAAACTGTACAGTGCAGCAAAGCCTTCGCACTCCTGCAGCTGCTCCAGCGGTGCCCAAGCCTTCGCAGCTTCCCGAGCTGCCTTCCAGTGGCTAACCAGCTTCCCGCAGCTGCTCACAGGGATCTCCAGCTTCCTGAGCTGCTCCCGGCGGCGCACAAGCCTTCGCTAGCTTCCTCTCGCAGCTCCCCAGCTTCCTCGCCGCTGCGCCGGACCTAACGCTTTCCCGCAGCTGCTCCGTGGCTCGCATTCTGCGCTGCTCAGGGCTCCGCAGTCCACATTGCTCCATGGTCCGCCGCTTCCCAGAAGCTGCTCCAGTGACTCCCGCAGCTTGCCAACTGCTGCCTTAGGACCTGCAGCTTCCCAGAAGCTGCTCCAGAGACTCTGCAGCTTGCCAGTGCTGCTCTCCGGCGGACTCTCCAGAAGTCGCATCAGCCCTCCTCGCTTGCAATGCTGCTCGGCTGTCTAGAAGCCTCCTGGCTTGAGCTTCCCCGGCAATTCCCCCCTACTAGGCTCCAACCCAGCGGCCTCCCCTGAGGCGCTCCAAGTCTCCCTCCCTGAGCGTCCCGATCCCCGCCTCGAGAGCCACTCCAGAAGAACCGCGGGTGAAGAAGAAGTAGAAGAGGGGCACCTAAGGGGGGGGTACTGTCCACGGTTATACCCCCGCATCCTCGGTAACGGTTCACGGGTGGCACCCGGCCTGCTGCCGCGGTCCCGCTCCCCGCCTGGCCCCTTACTCTCTACTTGCTTCCGGCCTGCACTCTTCCGCTCAGCTATATAGCCTGGCGACTCCCAGCATCCCCGGCCGGATCTTCATGTCCTGTTACTGAAGAGAAAGCCCTCTATAGTCCTGAGCGTTTCCAGACACCTCCGTGTATTCTGTGATTCCCGTGTTCCTGTCTATTCTGTGATTCCCGTGTTCCTGTGGTGATTCCTGTATTCCTATAATCCTGTGGCGGTCCTGCAATCCTGTGGCGGTCCGGTATCCTAGTATCCTAGTGGTCTTACGGGGTCCAGCCGTCCTTCCGAGGTCCTGCCATCCCGAGGTCCTGCCATCCCCAAGGTCCTGCCATTCGGAGGTCCTGCCTTCCTGAGGTCCTGCCTTCCTGAGGTCCTGCCTTCCCGTGGTCCTGCCTACCCGTGGTCCTGCCTGCCCCATGTCCCTACATTGGATGCCACCGTGGGCCTAGTCGCACCCGTGGAGCGACCTGGTGGCTCCCCGTCGCAGCAAGTCCATCCCGCTTTGCGGTGGGCTCTGGCAAACCGCAAAGCAGAGTCCACTTAGACTCCGCTCCCGGGTTGCGGCTGGTATCTTTATCTCCCGCGGTGGTCCAGGGAGTCCACAAGACTTTAGTCCTAAGGGACTATTCCCATAGACTGTGACCGGACTGAGCATGGGATTTAACTTTCAAAGCCCAAGTACTTACATGCACCACTAAAAAGATGATTGAACTCTGTCGGACCTGAGCGGGGAAGCGACACATGCAGGCTATCCGGTGCACGATCTTACTGAATGACGGCAGAGTGCATCATCGTTGGACAATGCACTTTCGGTGAACTCCAGTGGACAGGTAAGGTATCCTAGTATCCTAGTGGTCTTCCGAGGTCCTGCCAGCCGTCCTTCCGAGGTCCTGTCATCCCTCCTTCCTAGGTCCTGCAATCCCTCCTTCCGAGGTCCTGCAATCCCGAGGTCCTGCCTTCCCGTGGCCCTGCCTTCCCGTGGCCCTGCCTTCCCGTGGCCCTGCCTGCCCCATATCCCTACATTGGCAACCACCGCGGGCCTAGTCGCACCCGTGGAGCGACCTGGTGGCTTCCCGCCACAGCAAGTCCATCCCACTTTGCAGCGGGCTCTGGCGAAGACCAGGAGTCCACTTGGACTCCGCTCCCAGGTTGTGGCTGGCATCTTTATCTCCCACGGTGGTCCAGGGAGTCCACAAGACTTTAGTCCTAAGGGACTATTCCCATAGACCGTGACAGTAAGATGCGGCCATGGACTCCGCCAAGGTCTTGTACAAAAGCCATGGACTGTGTCGAGGATTCTTACCAGCTATTGGCCGAACTTCCCAGCAGGCTCCCGCGACTCCTCCCGTTGCTTCAGTCACCCTGCTATTTTTTCAGCAGTAGAGACTGGACCTGAAAATTTTTTGCCAGACAAATTTGATGGCGACCCCAAATTGTGCAGGAGATTCATTTCCCATTGCTCGGAGCACCTTGAACTGTTGTCCTCCCAGTACACCACTGAACGCTCTAAGGTGGCGTTCATCTACTGTCGGCTCTCTGGAGAGGCCCTGGCCTGCGCTACCCCTCTATGGGATAGTGGTGACCAAGACATGGTTTCCCATTCCAAGTTCCTACCAAAAATCCGGTCAGGGTTTAAACCATCTCAAGTTTGGCTACCTCGCCTGTCCAGCTTGGTCCCGGTGTCCCCAGTGTCTCCACTGCCTCCCAGAGCTGCTCCCGTGGCTCCGCAGCTTCCCAGAGCTGCTCCAGCGGCGCCCAAGCCTCCGCAGCTTCCCAGAGCTGCTCCAGCAGCGCCTCAGCCTCCGCAGCTTCCCAGAGCTGCTCCAGTGGTGCCCAATCCTTCGCAGCTTCCTGCAGCTGCTCCAGTGGCGCCCAAGCCTCCGCAGCTTCTCAGAGCTGCTCCAGCGGCACCCAAGCCTCCGCAGCTTCCTGCAGCTGCTCCAGTGGCTCTGCGGCTTCCCACAGCTGCTCTAGTGGCTCTGCAGCTTCCCGCAGCTGCTCCAGTGGCTCTGAAGCTTCCCACAGCTGCTCCAGTGGCTCCGCAGCTTCCCGCAGCTGCTGCCAGTGGCTCTCACAGCCTTCCCGCAGCGCTTCTGGTGGCTCTGCAGCTGCTCCAGTGCTCCGCAGCTTCCCAGAGCTGCCTCAGTGGCACCCAATCCTTCGCAGCTTCCGCAGCTGCTCCAGCCGGCGCCACAGCTTCCCAGCTTCCTGCAGCTGCTCCAGTGGCTTCTGCAGCTTCCCACAGCTGCGTCCAGTGGCTCTGCAACTTCCCGCAGCTTCTCCATTGGCTCTGCAGCTTCCCGCAGCTGTGCCTCTAGTTATTTTGCTCTACCAGCTTCCACAGCTGTCTTCTAGTGGCCCGCGGAGCTATCCCGCAGCATGACCTTCCATGGAGTCGCCAGCTTCGCCGCTGCTGCTCCAGTTGCTATCTGCCAGCTTCCCGTGAGCTGCTACCAGTGACTATCTCTGCTTAGCCCAATTGCTTGCTCTAGAAGACTCCTGCCAGCTTCCCAGAGCTGTATCCAGAGACTCTCGCAGCTTGCCAGTCTCGCTCCCGGCAGCTCTCCAGAAAGCCGCCTACCCTCCGCTCTTTCCCGGTGCTCCCAGCAGCGCTCAGCCTCCGCACTTTCCCAGAGCTTCTCCAGCTGGCGCCCAACGCCTTCGCAGCTTCCGCAAGCTGCTTTCCACAGCGCCCAAGCTTCGCACTTCCTGCAGCTGCCCAGTGGCGCCCAGCCTCCGCAAGCTTCCCAGAGCTACTCCATCGGCGCCCCAGCTTCTGCAGCTTCGCCACCGCAGCTGCTCCGGGGGCTCCGCAACTTCCTGGCAAGCTGCTCCAATGCTCCCCGCTCCCGCAGCTCTCCAGTGGCTCCCCCAGCTGGCCCGCACTGCGCCATGGTGCTCCCCGTACTTACCCGCACCGCTGCCAGAGGGTCTCCCCATCTCCCAGAGCTGCTCTCTAGTGGCACTCAAGCCGTCGCAGCTCTCCTGCAGCGCTCCAGCAGTGCCCAAAGCCTTCGCAGCTTTCCCGCAGCGTGCTCCAGTGGCTCCCCAGCATCCCGCAGCTGCTTCCCGTGGCGGCGCTGTCTTCCCAAGACTGCTCACATTGGCAGCGCCAAGCCTTCGGCAGCTTCGGCGCTGCCATCCAGCGGTGCCCACGCCCTTCGCACTTGCTTCCCCCGCAGCTGCTCCAGTCTCCCCAGCTTTCCCACAGGGCTCCGTGGATCTCACGTCTGCCGCTGCCTCCGGCGGCGCCCAAAGCCTTCGCAGCTCTCCCGCAGCTCCCCACTCTTCCCGCAGCTGCCCAGTGACTGTCCGCAGCTTCCCGACACGGCTTCCAGTGGCTCCCGCAGCTTCCTGCAGCTGCTTCTCCCAGTGGCTCCCCGCACTTCCCACAGCTGCTCCAGTGGCTCCGCGCTTCCCAGAGCTGCTCCAGTGCCTCCGCAGCTTGCCAATGCCTTTGCTCTAGGACTGCAGCGTTCCCATAGCTGCTCCAGAGACTCCTGCAGCGTTGCCAGTGCTGGCTCCGCGGCTCCTCCAGAAGTCGTCCTCAGCCTCCTCAGCTTGGCAAGTGCGCCTCTGGGCTTTTTCTAGAAGCCTCTCCGGGACTTCCGCAGCTTCCCCGGCTCCACCGGCCCCTCTCTACCCGAGTCCGCTCCAAGTCTCCACCGTCCTCCCTAGGGCCCGCTCCAGAGTCTCCACCGCCTCTATCTCCCTGAGTCCACTCCCAGAAGAACAGCGGGCTGAAGAAGCAGAACAGGGCCCTAAGGGGGGGTACTGTCCTGTTATAACCCGCAATCCTCCCTCGGTACGGTTTCAAACGGTTGCACCCGTGCCCTGCTGTCCGCGGTCCCCGCTCTCCCCCATGCCTCACTTACCTCTCCTTGCTCCGGCCCCCCTGCACTCATTTCCGGCTCGAGCTATATATACGCCCCTGGCGACTCCCAGCACCCCGCCGGATCTTTCATGTCCTGTTTTACTGAAGAGAAAGCCCTCTATAGGTCCGGAGCGTTTCCAGACACTCCGTGTACTCTGTGATTCCCCGTTGTTTTCCCTGTCTATTTCGTTATTCCCAGTTTTTCCTGTGGTGATTCTGTAATTCCTAATAATCCTGTGGCGGGTCCCTGCATGCCCTGTGGCGGGTCCGGTATCCTAAGTATCCATGGTCCCTTACGGGGTCCCAGCCGTCCTTCCGAGGTCCCCCGCCATCCCGAGGTCCTGCCATCCCAAGGTCCTGCCATTCGGAGGTCCCGCCTTCCTGAGGTCCTGCTTCCTAGGTCCCTGCCTTCCCGTGTCCTTGCTCCCCGTGGTCCTGCCTGCCCATTGTTCCCTACAATTGGATGCCACCGTGGGCCTAGTCCCGCACCCGCACCCGCGGAGCGACCTGGTGGGCTCCCCCCCCGTCGCAAGCAAGTCCATCCCCGCTTTGCGTGGGCCTCTGGCAAACCGCAAGCATAGTCCACTTAGACTCCGCTCCCGGGTTGCGGCTTGTATCTTTATCCTCCCGCATGTGGTCCCAGGGAGTCCACAAAACTCCTTTAGTCCTAAGGACTTTTCCATAGACCTGTGCACCGACTGAGCAGGGATTAACGTTTCCCATCCCAAGTACTACATGCACCACGAAAAGATGATTTGAACCTCCTTCCGGACCTGAGCGGGGACAGCGACACATTCAGCTATTCCGGTCACGATCTTTTGTTACTTGTTGTGATCACGGCAGAGTGGTATCATCGTTGACAATGCAACTTCAGTGTTCCTCCCAGTGGACAGGTAACGGTACCCCAGTATTCGTTTCCTTCAGACCCATTGACTGTTGTTTGTGCCCACACAGTAACAATAGTACAGAAAAGGCTTGCCGTGAGCAATTATGTGTAGACTCAGGACTGCTCTAATATTTTGCACCACCCACCATTGCAAGAAGGATGTGGGTATAATCACATAGCATAATGGGGGCTAAGCTATCTATATGGCGCCATTTCATTGTTCGTGTTGCATGAGCTCTTATGAACGTAGACGGCCCACAATGAATTGGTCACGCATCTATCAAGGTCTTGCCTTTTGGGGGGTATCTTGCCTCACTCACCTCTCTCCATGCTCACGTTCTCTGCGGTGCTGCCCATCTACTGGCTTCTGTTTGGGGTAAGAAGAGGGAGAACGTGCCTTACAAACCAAACTCATGCGTAGCAAAGTGCATCTGTAGACTGCATCACCACTGGTCCTCTGTACACAAACTGTCAGTTGGGTGGATCAAAAGCCACCAGCAGAAGAATCAGTGAACAGCCCGGAGAGAGTCAAGTATTAGAGTTCAGGTTCCATTGTTAAGACCCGCCACCACCATGTATGAAAAAAAAATCCTGTTTTCCAGTTAAATGTGGGTGGGTCCATGGTCAGAATTGCAAGTGGTATGGTGCACAAAAACTATAGTGGGAACTGGCACTCGGTCAACAAAAAAACGAAAAAAAGGCAACAAGTTTTCGTTTTTCTCAAAAACACATTACATAAGACCATTGCAGTCACAGGCAGTGGGTGATTTTCTGCCCAATGTGCACCAGCCCATTGCCTGGCTCCAGTTTGGGGTGCTCTTCGTCAATAGCACCAATCACACCTGATACTCTTATGAATCTATCTATTTCATCCCGACCTGTTTTGTTTTATTTCAAAATATCTATTTCTTTTTTTTCTCCGCTTAACGTCCAACAGTAGTACAAAACCTAGGAGTCGGCGTATTGCGCGTGTTTTTGGCGAAAGAAACGCGTGCGTCTTTAGCCTACCTAGTTGCCATACACATAAAGAAGAATACAAATCGTATGTTTAAAAAGTACGCTTACAGTCGGTTGCTAAAATGTCAACCCCATTGACGACTTTACAGATCTTTTTTAATGTTATCATCCCTGCAAACTCAAAAGACAACTATCCTCACATTTAACCCCAGTCTAAAACGACTAACACGGTTACCTTGGACTGTGGAAAGGGTATAAAATGTCCCGTATTCAAATTTCTTAGATGGTGCGGATCGAAAGGCTGGAGGGCACTTACTGAAAGTACGTCTAATGAACTAATAAGGTGGCTGGTCTTAGTTGTTTTATTGTATCATTACTCTCTATCTGAGAATAGTCTCCTGTAGTCACACAATAGGAAATGTTATGTCGAACTGGGGGCAACCAGTTTGCTTGAGTGCAGTGGTGCGCTAAATGTCCGAGCGGGAGAGCATACAAAATGCTGGAAGTAGAAAAGGGCAATGGCACTCAACCGGTCGTTGTCCTCCTTCCAATGGCGATTTTATTTGTGCTACTCAAAACCAAAACAAGAATGCATTTACAGGGCGAGGGGAGGGGAGGACTGAGGGACTCCAACCACATGACAAATAGGAACATCTGTTTACGTGCTCGCAAGCGCGCTTCATAACATCACTGGCTTGTCCCGTTTCAAACACTTTCAAACCTAGCGGCGCCATTTAAACCTCTAGCACCCCCCTGCCCAGATCAATAGCCCATACCAACCCAGACAAGGAAATTGCAACAGATATAGAACAGATTATTGGACCCACCGGGTACTCCGAGTCCTTTAGTTCCAGACGAAGGACCACCAACCAGTACATTCGACCCTGCGACATTCCATACGAGTACCATCCCCCTTTAGGGAAACCTCAAAAAAACGACCCACACGAAGAGGCCGACCAAGAGACAGAAAAGAGAAAAAGATGACCCAGAAACGCAAACAGTCTCATGGAAATGCAATCAAGAAAAGGACTTAAATACCATTTTATCACAGGTCGAGCTTTGGGACAGGACATAGTTCCGTTTGCAGAAATGTCCCTTAACTGCTGCTGACTTGATTTACAATTCTATCTGCTCTGTTTACTTTTGCGAGAGTTTGCATGTATTCAGTGTTACACGCGAAAGATGGCCCTAAAAAAAGCGGTTGCCACAGACAGCCACATACAACCAATACTATAAAAGCCCAAGGGTAGCTTGAAGTACCAGTCACCATCAGTCCGTTAGGCAATTGTTTCTGCGTAGAGCCAAACAATTGTCTGATATAGAGAAGGAATGTCTTCCTATTTTGCTGATGAGAAGAAACAATCCACACCCACACTAGATTACGCACTTCAGAGGAGGGGTACCCTCCCATTACGTTCCCCAGTCACCCTATTACCTCATCACATTTTCAAGACACAACCAGGTCCCATAGGAAATTAAGAGCCCTCATCAACATTACAAACATCTGTCTGATGAACCCAATCTTACAAAGAGTATGGAGGCCCGTAAGTTGGAAAAAGGCCCTAAAAAATGACGATGCCTTATAGTAAAGCAGCAGACTCTGCGGGGGGGGAGTTGAGCTATTATGACTATCAAGATGACATTAACTAACCACGCGCACTACAAAGAGGCAGGCGACGATACTAGAGGACGAACCAAACATAGAGACTTCAAAAAAGACCCCCGCCCGATTTTTTATCCCAATTAAGAACCGGTTTGCGGGAAAAGTGTTGAGAAAGTATAAGATGTCCTCATGTCAACCAAAAACAGGAGACAAGTACTACCCCCTACACCCCAAGAAACCAATGGGGATTTGTCCAAAAATACATAAAATCTAGAGTCTCCACCTGGCCGGCCCCCTTTGGCCTCGACATAGGTCAATAACGAACTCTACTGTTCTCAGTACATTGACTTGGCTATTAAAGACCGCCTTTCACGAACTATACCCTCCTCATTAGGATACCAATCACTTTTTATACCTAATACGAGATCTGTCATGCAACCAGGATATTTGCCTAGTATCCAAACCTTTAAAAAGACTGAGACGCTTGGTACACTAGTACTCGACAACTGCACACCCACGACAGTGGCGACAAAGCCATAAGAGACATCCTTACGCAAGCGCTAAAAATTAGGGCTATCTAGGATTTCAATATGCAAGCGGCCACGATGACATTTTGACTGTGTGGTGTTTAACACATACGTCATTTCAACAACACACATGTAGTGGGCCAGTCAGTCCAGACTGCGGGGACTGAGGTGGGTGCAGTCATACGCGATGGGGGACACCGCTCCGCTGGACATACGCTAAACCGCGTCATTCTCTGGCCATATACTGCGAAGATAGACGGTTTTTCTCGTGCCAACTACGACCGAGCCTCTTCCCCTTTGTGAGACACTAGTTAAACAACATATGAAACTTACATGTAGGAGACGCATGTCTTTATGGTTGAGGGAGAACAAGCAGAGCAGTTTAATCACATTATGCCAGTCCAATTTCCTTAATTAACCTCATAATGCCTCCAATTGGAACATAGTTCCATTGTCTTCAGCAAACATACAATCGACAACCAGGCCGGAACGCCTGGGATGTCCATACAAATTACCTTTTGGTTAGTTCGCGTGCAAAGAATGGAACCCTTGAGACGGAAGTACGTTTGAGAAAGAGGTAAAGCCGAAAACGCTCTCCTACATTTCCGAGTTACCATATCCCAACGGTGGTACGGTAAGGAAAGCCCGTCCCACTATGCCATTGTATGTTATGAGTGTCCCGTAATGTAACAGTAAAGAAGGGGCTTTTCTCACACAGTCCCATAGCAGCTGACAACCGTAGGCTGCTTACAAGAGACTATACCCGGAAATAATCATAGAAGAAGCATTTGAGAGAGCACAAAAAGAATAGGGAAACATTCTCGTGCAATAAGCCCCGCGCAAAAAACAAACAGGCAAAACGAACGAGGGAAAAAGAGTGGGTTTTCTTTCCCATTATACTCTAAACCACCTTCAGCACATCCCTGCCACTTTGGTCAACAGCAAGGGAGCGTGTCCAACTTTGGCACACTATTAGCAAGCAGATAGATCCACCTCACAACACCGAAGTGCAACTAGGGCCCCCTAAGCACATTCTAAGGGGCATCAGCAACACCATTAAGTCGGAGGTTTAGTCTCCCGAGCGGAGTTGCGTTCAAATCCCACCACCATAATCTGGCGCAGAGCACACCAAGACCTCTAGGCCCCTACACTTGTGGTAATGGCAACATATGGCACAAGCGACACGTTTATAACGACCGACACAGATTAAATGCTGTTGACAGGGCCCAGGAGGAAACTGAAACACCTAGACTTGTAAGACTGACATTAATGGTGCGTGTGATTATGTGAGTTCTTGGGACTGTGCGAGTATCACCAGATTCATATAACGAGAAAAACACCGTACAACGACGAACACACCTAAATAGGAGACGAGTTGCTAACACGCACACGTCACGGTACTGGTCACGCATAATAACAGTGTCACCACGGGAGCACCCAGAAGAACGATTAGAGCCAACGGAAGAAACACCTAAATTCGGACCTAGAGACACCCGGAAGACTTGCGCAGGTCACTAGAACAATACCGAGTCCGTGAGAGGAGGCCGGGGACAGAACTAGCGCCTCCCGTAACATTTACGAAAAGAAGGGCTCAAATGATGTGCTCCACTACGGGCAGTACCCTTAGTGTCCGGCGTCTGAGGACCAACCGACAATTAGACATGAGTCACTACATGTGTATTTAATAGGGTCCAGAATATATGCCCCCTGACAACCACTACTTAATGTGCCTTGATAACATACCGGTGATACGGACAATCCTGAACTGACTTCCGCAGCCCACCACAAGAACACACAAGTTAACACACCAACCACGATTGCATTAAACATTATGTAGAGGATAGTACACGTACTCTAACTACTGCGTATATCGGATTTCGCACAGCTATTTTTTAGTTACATTTCCCCTCAATACAAACACATCACACTTGAGATCACGGAAAAATTCAAGCACTTAAGTGACTGCTCCTCTTGGTACCAGCAGTCGATGACATGGGTAGCAAATATAAACAGTTTTTAAATTTAGTCCGTTTTTCCCTGCCTCCCACTTACCACCCGAGACAGGAGACAGATAGACATGAGAGAGAGAGAGCGATCCCTTTAGAATGGCTATTCAAGCGCACCAGCCCCGCGCCATATCACCTAGCCCGGTATTTTTTGGGAGGCATTTAGATGTACTTCCATGACGCTAGACATGTAATCCTATCATCCAACGCATCATGGAGGTACTTAAGATCCCGTCGAGGAGCTGAGACAGGCAGCGCGCCTACATGAGATGTCCGGCAGCAGTACCGCACACCCCGCTCGACTGAACTCCACGCCCACTTCCGATGGCGTCACCAGGGGGGGAGCACGTGTTTTTTTTGCTCCGACGCAGTGACGCTTGCCACCGCTCCTGGCGGTGACCGCGTTGGCGGTGTGTTGTTCCTACCGCTCGGACATCGCCACTGAATACGCGTACGTATTTCACTGGCGCGGACAAGAGATGGCCCATGTCCAGAACGGATCTAGGTCGGCAGAGGTCAACGGACCAACACAGCGTCTCCTAGGCTAACCGGTGACAGTGCACTAAAAGAGTTACGATTGGTTAAGTGCTATATGTTCAAACATGGAAACCGAAGAGCGCCCAACTTATGATCATTACTTGACATCCACTGCGGAGTTTGAACCTGCATTTATACTGGCACGGGGTACAAGAACCAATAGAATGCACCGTCTATCCTCGGTGTCAGGGGGCGTGTCATGACAGCAGGTTTAAATCCCGCTATGTGTACATTGTGTTTGGAAACAGACAGCCAAGAAAAGCCGCCGTGCGCGCGAAACACTGTCCTATTTATGTGTTTCATAGTATCATAGTAGCATAACATATATATAAGGCCTGACAAGGTAGAGACGCAAGTCCCTCAAGTCCAACCTTACAACTATAATACCTGTTTTATATCCACATAACCATTGATATTTTTCTCTCCACAAAGTCTCCAGCGCCACTCTTTGCGGACATCTCCATAGAGATCCGCCATAACATCAACCTCCTGGCGGGCAGAGAGTTCCATAGTCCACCACGGCTCCATGACACATTAAAGAACTGCGGCTAGTGTTAGAAGTGACACTGCAGAATCGCCTCTCCCTCTACGTGCAGTAGAGATGCCCCCTTGTTGTCTGGTCACAGGCCTAGTATATAAAGAATCTACTGTGTGGAGACGGAGATCCTGATAAGACTGTCCGTGGCTCCGGGTAGTTCGTACATGTATGAGGTCTCCCCTCATCGTCTTTTTTCTACTGAAATAACCCAAATTTTTTGTAATCTGTCATGTATTCTAGTCCTCCCATTCCCTAATAAGCCCGGTTGCTCTCCTCTGCACCCGTTCCAGCTCTACTCTATCCTTTTTAAATAGACTGGTGGCCCAAACTGGTAAAATGACACAATACTTTTCCATGGTGTGGTGTCTGACCAGGGCTGATTCTGTATAAGAGGGCAACACAACTAATTCTCCCGTTATCATTAGAATACTAATTCCTCTCTTGATACATCCCATTATTTTATTTGCTTTAGCACAACCCGCCCGCTCACGGGGCCCACCAAAAACTAAGTTACCATCCACCAATACGCCTAAGTCCTTTTCGCCTTCATTTTATTACTAAGAATTGAACCGTTAGAACTAATTATACTTTTTGTTTCCATGGGCCAGCAAGTGCAATTAACGTTTACATTTGTCCTCAATTAACCGTCAATCAACCAATTATTCTCGAGACGTCTCTTCCCATCCCTCTACTTCCAATCCACAAGCCCGCTTAATCAACTAGCGTGACCTCAGTATGTATGTACGGTATAATACACGACTTAGTATCGATGCTCACAAATATTGAAACTTGACAGCCTACACCCCACCTACAGAGGTCCCACATTAAATCTAGTAAAAAGAAAGTGGCCCCATTAGCATGACCCCGAGTGTGGCACGACACGCAAGCTGGGACAAACATCAACCCAATCTAGAATGTGACCATGAAACATTAGATAGACCACCTCTGTTTTCTTGCCTATCGACTAAGCCAGTGACTGTACCCCGATACACAGATTGATTTCTCTACTACCAGCAGTCTCATTTATATAAGCACTTTTATGTGGCACGGGTGTCAAAATGCTGAAAAGTGTCACAGACATCTAGCAACATGTACCCACGCACAGCGAGCGTCCCCCGCAGATCCAGGTCCGAACGCACCTCCCCGTAGAAAACCAATCACATTAGTCCCATGGACAGGACCGATCGTCCTCACTATAACCGCCTGCTAGAGAGACCAGCGCGGGGTTAATAAGTTGTGCACGGCGAAGATAGCTACCAGGACATCGCATCCGCATAAGGAAACCCTCAATATACTGGTCCCCACACCACATGACAGCAAAGTTAATACTTACGGTCTGTAGTTTTTCCAGACCGGCTATTTGAATCCTTTTTTGCAGCTTCTAGGGCTACCACATTGTTGCTATGCACCCCATTCCTGTGGACATAACAGGATCCTCAGTGAAGCGTCAAATATTTAAAAATAACCGGTCTTTCTATCGACCGCACATAATTCATCAGAACCCGGGGGAGGTGCAGCATGGCCATACATGCAGCGCCAGGTTGGATTTAGCACAATCTTACGATGGCTATGCGAGGGCCGTGCGCCGTATACCTCGTTAAGCTCTGACAGGTCACTGGGGTGACGACCACTGTTGTCACAGTTAGTAAGAAAGAAGTTTTACAATCATACTTACCGCATTGTGGTCTTCCACCAGCGGGACTTCCTGGGTAAAAACGTTGAGAACAGCGTACAATTCAGTAGATTGGGCCCTGTCCACACAATCACACACTCCTACACCAAACCAGACCCCCATGTTAGTCATTCGTACAGGGTGGACACCCACAAACGTACTGCATGGTTATGTAGTCACTCTTATCAGTTATATCGTGAAAAAATATGCTCGGGTCGAATGAGGGGTACGCTCTCCCGGCCACATATGTTCTCTCAGGCCGCGATGGGGCGGCCTGTTATCTTCGCGTGGGAACGTGGGGGGTGATTGTGTCGCACAGAGTAACAATCCGGGAAGAATGCCGCAGCGCTGACAGTCCCCGGTAGGACAGTCCCCGACCACCGCTTGTAGACGTTCGCGTTCGCGACGTATGGCGGGCCGGCCCAGACCGGGTGAGCCACGTCAGGCGGTTGGCTTGGGCCGGGGAGAGGCGGGTATGCCCTAAGGGAGATCGAACAGGTGGTTTCTACCACATGAGAGAGCAGCGGTATACACAAAAAGAAAGAAAGAGATGAAGAAAACACTACCCACGTTTTTTTGAGCGTTGGGGAGCATGTGTGGTCACAGGCGAGAGCTTTAATCCCACAGGTGTCGAGCCTGTAAGGGCTTCAATCCCCCTTAGTGATACAGTATTGAAGTGACAAAATTTGCGCCCGCGCGAGACTGACAGAACATGAGGGAGCCGACGTCACGTATTGACAGTGGTGAGCTGTACACCCTACTGAGTAGAGTACAGCGAGGAAACCAGAACAGAACAGGCTTAGAGTAAAGCTCGAATCGTAAAGGTCAAGACCAAAATTGCGATGAATTACTTGCTCAAGCGACTAGACATCACCCTAGAGAGCATAGAGTCGCGTCCATCGACACCTCAGCCCAACTGAGAGAGGATGAGATGCTGCGTGATACACTGACCCGCATACAGACATGAGTAGAGAGACGCCCTATCGAAACAGCACCAAGGGACTCCTGTTGGGGTACAACGAGGAGCATAGTGCGCCACAGCCAGCAGGCAGCCGCACCCGCTCCTAGGTACTGTGCACTCAGGACACAGTAGAGATTGCGACTGCGTAAGTCTGGTCTGTAGTATCGGTATTTTGCAGATCCTGCACTTTGAAGGACCTGCAGGTTTCTGACCCCCCCACCGTCACTCAATGATCCGGGGCGTATTTGAGTGACCCCACATGAGAAGTAACAAGATGCACCAGTGCTCTGAAGCCGCAAGCTCCATCTTATTTTCCATTTCCCATAGAACACATCCCATATTCACTTGCTGAAGACAGACATCCTGCGTTCCTCCCCCTCTCCCTCGACCTGTAAACTGCACTTCTTGTTTTTTTTGTTGTGTAGTATGCACAAATAAATTCGGCATTGGGAAGGAGACAACGCGTGAGTGTGGCACCCTTTTGTACCTTAGTTTACTTACCGCCGCCTCCACTGCACTACACTTTAGACTCTATTACTCTTTGATCAATTAAACATAATGCTACAGCCACTGTCTTTGATTACCAGAAGAAGTCCTGCACAACAGTAACGGCCTCGTCTCACACGGTGACATTATCCACATTGCTTAGGACTGCGTCCGAAGCTTTGTGGTTATGGACGGCGCGTAATGTTGACCCGCACCAGAGCGAGACGCACAGAGTAGATCATAGAGAGGTCCGAAGAGACCCGCACCCAATCGGTACTGCTTCTATAGTACTAGAAACAAGCTTTATGTGTGGTATGGAAAGCATAAAGGAGGGGACAAACCATCACTGAACATGTACACAAGTCGACGGTGCAAACTGCACTAGTGCAATTCTGTGCTGCCCTGGGTATGTATCAAGTAATAGGGCAAACCACGAGACTTCCATATAAACTGACAACGTGCAAATATGCCTTAGGTAAAACTGTGCCCCCAGGCGCCCGACGACCAGCACAGACAATCAGCTTGTTCATCAAGCACGCACACAAGTGACTCCTGCCGGACTGTTCTGTATGTTACATCAGAATCCGTACTGTATACAAGCGGAAAAACGTGGCCACAAGGCCCTGAATTTAGTAAGGTGCATGGGCCCTGGCGCCAAACAAGAAAAAAATGATTTACTGGAGGTACCCATAAGACTAAGGCAACATGTGTGTCGTGGCTTTGTTTTTATTCTTCATTCATGATCATTCTGATCAACAGTTTACTTAGGGTTATTTGCTGTTTATAGAGGATTGAATTAAGTTGGTTGTTATCGCATATGGGAAGTTTGTAGCGGGACTGATTGTTATGATGACTTAGATGTGGTATAGCAAGCCCAGTCGTGGCGAACATTTAACAAAGCGACAAAAGGGCAGGGGCACGACAAGACACAAAAAAAAAAAAAATAAAAAACGAACACTAAGTCAGCGCCATAAGCTTCGCAAAGTACAAGTTACACCATATAACTTTGTGGGTATGTAGAAGGCATGTGTGCACTAAGGAACGTAAACCTCTTCAGGTTGGCGATTCCCCTCGTAGATCACTATCGCATGGACAGCTCACTCTGTTTAAGCCCATGGCTTTGTGCAAGCAAGAAGCAAGGGAACCTCAGGTTTGCGTACAGGACAACGCAGGCAGCCATGGTGCCCGGTGACGTCTATGGGAAGACGTATAGTACGGGCTCATATAAGTTGCCAAATACGTCCCGCACATCAGTCCCAGACAGACAATGAAGAGCAAAAGATAAATAGGCATGTCAACGACATAATTTCGCAATTGCTCCGGGACATCTGTTCGTCTCCAGGATCTTCCTGACAGCTAGTAACCTAGTACAGGTGCTTAGAATATGCCTAGTTACAATGTTCAGAAGCTAAGTTGAGAGTATATCATAACCCTGATTATCTAAATACATGAAGTGGTCTGCTGTAGAGGAGGCCCCAGCTCACACTCTGGACACTCTTACACTGACCAGCGTAGGGAGCACTAATATAGCGAGCCTCAAACAAGCAATAAAACTGAGTACAATGTAAAGTAAGGGTTAAAAATATCTTTTATTTGTGTAAACATCACTACGGATTGAATTGGGGCGAATGTTCTCATTCCATGGCAAACCCCTTTCACCAACCTATCAAATCGACATCTGGTAAACATAAAAGACAGGCACTTAATAAAAGAAATTCCCGATAATCACGGTTTCAAATGTACAAGGGCCCAAAGAGAAACAGCGAGCACCAGACGCACCCCGGGTTTACAATACAAGACTAAGGTACAATACTCCATAGGTGTTGTTCGTTAGAATGACTGAATTTAGATGTATACGGCTCGAACTGGTATAGTTTTATCTCACTTGGCTACATATGCCAGACAGACACTTTCATTTGGCTGACTGTCGACAATGATGTGAGATTTGTAAAAATGTTGCAGCTTGTGCTCCATAAAATCAATTTCACACGAAAGCTCATTCCGACACCTGCGGATAAAACTGTTTTACAGCTGTTTTTATTGTCGCCTATGACTAAAGTACAATAAATTAACCAAAAGCCCTAGGTCCGTTTGTACTATGGGTCGTAGTAGTCGGGGTGCTCTTAAGTAGTGGTACCGCCTGTATTTATATGTTACGGCTATATTCTAAGTATGGGTATAGGCTGGAGTGGGGGTAAGACGATTCCCCTCATGTTGTTGCACACACTTATTCCGCGTCCATATACATGCAGGGTACATTGTTTTTAAACACTTCATATTCATGCTGTCTATGTGTTCACATACGACCGCATGCAGTTCAGTATATTACTATTTTTTTGCAGCGCGCATATGTTCCTACTGTACTCATAGTACAGAGCGGCCAGTTTGTCAAAATAAATACTCCATTGCTGCTAACTTTAACGAAATCCCAACCACTATATTTATACGCCTAAACTGTTCTACTGGTTGCTGATTTTGTGCTGTCGACTGGCAAAATGCAACCTGATTCCTTTGACCCATACACTGATTCACTGAAGCGATTTGTACGTCGCTACTGTACATCATATAATCTGGGAATAGTCTGATGCCAGCAAATGCTATATGATAAACTATGATGAAGATTAATTTTTCTTCAGTACCCAAGCTATTACTTTGCTATTGGCATGCAAAATCTTTTCATTATTTGGACCACTTAATGCAAACTCAGAGATAACACATCCCGCAAAGAACTGCAAATTTACACAACAATACGTAGCAAGTTAGTCAGTACACAGAGGGACGCCAACAGAAAACACGCTCCATAACACTAGATCATCAAAATGTGTTTCTTCTTTTTGTTTTTTTTTCTCCAGACGTGCAAAGAGCCGCCTAGTGGACCAAAGGGCGAGCAGACAGTGCAATGCACCATGCACGCCAATGACTCTACAATTTCTATCTATCAGTTTGAAGCAATTTAATTATTAGTCATTCACATGCTTGGCACACACACAAATTCAGGCATGGCAAGCAGTGCCGCGTATATAAGAGACAGTGCAAACAGTAATAATTCTTTTTAGATAATTAATCTTGATGACATTGATAAGATTTTTCACATGAACTTCACTGTGGTTTATAATGTATTTCGCTCTCACTCAATACGAAGTAGAGTTAAAACATAATTACCTAGACACGTTTTTTGTGTTTCAATAATTTTCACTGGTCTGCAGAGGCAAAAGCAGTGCTGACCCGGGTCACATCACTGTATATGAGTCACAGTTAGTCTAACAGAACTTCACTCGAAATTGACAATGCATGTGCAAATGGGGCGTTCAATGAAGACATAGAGAGGTCGTACACTGATATGCAGAACGCAGAACAAAGCAGAACTAGTCATTAACGTTCACAGCAAAGACAAAATGATACATAAATAGTCAGATGGACAGATAAGTACAAACAGGCAAAGGTGCCACATGAAGGCAAATAAGCATCACCAGAGCTGCTCGCCAGTTACTGCTATCATATGCACATGGGCAAATAACACGACATTAAGAAGAAGAGCGAGAACAGAACAGTTGACCGTAATCAGGGCAAGTGGTGAGGTGTAGTAACTGTGGTTCTGGGCGGCATGGAGTGAGGAGTGATGGGGCCAGAGCAGAGCCACTTCATCTTAAGACACGAATAGAACCATCGAAATTTCAACATTATTAAAGGGGGCTAAATTAGAACTAGGTACAAGTCTGTGCATTTATTTTGTTTTTTTATATATATATTAAGATCATCGTTGGACAATGCACTTTCGGTGAACTCCAGTGGACAGGTAAATGTGCCCCAGTATGCAGTTCCTCAGACCATGGACTGTTGTTTGTGGCCCAACAGTAACAATAGTAGAAATAGTCTGCCTGAGCAAATTGGGGTAGAAATAGGAACTGCTCTATATTTTGCAACCCAACCAGTTGCAAGAAGGATGTGGGTATAATCACATACAAGTAGATGGGGCTAAGCTATTATATGGCGCCATTTCATGTTCGTGTGCATGAGCTCTTAGAGACTTAGTACGCCCACATGAATTGTCACGCATGCTTAAAGGTCTTGTTGGGGTATATGCTTATACTCACCTCTCTCCATGCTTAAAGGTCTTGTTGGGGTATATGCTTATACTCACCTCTCTCCCTGCTCACGTTCTCCTGCGGTGCTGCCCATAACTACTGGCTTCTGTTTGTGTAAAGAAAGAGGGAGAGACGTGCCTTTACACCAAAACTCATGCAGTAGCAGAAGAGAGGGAGAGACGTGCCTTTACACCAAAACTCATGCAGTAGCAGAAGTGCAGCTGTAGACGTGCATCACCACTGGTCTCTGTACACAAACTGTCGGTGGTTATGAGAAGCACCGCAGAAGAACATGAGCCAGGAGAGAGGTGAGTATAAGGAGAAGCACCGCAGAAGAACATGAGCCAGGAGAGAGGTGAGTATAAGTTCATTTTTAAGACCCACCAGCCATGTATGAAAAAAATCCTGTTCCATTAAATGTGGTTGTCCAATGGTCAGAAATTGCAGTGGTATGGCACAAAAATAAATAAGTGGGGAGCACTCGTAACAAAGGCAACAGTTTAAATTTGCAAACAAGAAGCTCTGAATCTTGGCAGTCTCACAGTACTGGTGTTAATCCTTCATTACTCAGAACAGACACAGTCTTTTAATTGCAGAAATTACAATCTTCAAAAACACATTACATAAGAACCATTAAGTACACAGGCAGTGGGTGATTTCTGCCAATGTGCAAACCATCCATTGCTGGCTCCAGGTTTGGGTGGGCTCTTCGGCAATAGCATCACAACTGATACTCTTATGAATCATATCTTATTTCATCCAACCTGTTTTGTTTTATTTAAAAATATATATTTCTTTTTTTTCTCTCTTATTTTATACAAGTAGTACAAAAAACACCATGAGCCGTATTGCAGTGCTTTTGCAAAGAAGACTAATTTAGCCTCCTAAGTTGCCATACACATAAAGAAGGAATTAATGTATGTTAAATATTTACAGTTGGTTGCTAAAATTTTCAACCCCATTGAACTTTACCTAATTTTTAAATGTTACACCCGCAAACTTAAAGTTAGTGTTATAAACCGCGGTATCGCGGTTTTAATACTTTTTAAACTTCAGAGCAGAAGACGCTTCGTCGCTGCGTGCGCACGATCATAGGAAATAGCGGAGATGTTGCGCGCGCACGGTCGTGCGTAGCGCCGAAGCCCCTTCTGCTCTAAAGTTTAAAAAGTGTTAAAACCGCGATACCGCGGTTTATAATACTAACGGAAGTAAGTACCGGCATCAGCTCACCCTGAGCTGGTGCTCGGTACTTACAGCTTACCCCTGCCATTCTAAATGGTAGGTTTCCTTTAAAGACAACCTATCCCCACATTTTACCCCAGTAAACTACTAACAGCTTTACCCTGTGGAAGGGTATGAAATGTCCTTTTAAGAATTTCTCTTTTATGAGAAATCTCACTTTTTTACCTATAAAAGTCAAAAAAAAAAAAAAACAGGCCAAAATCCTGTATTTATATATTTAATACTTGGTATCACATTAGCAGATTACAAAGAACATGACCCAGACCAGTGATAATGAGACCATCCTGATACTAATAGGGCGTGAAAGGCTGGATGGCACTACTGAAAGTACGTCAATAGACTAAGGTGCTGGTCTATATGTTTATATATGATCTCTATCAGAAGAGTCCCAGTAAAAGACAAATGGATGTTGGAACGTGGAACAGTTGCTTGGAGTGCAGTGGTGCTCTAAATTCCTAGCGTGAGAGCATACAAAAATGTGGAGAGGTAAGAAAAAGGAATGGCACTCACCGCGTTGTCAGTAGTGCCACCCTATTTTTCATGCTCTATTAATACAACTATTTTACAAAAAAGAAGAATTCTTTTATGGAGTAGAGCACACTGAACATCAGTACACTGCCCACAAAGGTAGATATGAATACCGGAACAGATATGGAAACGGATAAAACAGAAGAAACAATTTCATTAAAACAAGGGAGGGAGGACGCAAACTCATTTTTTGCGCAGTGTAATGAAAAAGAAGACATACAGGTGATTAGCACCAAAAGTTTAGAGTTCAAGATAAAAGGGTTGGCGGAGAAGGAAGTGAGATTATTCTGGACCATTAACTCTTTAAAGTCATATGCCGCGAGTGGAAGAGTACCCAGAGGCCTGAGAGTCTATAAACCACCTTCCCAATTTACAGATGACACTAACTATATAAGAGCATGGGAAGAGGCACACCATGAACACTCCAAGAACCTAATGAGAATAGTCCTTTCACGAAACGAAGAAGAACACCAACTAGTAACCACCGAATTGTGTAAAGCAAAATCCGAATTGAGGAGGAGACATACGCCACAACAAATGGAGACAGTCATGAAGAGTTTGGAAAGACAGCTAGTCCCAGTACAAGCCACAATAAAAGAAAAAAAGAAAGATAAATTTATGAGGGACAAGAAGGATTACGAAAACAACCAAATTTTCAACTGGCACACCAAGAGGAGATCCAGATCAAATAGACCATACCAACCCAGACATAGGAGGAATGGCAATAGAGAGAAGAAAGATTATTGGACCACGGACTCCGAGTCTAGTTATTCAGACGAAGGACCAACAACCAGTACACCAACTGACGCTTCATCACAAGTACTAGTCCCTTTAGGGAAACCCCAAAAAAACGACCCACACGAAGAGGCCGACCAAAGAGACAGAAAAGAGAAAAAGAGGAACCAGAAACGCAAACAAGTCTCTTGGAAATGAATCAGGAAAAGGACTTAATAACCAATTTATCACAGGTCGAGCTTGGGACAGCACATAAGTCCGTTCTGCAGAAAGGTCTCAATTTCTGCTTAACGGACACGTTTGATTTTGTTGATTTTGAGATTGATTTGTTTAGGGGTACGAGAAAGATGGCCCTAAAAAAAGCGTTTGCACAGACAGTACATACCACCAATAAGATAGAGCCCAAGGTAGCCGAAGTACCAGTTACCATTAGTCCACTAGGATTTTTTGTAGACCAAAAATTGTCCGAGATAGAGAAGGAATGCCTTCTATTTATGGCTGATGAAGAAGAAACATCCACACCCACACTAGACACGCACTTTAGAGGGGGTGTACCCTCCACATACAATCCCCAAGTCAACCCCGGTAGCGCCATTGACATTTTCAAAAAACAAGTAACCAAGGAAATTAAGGCCCTAATATACAAACAAGATGGATCTAATCTTACCAAAGAGGAGTGGAAGGCCCTTAAGTCACTAAAAAATGACGAAAGTCTTATAGTAAAGCAGGCAGACAAAGGGGGGGGGGTAGTGCTTTTGACTAAAGAATATTACATACAGGAGGCAGCACGATTACTGGGAGACGAACAAACATATGAGAAGCTTAAAAAAGACCCCACTCAGAAGTTTTTATCCCAATTAAGAACATTTTTGAGGGAAAGTGTTGAGAAAGGCCTCATATCAAAAAGAACAGGAGACAAGTTACTACCCCTACACCCCAAGAAACCAAATTGGTATTTTGTCCCAAAAATACATAAAAATCTAGAGTCTCCACCTGGCCGCCCCATTGTGGCCGCCATAGGGTCAATAACGGAACCTTTGTCTCAGTACATTGACTGGCTATTAAGACCGGCCTTACGAAATATACCCTCCTACATTAAGGATACCAATCACTTTTTAGACATAATACGAGATCTGTCATGGCAACCAGGGGACATGCTAGTATCCATAGACGTGGAGAGTTTATATACTCGAATACCCCACGATAGTGGAATAAAAGCCATAAGAGACATCCTTACTCAAGCTGATAAGAACGAGGGCTATATAGATTTCATATGTAACGCGTTACATTTTGTGTTAACACACAATGCATTTCAACATAACAACACATGGTATGGCCAGAAAGAGGGGACAGCGATGGGGACTCCGGTCTCCTGTACATACGCTAACCTCTTTCTGGCCATATTTGAAGATAAATATGTTTTCTCTGAGACTAACCCCTTTGTGAGATATATACAGACATATAAACGTTATGTGGACGATGTCTTTATGGTATGGAGAGGAACAGAGCAGCAGTTTAAAGATATGGTCCAATACCTTAATACTCATAATGCCATGAACATGTTGTTCACATACAATATAGGAGGTACTCGCCTGGAGTTCCTAGATGTATTGGTAGTGGAAAAGAATGGAACCCTTGAGACGGAAGTGTTTAGAAAGAGTACAGCCAAGAACGCTCTCCTACATTTCCAGAGTTACCATCCTGGATACGTTAAGAAAGCCGTCCCATATGGCCAGTTTGTATGAGTGTCCCGCATCAATAGTACAGAAGAGGGCTTTCTCACACAGTCCCAAGAGCTGAAAACTAGGCTCTTAGCAAGAGACTACCCGGAAATAATCATAGAAGAAGCATTTGAGAGAGCCAAAAAGAATAGGGAAACAATACGTAGTGGCAATAGAGCCCGCAAAAAACAAACAGGCAAAACTAACGATGAAAGATTTGTTTTCTCCTTTAACTTCACACCCCAGGCCGAACTGGTCAAATCAGTGATTAGGTCCAACTGGCACATAATAGAAGCAGATAGAGAACTCACCGAAGTGGCAACTAGGGGCCCCCTAATAACATTCCGAAGGGGAAGAACCATTAAGTCGGAGTTAGTCAGGAGTGCGTTTACCACCGACAACTGGCTAGAGACGACCAGCCCGAAAGGCAACTACCCTTGTGGTAGTTGTAGTTATTGCACACAGTTTATAAAGACCAAAGAGATAAACTGTGGAGGCCAGATAGTGAAACTGAAACACCTAATAACATGTAAGACTGATTATGTGGTTTATGTGATCTTCTGTGACTGTGGTAATTTTTATATAGGAAAAACCATTAGAAGCCTAAATAGACGGTTCTACGAACACATCAGGTCCCTAAAGACAGGTTCAGGAGCACCCAGACTAATAGAGCACGTAAAAACATACCATAATTCTGACCCTAAGACCCTAAGATTCGCAGGTCTAGAACGAATACCTGTCTTGAGAGGAGGCGGTGACAGACAGCGCCTCCTATTACAAAAAGAGGGGAAATGGATTCTACGTACGGGAGCCTTAGGTCCCCTGGGACTCAACGACAAATTAGACATGAGTCCATTTATTTAATATGGTCCAGAATATATGCCCTGACGCCTACTTAAGGCTACAAAATACATGCATCCACAATCCCGACTTCCCACCCAAAAGAACTAAAGTTAAGATACATCACCGATCTTAATATTATGTATAGTATGTAATTCTACTGCGTATTCGTATACACAGCTAGTTTTTTCCCCAATACAAGATATAACTTCAAGATTCCGGGAAAAAATTAGCACTAGTACCCATGTCCATTCTGACATGAGGTACTAATGATAAACAGTTTTTAAACTCAGGTCGTTTTTTTTCCTTGCTACCCACTTAGCCCCTTCCTTTAAACATATTTCAAGCACATGCCGCGCCACACTCCCTTGGTTCCATTAATGCCTTCAGATTGTTACAGCTGTAATTTCAGCAATACATTCTATCCCTTTGGTCGTGCGCACATTACGGCGCAGCCTCCGACTGAACCCCGCCCCTCCGGCTGGCGTCACTGGGGGGGCGTGTTTTGCGACAGCTGACCCGTTGCGGTGACGTTGCGGTTGCTACCCAGCCGCACTGGCGCCAGATGCGGGACGGTTGTGCGCGGCATGCCCTGTCCATACCGATGTAGGTCGGATGAGAGCGGAGTACAGTGCATCCCAGCTACAGCTGTCCTATTTGTCATGTGTTGAGTCCCTGCGTCCTCCCCTCGACCTGTAACCACACATCTTGTTTTTTGTTGTTAGTATGCACAAATAAATTCACATTGGAAGGAGACAACGCGGTGAGTGCCATTCCTTTTCTTATCTTTCTACATTCTTTGAGTCCTGTCTGGTGTGCTGGGGTGATGGTCCGGGTGCCCCCAAAAAGGGCTCTGAGTGCCGCCTCTGGCACCCGTGCTATAGGTTCGATGAGTCCATTTATTTAATATGGTCCAGAATATATGCCCTGACACCTACTTAAGGTTATAAAATACATGTATCTACAATCCTGACTTCCCACCCAAAAGAACTCAAGTTAAGATACACCATCGATTGCATTAACATTATGTATAGTATGTAATTCTACTGCGTATTCGTTTACACAGCTATTTTTTTCCCCAATACAAGATATAACTTTAAGATTCTGGAAAAAATTAGCACTAGTGCCCTTGTCCACTCTGACATGAGGTACTAAATATAAACAGTTTTTAAATTTAGGTCGTTTTTCCCTGCTACCCACTTACCACCTCCCTTTAAATATATTTCAAGCGCATGCCGCGCCACACTCCCAGGTTTTTTGGTATGCCTTTAGATTGTTACAGCTGTAATCTCAGCAACATGTTCTATCCCTTCGATCGTGCGCCCATTCCGGCGCAGCCTGCGACTGAACTCCGCCCCTCCGACTGGCGTCACTGGGGGGGGCGTGTGTTCGCGTCAGCTGGCCCGCTGCGGTGACGTTGCGGTTGTTGTTCAGCCGCGTCGGCGCCAGACGCGGGACGGTTATGCGCAGCATGCCCCGTCCATACTGATTTAGGTCGGAGGACCACAGCGCATCCTAGCTACCGGTGAGTGCATCGATTTTTAGGAAATATTCAAATGAACTAAGGCATTTGATCACTACTTGTCACTGGGAGTTGCTCATTTTGTGGAAGAACCAATAGAATCCACTTCCTGTTTCAGGGGGCGTGTCTAGCAGGTTTAAATGCCCGCTATGTTTTACATGTGTTTGAACAGACAAGCCAGATGAAGCGCCGTGCGCGCGAAACAGCTGTCCTATTTGTCATGTGTTGAGTCCCTGCGTCCTCCCCTCCCCTCGACCTGTAAACTGCACTTCTTGTTTTTTGTTGTGAGTATGCACAAATAAATTCGCATTGGAAGGAGACAACGCGGTGAGTGCCATTCCTTTTTCTTACCTCTCCACACTTTAAATGCCTATATCTTTGGAATTATGGAACCCTGAAACTAAATTCTGGTAATTTTTAGGAGATGAGAATCTCCCCTGTAATATTACTTCGGGAACCAGAGATATTTAAAATTAAGTTAAAATTACAATTGGCACCTAGAAACACAATTACATTAACGGGAGATTCTCCTCTCTAATATGACACTAGAACTGTGTTTCTAGGTGCCATGGTACAAAAAGTATAACCATCAAAGTGTGTCCCTGTTATGACGTCTATACACGTGCAATCGGCACTGGGTATGTGCAATTAGGACGTATTCACATATGTGAAGGGGTTAACCTAGGTATATGAATGTATATGCATATTACTCCTATTGATTTTCTGCTGAGCATACATTAGAAAAATGACAGTGTACAGCATATACTGTAATATAATTCATTTATTCTTTGGTAATTATGAAGTGGCTATGACCTCATTAAATATTTATGTTTGTAAGAAGCTCTGTAGTGTTTTATTTGTTTTTTTTTTCCATTTTTTAGTATCTGTTCTGGCAGAATCAACAGAAATTAAGAAGATGTTAAAAAAAAATGACATTGATGTTCAGAGCTTATCTGGGTAATTGAAGTCCCCCATGATAAGTACTTCACCATGCTTTGAAGCCGCATCCATTTCATTTTCCATTTCCATATCACTTATCCATTTCACTTGTTGAGTCCCTGCGTCCTCCCCTCCCCTCGACCTGTAAACTACACTTCTTGTTTTTTGTTGTGAGTATGCACAAATACATTCGCATTGGAAGGAGACAACGCGGTGAGTGCCATTCCTTTTTCTTATCTCTCCACATTTTTAGAATTTCTCTTTTATGAGAAATCTCACTTTTTTACCTATAAAAGTCAGCCAAATATGACTCTTCTCAACTTATTTTCATGTTAGTCAAGTTTACTGGTTGACGAGGTAATGTCACTTCCGAAGCCCCATCTTCTGTTCTATAGTACCTAGAAACAAGCTTTTGTGTGTTATTGAAGATAAGGGGACACCATTTACTAAAAACAGTGCAAACTGCACTATGTGCAATTTGCCTGTGTAGTATGGCACGAGGACTTCATAAATACACGTGCAAGGTCCTTAGTAAATGTGCCCCAAGGACCTCATCTTTCAAATCACATGCTCTCGGACTTAGTAATTTTTTAATCCTTGTATACAAGGAAAACTGGCCACAAGGCCTTAATTTAGTGAGTGTGCATGGGCCCTGCGCCAAACAAGAAAAAAAATGATTTCTGGAGTAAAAAACTAGGCAATTGTAATTTTTGTTTTTATCTTCATTTCATTCATCTTCAATTTTTGGGTTATTTGCTGTTATATGATGATTGGAATTTAAGTTGGTTGTTATGATATGGAATTTATGTAATTGTATTTTTTTAGATTTGGTATAGCAAGTACACAGTAGGAACATTTAAAAAAAAAAAGGGCTGAAAAGAACAACAGTAGCGCCATAACTTGCAAATAAAGTTACACCATATACTTTGTGTAATTGAGGCATAGCTCAAGGAACTTGAACCTCTTCAGGTTGGATTCCCCTCAGGATCACGATCTCATGGATGAATCCTCTTTTAGCCCATGGCTTGTGCTAAGCAAGAAGCAGGGAACTAGGTTGGAGGACACTAGCAGCCATGTGCCCGTTGACGTCTATGGGGAACGTATATAGGGCTCATATAAGTTGGCCAAATATACGTCCCCCATTATTACCAAAAATATAGCATTTCACAGACATAATTCCAATTGTCTCATCTATCTTTCAATGTGTCACTACTAGTACTAGTACAGTATTAGATACTAGTACAATGTTCAGAAGCTAAATGAGAGTATATATAACCATGATTATCTAAATACATGAAGTGTCTGCTTAGAGGCCTCGCTCACACTCTGGAATCTTACACTGACCAGCGTAGGGAGTGATAGGAGCTAAAACAGCAATAAAACTGAGTAAAATTGTAAAGTAAGGGGTTAAAAATGATCTTTATTGTGTAAACATCACTAGCGGATTGAAATTTGCGAATTTTCTTTCATGGGCAAAACCCTTTAAATATCAGAATCTTTCCTGTAAATAAAAGAAGCACTTATAAAAAGAAATTCCCATAATACAGGTTTTAAATATACAGGCAGCCCCCGGGTTACATACAAGATAGGGTATGTAGGTTTGTTCTTAAGTTGAATTTGTATGTAAGTCGGAACTGTATATTTTATCATTGTAATTCCAGACAGAACTTTTTGGTCTCTGTGACAATTGGATTTTAAAAATGTTGGGTTGTCATAAGAATCAATATTAACACTAAAGCTTCATTACAGACACCTGCGATAACTGTTACAGCTGTTTATTGTAGCCTAGGACTAAAGTACAATAAATTACCAAAATCCAGAGGTCCGTTTGTAACTAGGGGTCGTATGTAAGTCGAGTGTTCTTAAGTAGGGGACCGCCTGTATTTTATGTTAGGGATTTAGTATATGGGTATGGTGAGTGGGTAAACAGTCTTTGTTTTGCACACACTTATTCCTCACTATGCTGCAGTTACATTGTTTTACCTTTCATATCTTGTCTTTGTCAACACTTTGCAGTTATAATTAGATTTTTTTAAGCGCATTATTTTATACTTACTCATAGTAAACTGCAGTTTTCAAAATATACTCCATTGCTGTACTTTAACGAAATCCCTAACCACTATATTATACCGCCTGAATGTCTACTGTGTTGCTGATTTTTGTGTCATCTGCAAAAA
The DNA here is from genome assembly GCA_019512145.1 of Engystomops pustulosus. Classification (NCBI taxonomy): domain Eukaryota; kingdom Metazoa; phylum Chordata; class Amphibia; order Anura; family Leptodactylidae; genus Engystomops; species Engystomops pustulosus. The sequence goes on along the minus strand of CM033641.1, from coordinate 231,187,094 downwards.
TGCAAACCTTTCCCTGTAGACCATCTGTCACTTGTGCGACTGTAACATCATGATATCTGGGAATATTCTATATGCAGCAAATTATATTATAAACTATGATGAAGATATTTTCTTCATACCCCATTTTGCTATTGGCATGTAAAAATCTGTTCATTATTTGCCAAATTAATGCAAACTAGAGTAACACATACAGCAAAGGAACTGAATTTACAAAAAGAGATGCATTTTTCAGAGGGAAAGGCCAGAAAAACACAGCACCATACAAAGATACATAAAAATGTGTTTCTTTTTGGTTTTTCTCAGAATGGTGCAAGAGCCGCACCTAGTGGACAAATGGAGCACTGCATGCCATGCATTAATTTCTTCTCTCAGTTGAAGCAATTAATGATTAGTCATTCTTGGCCACACAGATTCATGAATGAGCAAGTTCCTAATGAGAGATCAGTGCAAACAGTAAATAGATTCTTTATACGATTTCACTGTGTTATTTGTATTTGTCTACTATACATTTAGAACATAATTAACTACAGTTTTTTCATGGCTGAGGCAGATGCTGGCCGGGAATAGTCAAGTTATTAACAAAACTCACAATTCAATGTGAAAGTGCATGAAAACTAGGCTTGAATGCAGATCAGAAACAGTTTTACAGCAAGTAAATAATAACAAGGAGATAATAAAGGCCTGAGAAGATAACATAACAGCTTCTGCTTCTCTTATGCAGGGACAGAACATTTTATGTAATGGCAGGGGTGTAACAATGGTGGTTGGGGATGGAGGGGGCCAGCAGCCTGCTAGACATTTCATTATTAAGGGGGCTATTACTGTACATTTCTTTATTAAGGGGCTACTGGACATTTCATTATTAAGGGAGCTGCTACTGTACATTTTATTATTAAAGGGAACCTTACGTGTCCCCATCCACTATTTTCCCAATCTGTGCAGCCAAGTAATAATTTTTTATATCTGGGATACCCAGGCCACCATCTTGTATTAGACAAATTTGAGAGTAGTAAGTAGTAAGTAGTAAGCTTAAATACAGGATAAAAAATATAGCACAGATGGTAGAAGGTAAGATACAGGAAGTGGTTTATTAGGTCAATTTCTGCTGACAGGCTCCCTTTAAGAGGGCTACTGGACATTTTAATAATAAGGGTACAGCTGCTAGAGTAAACATTTCATTAATGAGAGCAGCTGTTTAGTATATTTATAGGTGCTGCTGGAGTATAGTTCCGCGAATATTTGTCAGTATAGTATACAATGGGTACCGAAAGTATTCAGACCCCTTTAATTTTTTACGCTTTGTTTCATTGTGGCCGATTGGTAAGACTAAAAATGTTTTTTTTGGGGCTCATAGATGTGAATTCTGACCCTTTTCTGTGACACTCATATTTAACTCACATGCTGTCCATTTCCCTCTGACTCTCCTTGTAGTGGTACTACTCCTTCATTGGATTCCAGCTGTGTTTAATTAAACTAATTAACTGATTAGACTTGATTTGGAAAGGTACACAATTGTCTATATAAGACCTCACAGCTCACACTGCATGTCAGAGCACAAGAGAATCATGAGGTCTAAGGAACTGCTCAAGGAGCTCAGAGCCAGAATTGTGTCAAGGCACAGATCTGGCCAAGGTTACAAAAGAATTTCTGCAGCACTCAAGGTTGCTAAGAGAACAGTGGCCTCCATAATCCTTAAATGAAAATAGTTTGGGACAAGCTTTACCTGGCCGTCCAACCAAACTAAGCAATTGTGGGAGAAGAGCCTTGGTGAGAGAGTTAAATAAGAACCCAAAGATCACTGTGGCTGAGCTCCAAAGATTCAGTAGGGAGATGGGAGAAAGGTCCAACTATCACTGCAGCCATTCATCATTTGAGGCTTTATGCCGAAGTGTGCCGATGGAAGCCTCTCATATCAAAGCCGCATACAGTTTGCAAAAAAACACATGAAGGACTCCCAGATTCTTTGGTCTGTTGAAACAAAGATTGAACTTTTTGGTGTTAATTCTAAGGTATGTGTGGAGAAAACCTGAAACTGCCCATCACCTGCCAAATACAATAGAAGCATCATGTTAGGTGTTTTTCAGCTGGACGACTTGTTACAATTGAAGGAAAGATCAATCTGGTCAACTGCAGAGATATCCAGGATGAAAACCTCTTCTGGACCCCATACTGGGCCGAAGGTTCTCCTTCCAACAAGACAATGACCCTAAGCACACTGCTAAAATAACAAAGCAGTGGCTTCAGAACAACTCTGTGACCATTCTTGATTAGTCCAGCCAGAGCCCTGACCGAAACCCAATTCTGGAGAGACTTGAAAATGGCCTCCACCAACATTCACCATCCAACCTTCTTCTGCAAGGAAGAATGACAAAGGCTCCTCAAAGCCAGGTGTGGAAAACGTGTTTCATCATTCCCAAGAAGGCCTACCTATACCAGCTGAAAAGGTGCTTCTACTCAATAGTGAGCAGAGGGGCTGAATACCAAGTGATATTTCAGTTTGTCTTCTCTAATAAATTTGCAAAAATATAAATTGCTGTTTTTTTCTGTCACAATGGGCTGCAGAGTGTACATTTATGAGCAAAAATAACATTTTTGATCTTACCAATTGACTGCAATGAAACAGATTGAAAAATGTAAAGGAATCTGAATACATTACGTACCCACTGTATATGTGTATTCTCATTAATAATGTGCAGGATGGGGATGGCAGTATGAGTTTAGGTATATGGGGCACCGATCAAAGTTTGCCCAAGGGCCCCATGTAGCCGCTTTGCTACGATTTGCAAAGATTCAGTGCACATGCCCCACACAACTGCCATGGTCACTACACCATTGAGCTGCTATATGTAAGCCTTTCAGACATCTGAAGTTGTTAGAGGCCAATTTGTGCACGTAGCTTCTGGTCCACGTTCTGTGGGTTACAACTGTATACAAAACTTTGAGATTATTTTAAGTGCAGGAAGCTACACTTTGTTTTGCTCATGGGTAAATATATATTGAGTATTGTGTTGACTGTGGTAGTCAATATACGAAGATTTCTATAACAAAAAATATTTCCTTAAAAAATTATGTTCATCTTTAATTACCTAATTACCAATAGGGGCTGAATACCAAGTGATATTTCAGTTTGTCTTCTCTAATAAATTAGCAAAAATATAAATTGCTGTTTTTTTCTGTCACAATGGGCTGCAGAGTGTACATTTATGAGCAAAAATAACATTTTTGATCTTACCAATTGACTGAGAGATAAACTGCTGTAGAATCATAGACTGGGATGGTTGTTAGCTCTATTTTCTGTGTGTCTAGCATGCTCTATTGCATAGCCTGAATTAAAGGACTTTGGATTTTAACCAGTGAATGCATGTCTTAATTTTTCTTGCGTATGCATTTTGTGACTGTTGTCTGGAACCCATGGTACCCTGACCTATTTTGAGAACAGGGAAAGGCTGAAGATTTCAAAGGAGGCAAAGATACACGTACATATACATGCAGAGACATGTCTAATGGAAGAGATTTATTGAAATGGGTTTTTTTTTACCTTTCTTACAAAGGTTTTTCCCTCACAAGCACTTACTTTGGCAGGACAGCCAGGGCGAGAAAGAGCTGTGGTCGTCCCAAACGTCTTCCATTTAAGGATTATGGGGGTCACTGTAGATCCTTGGGCTGTTCCTTTGACCTCATGATTCTCATGTGCTCTGACATGAACTGTGAGTTGTGAGGTTTTATATAGACAGGTCTGCGCCTTTCCTAATCAAGTCCAATCAGTTTAATTAAACACAGCTGGACTCCAATGAAGGAGTAGAACCATCTCAAGGAGGATCAAAAGGCAACGGACATCATGTGATTTAAATATGAATGTCACAGTAAAGGATCTCAATACTTATGACCATGTGATATTTTAGTTTTTCTTGTTGAATTAATTAATAAAAATATCTACATTTCTGTTTTTTCCTGTCAAGATGGGGTACAGAGTGTACATTAATGACAAAAAATACTTTTTTGATGTTACCAATTGGCTGCAATGAAACAAAGAATTAAAAAAAATATAAAGGTCCTTCCTGTGACAGGACCTTACAGGGAGTAAGTCAGCCTATGCATCAGAATAGGCTGAAAGTGATAATACCCTGCAATATATCAGCATCTCAGGGTATTATAATGCATCTTATCCTGCAAAAAAATAAGCCCTTCCATGGCAACATTAATGGTAAAACAAATATTTTATAGCTCACAAAAGTGCACCCATGAACCAACTAAAAAACACTAAATTTTATAGGGCAAAACTGGCTAATTCATGGCCCTAATTCCCTTATGCACCTCGCTGTGCACCCCTACAACTAGTAATGTGCTCATGCGGGTTGTCTCTTTACTAGAGAGAAATTGTGTAACCAATTTTAGAATGTTTTTTTTGTAAATGGCTACATTTTAGGGCTAAATGAACATGTTACTGCCTTAATCAGACCTTTCCAAAATACCACAATGCACTGAAAAAGTCACTAAAAATACACATCAGACTAAGATAAATGCCCCCCCCCCCACACACACACACACAGTGTGATTGATAAATTACCAAATGAGCAGGCTGAAAAAAGACAGACAAAAACAAGCCAAAACAAACAGGAATAAGATAATTGACCCCAAAATTATTCAAATGTTATAACCATATATAGTGACGCATATCAGGTTGCAAAATATAGAACTGAGCCTTAAAATTTAGACTGGCTGCCACCTAAAGGGGTTAAACAAAGTCTGTTTTCAAATTCGAGCATGGATAAACCAGGGACTCTTACTCATAGAACAAGGCACCATAATTGTGGTAATCTTCTTCTATTTGTTATCCGTGCCCCCCTTTACTTCTAAAATCAACTTTTAAAATTATGCTAATAAGCCTGTGGGGCTCAAGGGGAAATATAAGTAATCCCTCACTGCTGCAGATTCAAGGGCTGTTACATTTTGAAGGGGCACTTCCCCCCTACCATTATGTGCTCACTGCTGCAGAGATCACAGGGGGGAGGGTAAATCATGCTTCTGCAGTGTTACAACTGCTGGTGCAGCAAGAGCACAGAGAGCTTCTGTAACACGCCCATAGCCCTTTAGGAACATTTACATAATTTTGAAAGTTGATTTTAGAAGAAAGGAGGCCATGGATAATAAATAGAGCATTATGGCAGCCAAATCCTGGTTTTGATGGTAGATTTCCTTTAAGGTTTTTTAGGTTTTCCAGTCTGCAGAATCCCCATGCAATCTTTACTGTAACCTCTCCCTTTTGTGCTGAGCTTGATTATTAATAATCTGATCAATAGTTGTGTCAACAGCTGGACTAATAGCGAATGGTCGAATGGAGTGGCAGGCTTAGCATGCTTTCTGTCACTCCATTCAATTTAATAGGGGATTGTCGTAAATTGCCTAGCACAGTCCTTGGCTATCTCCAGCACTGTTACCGACAGTTAAAGGGAGTGCCAGTGCGATGGAGCGATGGAATTCACATTCGCAAGATAATCGTCAGTCAGTAACACAGTAATAAGTCTTAGGCCCACTTTTATCTGTACAATACTTGATTGACAAACTTTCTGTGCATAACTAAATCCCACATATGAGAAGAGGTAGGAGGTCGTATAACAAGTTCTGCAGACACTGTCACAAACAAATCCAGTGCACATGAGGATTGCTGATGAGTCTATAGTGACCTGGACCTGTGTGCAGAAGCTGGAGACACCAAATGGGAAAAAATATTAAACAGAATATTAAGGTATGAGGTCTTCTGCTTTTAAGGTTAGGAATTTTATGTTGTGAATGAAAAAAACATGCGATTCTACAATACACAGTAGACAGATGTGTCAATTTTGCTTTCTCTTATTGATTGAAGATTTAAAAAGGTATTTCTTTTATAGCCACCAAAAACAAAACTTTTTTGGACAGTCTGTGCAGTGGGAATTGGAGGGACTTTTCAATATGGATTTAATCTTTCGATTATTAATGCACCTACCACGGTAAGTAAATCTCTGCAAACTACTTTCCAGCTACTATGTGTAAAGCACAATGCTGTACAGATGTCTGATCCCTTTAAGTTTTACCATTTCATATTTGTTGCATTACGTTCCTTTTCATATTTACTTTAATTGTAATACCAGACCACAAAAACCTGAACATCCACAATACTTAAGGACACCCGACTTACAGACGACCCCTAGTTAGAAACGGACCCCTCTGCCCCCTGTGACCTCTGGTGAAGCTCTCTGGATGTAACTATAGTCCCAGACTGCAATGATCGGCTGTAAGGTGTCAGTTATGAAGCTTTATTGATAATCCTTGGTCCCAATACAGCAATATTGTAATACATACCACTCATGTCACTGCCCGACATAATTACTATAGTTGGAACAAAGCAATAATAGAAACAGGCTTTTCTAAGTTACTCATTAGAAGGTTTTGTACATAAAAATTGAGTTTTGTGTAAAGAAATAGAAAAAGTCAATTAATCTGGGATTGATTACATGATTATCTATTCTAGGGGATATCATATCATTTTTTAAAAGTTCCTTAACTCCTCAAGATTAACTCCTCATCACAGTGTTTTTTCGCACATTTTCCACTCTCCACCTTCAAAGATCTGTGAGGGCTTATTTTCTGTGTAACAAATTTTACTTCTCAGTGACGTTATTTATTATTCCATGCCATGTCCTGGGAAGCTGGAAATTAAAACAATGTGTATGATAAAAAAAATTTTGTTTTGCCATCTCCTAATAACTTTTTCATTCTTTTGTATAATGTTATAATTTTTTATTATATCTTATCTATCAAATACAAAAAATACATAGGCTTATAATTTTTTTCACATACATATTATTTCAATCATTACAAATATTTCATCTCAACAAATTATCCCTCCCTCTCTTTCCCACCCAGGGATACCAAGAAAAAAACAAAACAAAATTACCTTCTTTTTAATTTATATAGTCTACCCATAACTTCCATTGTTCCATAATATTTGTATCCTGATTCTTTTCTCCCATTTATAATTTTCACTATGCTTACATACTTACGCCAATATTTAATCTCTAATTTTCTTTCCCCTTTTCAATCCTTAAGTATCATTAAGCGCCCCAAAAATATTAACTTACATAATAATCCTTTACAGTATTTGGCAGAGCTAATTCTCCTGTATATCCAAGAATACCTATAATGGGATCAAGTAATGGCCAGTCTCCGATGTATCTCTTCATACATTTTTTTCCAAAAGTTTTCAACTTCGGGACAAAGTCAGAACATATGTGTAATATCAGCGCATTCTTGCTTAAAATGATCACAGTTGGAATTACCTCTCACCCCTATCCTGTAGAGCAAATATGGTGAATAGTAAATCTATATAAAATGCTTATTTTTAATAAACTTAAAATTATCATTGATAGACACCAACCTTTCCTCTAGTTCCTCCAGCTTTTTTAAAATCTTGATTCCTCATGAAAGAATTGTTTCCATCATGCTTTAATTTCCCTAGCAAGATAATTTCTTAGATACATCTTTTTGGTATCCCATACCACCCCCATAGGAGCCGATCCTAAATTCCATGTTATAAATGATTCTAAACCTTGTCTAATTTTTTCTATATCCCCTATTAAGATAAACCAGTGTGGATTAAACTTCCAAAATTAGTTCTTCTGTTGGTTTTTTAAAACTGTAAATCGACTTCAGTGGCAAATGATCAGAGATTGTTCTTACCTCATATTTTATATTTTTAATCAGTTGACAAAATCTATCATTGTCTAATGCTAGATCAATACAAGATCTTGAATCGTGAGTTTGACTAAAGCATGAAAAAAATCTTTATTCCCCTTTCATTTTTCTCCAGACATCTTTAAATCCAAATTCATCACAGAATCTATCTAGCTGGTTAAAATGTAACTTACGTCCTCCAACACGTAATGCAAATTCCCTTTCATGCACATTAATTAATATACAGTTAAAATCCCCAATTATCAACACTGGACACGCCTCTGTGTCGTGTTTAAATTAAATCAAGTTATTTAACACTTGAAAATTAAATGGTGGTGGAATATAAATAAAAGCAAAAATACATCTTATCCCATATATCCACCCCTTCAGAAAGACTCCTATGGTCGATATTTCTATGTACTAATACGGATACCCCGTATTAGTGAGACTACAGAATGATATTCCTGACTACTACACTTTTTTTCATAAGATTAATTCTCTCTTGAGTTAAACGGGTCTCTAAAAATATGACTATTGTCAGAAGTTGTTTATTAACAATATAAGAAATTAATAGTTTCTTTCTTTCATTCAATCCTCGTACATTCCATACTATTAACTTTAAAGACATACTTCAAAAAAAAAAAAAAAAATTTCCCCCCCCCCCCCTTTTTCTCCCCCCCCCCCCCCCCCACATTGTTCCGGTTCACTACCAGAACTCTAACCAATATGAGCTGCCTCTACACTTCCCCGTCCCTATAACTGACATTTTATTTATTATAAGACATAAAAGATCCATAAATCACATTATTATCAAACCATTCAACGGCTGATTCTGTGTCTGGCCCTGATATAAAATTTTGAGACGTGCCGGAAAGAGCAAAGAGTACTTTATTTTTGTCAATCTCAATCTTTTTTTTTTTTTTTTTTTAATCTCAAAAAAATGTATTCTTTTTTTAAGCGCTCGCATTGAAAAATCTGGGCACACTGAAACTCTTGACCAGTTAATTGTCACATGAAAGAAGAAGCTTACATATAATGGTATGCGGATATGTTTCTGGTGGGTTTCTCTTTCTACTTGAAAATCGATGTGTAACCAAATTATCTTTACCGACCTTTTCAAGAAACCAGCCAGTAACAAACCGTACCATATTATCTCCTTCCTCTCTTTCCGCCCCACCCACAATTCTAATAGTATTCCACATGATCTTCTGTATCTTGTACTTTTTCCTGTAGTTCTTCATTTTCATTAACTAAGTTTTTCAATCAATCTTTTACCTTCACTTTTTTCTTTTTCTAGTTTTTGAACTCTCTCTTCGGTCTCTTTCTGTTTTCTCATTTTATTCAGTTCTTCCCTTAACAACAGAATATTACCACTAACTGCCCGAACCTGTTCCACCATGTCTGAAAAAATCTTCTTCAAAATATCTCCTCCTCCTCCATCCTCACTTTACTCAACCTCGAGCTCTAGGGGTAAGGACCTTTATCCTGTATTTTTAGGATTTTCTGTTGCAGAAGCTACCTGGCTGCTCCCTCCCTTCTAACCTGCTGATCTGGTTTACTAGGTGATGTCTTCCACAGTTTTGCCTCAACTTTTTATTCTGTGCTTCAGATTTTGCACTGCCTTTCTCCCTAGCAGGAGATGTTCCCAATGATTTCCTACCTGCCCCTGCCCCCATAGGAACCATATTATTCCAACAATAAAAATAATACCTTACGTAGAATTTGATGGCGCTATTTAAATAAAGATTATTATTATAACATATAAGTTGCTTAGCAATTACACTCTTATACTACTCAGAGCTTCATAAAGCTAGACAACGGTACCAATGTGCAAAAGTTAAAAGTAAAACGTGATGTTAATGCAACTGCAATGACATGATTGAAACGTGATGTAATCTCAATGTAAATGCAATGTGAATGCATACATACGCAATGTAACCACAATTCTAACAAAATATGAACAAAACACAATGTAAACAAAATGCATTATGAACGCCATGTGAACATGTTTAAGTTTATTCTGCATTTGCTTTCATATCACTTTTACATCTGGCTTATATTCACATTGTGAGTACATCTGGCTTACCTTGCAATTTCTTAACATTGTGGTTTTGTAAATGCGATGTAAACATAATTTTTATAATTATTTTAATCCATCTTCTGCTCATTGTGAATCTGCAGCACTGAGGGGCTCTGGTAAAGCCCTCAGGGCCATTCAGGCTCATTAGCATAAGCCACCTGTCAAGTCCCTTATTGAGTAAATCAAATCACGGCAAAAAGTAAAACATCTTTTTAGAAAAGTCAAATAATGTGGATATAATTGTTCATGAATTCTGTCTTAAAAAGTAACCTTGATTTCAGATTATTTTTGATATTATTTGGAGGGAGTGTTGTGAACATGTTGCATCATTAAGAAATCCTGCTCAGGTCCCTTGCAGACGACGTCTGGGGCCGATGGCACGGCCGCATCATGGCCCCATAGATGTTTATGGCACACGGACATGGTGTGGTGTGCCGGGAGGCCCCCTCCTCTCTCCTGCACACTTCTATGCTCACCCAGGCTCACATGTTCATGTTTTACAAACTAAGCAGAATTAATCAATGAAATAAATGTTCCCCACATCTATCCATGAAAGTTGGTTCCTTCTTAAAATGTGCCAAATTTGAACTACATGCTGTGCTCTATATTTTGCTTTCCCTGAATTGTTCCAATCACAGCCCTACAATATCATACATTTACACCCTTGAAGGTTTACCATTACTGTGTACTCTGACTATTCAAGCACCAATGCAGGTTACCAATCAGCAGCTGCATGCATGTAGTGTCTCTTGTCACTTTTAGCAGTTTATTTACATTACTGGGGTAATCTATGAGCTACAGCAAGTGCCAGGAATGTGTTCCCCTTCTAAATGTAATATATACTCCCTTATACATTTCCAGCATGTACAGAAGTTCATTAATGAAACCTGGTACTCACGCTACCACTCACAATTAGATGAGGTTCTACTTACACTCATCTGGTCAGTAATTGTTTCAGTTTTCACAATTGGAGGTCTCCTTGGGACAATTATTGGTGGATATGTGGCAGCACACCTTGGCAGGTAAGCACTGTGCATTTCATGTCTCGCTATTTAGTTTTTACCAAAAGAGCATGGCTGTCACAAAGCAAATGCAACAATTAGGATGTCCATAACGATGGAAAGTGGGTGGTAGAATTTAATATGCTTGGGGAGGTACCATATTTATTATAATTACAGGAAATATAGCTGCTATATAGCAGTTCTACTGCTTACTGGCCCAGGTAGTAGATGGGCCAATTCTACCAACAGATATTCTTAAACAAGTAGAAACGAGAGATTACCAACAGCTCATCGTCTCCGGAATATTCTTTTTAAAAATAGATTCATCAGAAAATGTGAATGAGGCTCAAGAGCACAAAGAAACCATGTTGACTCCAGTATATAATCCAATGAAAACAAAAAGCGTGTGGATGATCCTGCACTCGTGATATAAAATAATATTCCTTTATTTCATATTATTAAAAGAGAAATATAAATACCAGCTTGAATGTCATTAAAAACATAAGCTACCTACGCATTTTGGACAATTTACATTTTAAAGGGAACTTGTCACCAGGGACCTAATTTCTACTAAAGACAAGTTGCAGAAGCCCATCATACCTGCCTCTCTGCCTTTTCTAAGCATTTGCATCACAATATAATTGTGTGTTATAACTTACCTTGCACCCTGACAAAATCCTAGGGTAGTCCCAGAGGCTGAACTTTAGTTTGGATGCATTTCAAAAAACAACATGTGAGTTGTCTGTGCTAAGGACTCCTCAATTCTTAGCCCCCATCTTTGTGCTCCTGTACAGCTCCCCCTTCCCCCACCGATGTCAGCTCACCAGGCTGTGACCTTTGTGGAGGAGCAGGAGGGAGGGGCTGTACAGGAGCACAAAGGTGGGGGCTAAGATCTGAGGAGTGAGTAACACAGACAAGTCACATGTTGTTTTGTGAAATGCATCCATACCAAAGCCCAGCCTCTGTGACTACCCCAGGATTTTGTCAGGTTGTCAGGGTGCAAGGTAAGTTATAACACACAATTACTGTATATTGTAATGCAAATGCTTGTGAAAGGCAGAGATGCATTTTGCACTGTAGCTGTAATTGGCTCCTATAACCTGTCTTTAGTGAAAATGAGGTCCCTCGTGACTGGTTGCCTTTAAAATGTTTCAATTCTGAACAATACTTAGTATCAAGTCCCATGCACAAGAATAGAGAAAAGTACCAACATGACTGTAGAAGGAGACATTTTTAGACATAACTAAGCCCCCTTTAACACGTGCTTTTGACGCGCAGAACTTGCATTGCACTCTGACCCATTGTAATCAATGGGTCATTTCAGACTTGCATTTTTTTTCACGCACACACGCGCGTTTTTTTTAACGCGCGTTTAAATCTCGACATGCTCTACTTTTGCAAGTCACGCGCGTGAAAAACGCACCATACAAGTCTATGGAGATGCATCAAAAACGCATTGCACTCTGAGACACTTGCAAGTGCAATGCAAGTGCAATGCGTTTTTCACGCATCAATTGCCATAGAAAAGATAGAGCTCAGTACTGAGTCCATTTCACGCGCGTTTTCTGCGCGTGAAAAACGCATTGAAATTGCATTGAAATTGCATCAAAAACGCGCGTGAAAAACTGAGACACTGAACAAACTCTGACTGAAAACTGATTGAACTCTGATGCAAAATGCGCGTTTTTCACTGACCAAAAACTGATCGCACCCTGATCAAACTCTGACGTGAAATGCAACGCGAGTGTGGAAGGGGCCTTAGAAGCGAAGATTTACCACTAAAATGAAGTAGAACATGTGGAGAAAAAACAATCTCAGAATCACTTTGATAAGTAACAGTGTTCGAAAGTTATAACCATATAAATAGACGCAAGTCAGAATCCAAAAAATAGGGCTGAGCCTTAAAGGGGTATTCTCGTCTGGGCATTCACATTCAGTTTCACTGATCTTCCATTTATAAACATTTCTTCAATTGGATGTTATTAAAAAAAAATGTTCCTGTGTGAAGATAATTTCTCATAAATGTAGTCATTCTGTCCCTTAGAAACGAGATGGCTTCCTCGGTTACGACCACGTCACACTCTGGCAGCGGTGGCCAGACATGAGCTATTGAGTCTTGTCTGACCTCCTGGATTCAGCGATCATTACCACAGGACGGCTGTGGTACCTGTAGTAACTCCCGGACTTTTCATATACAAACACCTTTTGTTTCTTTGTGAAATCCCTCCAGCAGACGTGGCCGTATCCGAGGAAGCCATCTCTTTTCTAAGGGACAAAATGACTACATTTATGAGAAATTATCTTCACACAGGAACATTTTTTTTTAATAACATCTAATTGAAGAAATGTTTATGTATGGCAGATTTATCAAACTGAATGTGAATGCCCAGGCGAGAATACCCCTTTAAGCTACAAAATGGCTGCGTCCTTAAAGGAAACCTACCACTTTCAAATTGTACTTATAAGCATAAAATACCGTGCACTAGCTCAGGATGAGCTGGTGCCGGAGCATATCTTTGTTATTTCCATAAAGCGCTGTAATGATTTTTAACACTTTTTTAATCTTTATATTCTAAGCAGCTTCGGCGCACAGTGATACGCGCTTGGCGCACCGTGCGCGCAACCGTGCATGTGTCTGAATAGGTGACGTCACGCATGATCGTGTACCACCGTGCACCGAAGCTCCTTAGAATATAAAGATTAAAAAAGTCTTAAAAAGCATTAAAGGGAACCTGTCACCAGGAGACCCATTTTTAGCACTCCCCCAGCCCCCACAGAGCATAGTACATACACTGCCAAAGTGTTTTTGTATAAAAAATTGGTTTTACAGAAAAAAAGATATGTTATATTGTACCTTTCATTAGCATGTGCTGTGCGACTAGGCAGTTGCCAAAAGGCAGGGTCTGGAATGGAGCAGTTCCCCCCCATCCTTTGGAAACATGAGACCTTTTCAAATATATGAATGACTTCCACCACATTCGGGATTGGCTGTAGAGGAGCAGGGGGCGTCACTAAGCCCAGTAAGGGGTGTTTTCATATATTTGAAAAGGTCACATGGAGAAGCTGTTCCCCAAGGGTGGGGGGGAACTGCTCCTTTCCAGACCCTGCCTTTTGGCAACTGCCTAGTCACACAGCAGATGCTAATGAAAGGTACAATATAACATATCTTTTTTTCTGTAAAACCAATTTTTTATACAAAAACACTTTGGCAGTGTATGTACTATGCTCTGTGGGGACTGGGGGAGTGCTAAAAATGGCTCTCCTGGTGACAGGTTCCCTTTAAAGCACTTTATAGAAATAACGAAGATATGCTCCGGCACCAGCTCACCCCGAGCTGGTGCATGGTATTTGATGCTTATAAGTACAATTTTAAAGTGGTAGGTTTCCTTTATGGGATTAAAGCCACAACATAAAAACTAAAGTAGTAGCACATAAAAAGATAGGGGGAGTGAGGGCTGGAGTAAATTTGCACCAAACCTTGTGGCTAAATGGAAAGTTGAAAGACAAGAATTCAATACTTGGCTATTCAAGAATTTGGTGCAAGCAGTGTCCATGTCAAAGTGACTTTGCACTCCTCCTATGGTCATTTGGTGCAATAGAATAACAGAGAATGACACTGGAAGTCCAGCTGTATTCTTTGTCTAGTGGCCAGCAGGTGGTGGGTTAGCCATCAGTGAGTCTACATAAGCTAATACATCCTGTAATGTAGAAACCCGAAGGTCATGTTCAAAGAGCAGTAATATTAATGCCAAAACCAGGAACAAAATGTATGAAGAAAAGTATTATGGAAAGATCTGGCCTTCTTGTTTTGGCTTAGAATGGTATTATACGGAGCAGAATACTGCTGTGTGAACATAGAATTATAGGGGGAAATTTCTTATCAGTCCTATGTAGCTTCTCTGCGTATGTGATTGTCGCAAATTTTTCAAACATAATTTTTGCTGTTTTTTTTATCAAGAAAAAAAACGCAACTCTAAAGTCATGCAATGGCGGAAAAAATACACCACAGAGTGTGCAACACCACATTTATCAAGTGAGAGTTTTCAAAAGAACGCAAATTTAATCACTAAACTACACCACATAGGAGGTGGAGTATGTGGGTCCATTGCTTCCACTGGGGGAAGTTTTTGCTCAATTTTGAAGTTTTTGCTCAATTTTTGAGGTATCTGAGAATTTCCTGTGCAAAAACATTGCAAAAAGTCAGAAATTGAGCAGATGTTAAACATACGTGTGACTGGTGCAGTCTATTCACATCGAGCACACACATCAGAAGGCATTTACCACTGCACATACACTGGACTATAAATCTGACTGGTGGAAACCTGCCAGTCTAACACATAGACAACTGCTCAAAATCCTGCCTAATGATAAATCTCCCCCATACAGCACATTCTGCTGGTGGATCTGCCCTTGAGTCATGGTGCTTTGTGTTGGTTTCCTCTTTTCAGCAGCTTTTCCACCATATCTGCCTGCAATAAACACCAGATGGTGGATTAATGTATTTAGAGGGTAAAGTCGGCTTTTAAAACATAAAAGTACACGTCATTTCTTTTTTTTTCATGCTGATTTTTCCATAGAATGTATCACATAAACATGAATGCGCATGTTCTGCTGAAATATAAATGAGTTGTTTGCAGATGCATTTCAGGAGACTTTACACACAGCATATTACTCTTGAAAATGAATCAAAAACTATTTATTTTTTTTTTAAAGTGCAAGGTAAATAAAGTCATGAGAATGGTCAGTTCAGCAGCGACACTGCAGCGAAAAGGTTAAACTTATTCCTTTTTTAAAAAAAAAAAAATTAAACTAAGCAAGAAATTATAATTGTTCATCAATCGCACTGATCTCACAGATTGTAGTACACACAAAGATACACCAGAGGCGGTAGCGCGCCTGAACTAGTGACGTCATTCTACATCCGGCAGCAATCGTCACGTGGGCCCTGCAGGCGGCACATGATCCGGCTATGGGGAGTCACATGACACAGACGCTCCGCCATGGCCGGGTACCTGGGGACCTACGGGGAGCCGAGCGATATAACGCGGCAGCAGGAGCGACATTACCACCTGCTGTCCGAGCTGCAGAACCTCGTCAAAGATTTACCGAGGTAGCGAGCAGTAACGCATGTCATCCTGTGTGTGCACTGGGGCCAATACTGCCTGCATCTATGGTGCTGGATGTGTCGTAGACCCGCAGTAATATCTCAGGAGCCCCCTATAACATCGCCGTACTACTAATGTGAATTGCGCCATATACACATAGGGGGCAGCTCTGTGCTGCCTACACACAGGGATAGTCCATTGTGCTGATGCAGTGATATAGCATGCGCTTCACTGTGTGGTCGGCCAGTACCCAGGGATTGCACAGGGGTGAGGAGGACCTTACACACCTCATTGGACTCACAGAACCTTTCCACCAGCTGAGCTGCATGTATTCAGAACCCTAAACCCGATCTGTATAAGATCTTTCTTACCTGCATCCTTCTTCTCCATTCACTGTGTATAGGAGCAGATGGATATAGCCGAGCGATGTGCGCCATTTCCATCATTCCCATAGAATGAATTGGAGCAGCAGGGTGCAAGCTCGTCCTTACACTTAACCTATTAGTAAGGATCCCCGTTCTCCTGATCGCTGGGGTCCCAGTTGTGGGATACTCCTGATCAGCTAGTTATCCTGTGGATAGGGGATAACTTACATACTTGGGACCTGTACACATTGCTACATTCATAAAATTTAGAGTGAAAGCCACACCAGGGCATCATAGATTTTAGTACTCCCCATCCTATGGTATTAGGATAGATGAGCCACAAGTGTCTGGCCTAGAATAAATGTGTATTTGGGGTGAGGGGTAAGGAAGAATGGCTCTCAGCCCAAAAAGCCTTCCACTGACTGCTGCTGGTATAATATCAAACATGGTAATCATTCATCTTTTCTTCTGCTATGTGTGTGTTGGTTATATGATGTCATGGCTTCTTATAACCATTCTTCTACTTTCCTCTAACCTTTTCCAGCTCTTTTCAGCAGCGCTTGTCATACACCACCCTCAGTGATTTGGCCCTGGCACTCATAGATGGCACTGTCTTTGAGATTGTTCAAGGTCTGTTGGAAATTCAGCATTTGACAGAGAAAAACCTCTATAACCAGCGTGTAAAGCTGCATGCAGAGCACCGAGGTAAAGAACCAGATCACTGGTCTTGTTATTCATGTGGTTATTACTCATCCATTTCCCTCCTCTATACAGAGGATATCATGTCACATCTCTGATAAGTGCATAAATATACCTTTCTTTTGGAGACTTTTTTTCATTTATTCCATAAAAGCATAAAATAAAGTGTACTTGCCTTGTTTTATCCTGGACAAACCAGCACTGCAGCTTCTGGGGCTCCAGGGCTCAATTATGATGTCAGTGACACATAACCAATATAGCCAATCATTGGTATCAGGTGCCTCTGATGCCATAACCAAGACCAGGTTAAAAGAACAAAGTGCACATTGTTTTGTTCTTAAAAGGGATATTACAGCAATTTTGACAGTATAATACATGAAGGAATACGGAAACATTGCTGTCACGAATGACGTGCTGCCTCGTCAAGTGACTTTAGGTGCGACTGTATGGGTTAATTTATTTAGCCCATTCAACGTTGCGCTCACCTTTCACTCAAGCTGCCACCACTTATTGGCATAGTTAAACAGTCTCTTTGTTTCTGATGGAGGAGGGGGGCGGGGGTGAGAAGATGACCTTGTGTTTTTTTAAATCTGCACTCAACAGTCTTCAGGTCAGAGTTTATCAAAATGTAAAAACTCCAGGATGTCGTAAAAATTGCCTAAACACTTCAAAAGATGCCAGTTGTTCTATAGTTCAACAATTCTACACAATTAACAGTTGTATTAAAGGGGTTATCCAAGATTAATAAATAAGAGCCAGGCTGGGGGGGGGGGGCTTTTTTAAAATAATAAACGTGTACTCTCCTCCTTCAGCACTGCTGATGTCCCGCGCTGTGGTCTGTTTGATCTGTGCCCCTGTATGTTTACAGGGGCACATAAGCCGCCCACGGGGAGCTTCCGGCTGGCCGATGTTGGCCACTCCTATCCGTCACTATCTCTCAGCATTGTAGGGCGCTGGGAGATAGTTTCAGATGGGAGATTTGGGCCTGCCGGAAGCTCCATGTGCATGGCTTCCGTGCCTCTGTAAACAAACATGGGCACAGATAAAAAGGCCTGTTCATTGAACACAGCACAACAACTCCCATCTGCTCTGAGTCACTGTAGTAACCAGCTTATGTATAAATACTACAGCAGTTACTTAAAGGAAATCTACCTTTGCTTTTATGCATTATGAACCAAGCATATCTTGAGAATGCTGTAGTTACACTGATGCTGAAGCATATATTTTGTTTGCTAATGAGGCTCTGTCACTCCTGTGGCTGACCTGGTGCTCTCTTCACCCTAATTATGTACTGCTTCAGCCTTGTCCTGCCCAGCATAAACTGAGAATATGTCATCACTGTGTTGTCCCTGACAGGCAGAAGTAATCAATCACTGCACCATCCCTCAGCTACTGTGTATGAGTCATCCAGCTCAGGTTGATTAGTCTTGTCTGGACAGTACAGGCAGCTATTTTATGTGCAGCAGCCAGCCGGCACCCAGCTTTCTCAAGGTCCTGAATTTTATAATTGTTTTTTTGAGCAAACCACTAGGATCAGGGATTAAACAATATGTGTTTCTGCGTCCATGTAGCTACAGCATTGTCAAGGTATGTTTGGTTCACAATGCAAGAAAACAAATGGTAGATTTCCTTTAAGGAGAGGGCCTATGCACTTAATAGATCTTATAGGACTGTGTCCAGCTACAGTCCTAGAATATAAATGCATTTTTCACACACATGGTCTGGTTGCACAGATCTGCAGTACTGTTACCTAACACAAGCTGCTATTTTACAAAAATTGACAGATTCACTTTAATGCAATGTTTCTGCATTCCTTTGTTTATTTTCAATGCCTCTAAATGGAGGATTAATTCCTCTACTTCTTAACACTTGACACTGCAACATCCTAGGAATAATATGTATTTAGAGGGAGAACGAGAAACTGACCTCCTGCCTTTCTGCTCTACAGACTTAAGGATACATTGAGACCAGTCATAGCAATGTTAAGTATCTTTGTGATCAGATACCCAACTTCCAGAAATCTTCTTCTAAATGGCTTTTAAAATAATCTAAATCTAATTACTTTCTGATCAGACCATATGTTACATATTGGTGAACGGCCTCTGTGTGCAGGGGGCAGCAACCGGGTTCACGTCTGTGAGGTTTTGAAGGACCTATACATTTTCACAAATCTAAAATTCTAAATTATGAGAATTGTAATAACTAACTACATAATACGTTGGGGATCATTTAGTCAAGGCATTTGTTAGTGTTTTTTTGTTCTGGGGGGTTTAGGACTTGTTTAATTTATCTTAGAGCAGTGGTTCTCAACCTTTATAATGCTGTGACCCAACAGGTCTAGTCCTCCATCCTTGTCCCCCTCCTCACTGTCAGTAGCCCTGTGAGAAGCTGGAGGGTCGTGTGATGATTGCAGCATCACAGGTCCTTTAGCCGGCAGGCTGTAGGAGCTGTATTTCTGTATAGAAATAGAGCTTCTATAGAGACCCCTGCAGCGAGACCTTGAATGATGTCATTCAAGGCCCCGCAGCAACTAGTGTGTGCATAATGCACACTTGTTTTAGTGCATTTGAAACGCAATAAAATCTCAGCTCCGATGGCTTTAGATGACCCGCTGTGTTTTGGTCGTTCAACACCTGCTGGTGTCGTGACCCACAGGCTGAGAACCGCTGTCTTAGAGGTTGATCTATCAGATCTGGATCAGGCTCAACACTGAAAAATTCTTGTGCGGCTAAAGTCACAAATATACAAATGTGCCAAAAAAGTTGCAAATATAAGAGAAAAATAAAGGATCCTTAATGACCCCCAATGTGTTTTTTTTTCTTCATCTGAAGGGTTAAAACAGGAACTCTTGAAGAAGCATAAAGAGGCACTGCAATCATGTAAAGCCCACAACTTGCCTGTACTCCGATCCACCCAGCAGAAGGAGATAGAGGTAAGTAGCTTTGAGTGCTGTGAGAAATCTTTAAAGGAAATATACCACTACGGTGGTAGGTGCATCTAACGAATGTAAGGATAGCCCTTTTTAGGGCTAATCCTTTACTCGCCTCTATCTTTTCTAATCTTTAATCAGGGTAATACGCAAATTTTCTGAAGAGGCTACTGTGGAGTAGCTGGAGCTGAGGCTACACAGCGTGCCCCAGCCTCTTTGATCCTCCAACCCAGACATCTTCAGCGCGCAGCTATGAGGATATTACCAAATAGCAGTGCAGATTCCAGCTTTAGGATCCCAATTTTCATTTCTATTTTCATAGCTTTGCAGGACAGTTCTTTTTTGTGATGTCATTTAGGAGGCATTAAAATATTGGGGGTTATTTATAATTGGGCAGGCTCTGCAAAATTTCTATGTCTGCCTCTGGAGCTCCTTTACCCGTCAGGTTTATTAAAGTCGCTTTGACCCTTTAATAAATCCCACGGGAGTGCCTGAGATTTATTTATTTAAAATAAACACAGTAAGATTAAAAATACACTATTTTTGAGCGGTGGGAAAAGGCCCTTGTTATATGGCCACTTTTTACAGAAGAAGTCAAGAAAGACATAAGATATGATATTTATTAGCAGTCACACTACACTAGAGATGTGAGAAGTTGGGTAGCCTGTGTCAGAGATGGAGGCAGAGCTACTTTGTATTCAGAAGCTGAATAAAAATGTACGAATAACACAAAATGCTAATGCGGTGTTTCCTTGTAATCAGCCATTGAATAGATTACTACGTTTTGGGATGGGCAGCTGTAATGTGACATGATGAAGTGCTGATAAACAGGCGTGCGTCTATAATCTCTTCATTTCACAGCTTAAACCTCATTAATTTGCTGTAAAATTACATCTTCACCGCTGTGTCCTGGAAGATGTATGACTCATTGATTGACTACTGTAAAGTGAAGACTGAGGTTTCTTTGCTGAAATTCTTTTTTGTTATTTCCCGCCTTTGTTCTAGGAAGGGCTGGTTTGATCTAAACATATGTAATGTATAATATCTATTGTAACAATTATGAAGTTTTGTACTGCATGTGCAGATTCACTGGGGAACATTCTTGGACTACCTGCACACAGACTTTCAAAAAGTATACAGTCAGGCCCGGGTTAAGTAAAAGACAATTTCTGCAGGTTTGGTCTTAAGTTAAATCTGTTTGTAAGTCAGGACAGTCGAGTGTAACTCCAGACTACATACATAATTTTTTTCCCCTTGTTACAATTGGATTTTCAATAAGGATTATCAATAAAACGTCATTGCAGACACCATACAGCTGATCATTGCAGCCTGGGACTAAAGTAAATTACCAGCATCCAGAAAGATTCATCTGAGGTCTATGGTGTCTGTCTCTAGTGTATGAGTAATCAGTAGAAAAACTGTTCTTGGACATGCTCTATTGTGTAACTGGTCGCACAGTACATTACTATAATGGCTGTGGGCACTGATCCATTAACAAATATTGCATTTACTGCAGTCCTGTACCAAAATAACGGAAGGGATGCAGCCTTTTTTCACTGTCATGTGCATCTGACCTTAGTGCAATATTCAGTGCTTTAATGTTGAGTTGGAATATTTATGAATATTTCTACTCACTGTCCCCCAGTGAGTAGCCAGCAGCCACTATCCCCAGTGTACAGCCAGCCAGCCACCTGTCCCCCAGTATATAGCCAGCAGCCATTGCCCCCAGTATGTATCCAGTTAGCCCTTGCCCCAATATATAGCCAGCTAGCCCCTGCCCCCTAGTATATAGCCAGCTAGCCCTGGGTTTTTTTTTACCTTTCTTACAAAGGTTTTTCCCTCACAAGCACTTACTTTGGCAGGACAGCCAGGGCGAGAAAGAGCTGTGGTCGTCCCAAACGTCTTCCATTTAAGGATTATGGGGGTCACTGTAGATCCTTGGGCTGTTCCTTTGACCTCATGATTCTCATGTGCTCTGACATGAACTGTGAGTTGTGAGGTTTTATATAGACAGGTCTGCGCCTTTCCTAATCAAGTCCAATCAGTTTAATTAAACACAGCTGGACTCCAATGAAGGAGTAGAACCATCTCAAGGAGGATCAAAAGGCAACGGACATCATGTGATTTAAATATGAATGTCACAGTAAAGGATCTCAATACTTATGACCATGTGATATTTTAGTTTTTCTTGTTGAATTAATTAATAAAAATATCTACATTTCTGTTTTTTCCTGTCAAGATGGGGTACAGAGTGTACATTAATGACAAAAAATACTTTTTTGATGTTACCAATTGGCTGCAATGAAACAAAGAATTAAAAAAAATATAAAGGTCCTTCCTGTGACAGGACCTTACAGGGAGTAAGTCAGCCTATGCATCAGAATAGGCTGAAAGTGATAATACCCTGCAATATATCAGCATCTCAGGGTATTATAATGCATCTTATCCTGCAAAAAAATAAGCCCTTCCATGGCAACATTAATGGTAAAACAAATATTTTATAGCTCACAAAAGTGCACCCATGAACCAACTAAAAAACACTAAATTTTATAGGGCAAAACTGGCTAATTCATGGCCCTAATTCCCTTATGCACCTCGCTGTGCACCCCTACAACTAGTAATGTGCTCATGCGGGTTGTCTCTTTACTAGAGAGAAATTGTGTAACCAATTTTAGAATGTTTTTTTTGTAAATGGCTACATTTTAGGGCTAAATGAACATGTTACTGCCTTAATCAGACCTTTCCAAAATACCACAATGCACTGAAAAAGTCACTAAAAATACACATCAGACTAAGATAAATGCCCCCCCCCCCACACACACACACACAGTGTGATTGATAAATTACCAAATGAGCAGGCTGAAAAAAGACAGACAAAAACAAGCCAAAACAAACAGGAATAAGATAATTGACCCCAAAATTATTCAAATGTTATAACCATATATAGTGACGCATATCAGGTTGCAAAATATAGAACTGAGCCTTAAAATTTAGACTGGCTGCCACCTAAAGGGGTTAAACATAGTCTGTTTTCAAATTTGAGCATGGATAAACCAGGGGCACTTACTCATATAACCAGGCACCATAATTGTGGTAATCTTCTTCTATTTGTTATCCGTGCCCCCCTTTACTTCTAAAATCAACTTTTAAAATTATGCTAATAAGCCTGTGGGGCTCAAGGGGAAATATAAGGAATCCCTCACTGCTGCAGATTCAAGGGCTGTTACATTTTGAAGGGGCACTTCCCCCCTCCCATTATGTGCTCACTGCTGCAGAGATCACAGGGGGAGGGTAAATCATGCTTCTGCAGTGTTACAACTGCTGGTGCAGCAAGAGCACAGAGAGCTTCTGTAACACGCCCATAGCCCTTTAGGTACATTTGCATAATTTTAAAAGTTGATTTTAGAAGAAAGGAGGCCATGGATAATAAATAGAGCATTATGGCAGCCAAATCCTGGTTTTGATGGTAGATTTCCTTTAAGGTTTTTTAGGTTTTCCAGTCTGCAGAATCCCCATGCAATCTTTACTGTAACCTCTCCCTTTTGTGCAGAGCTCGATTATTAATAATCTGATCAATAGTTGTG
Organism: Engystomops pustulosus; assembly: GCA_019512145.1. Taxonomy (NCBI): domain Eukaryota; kingdom Metazoa; phylum Chordata; class Amphibia; order Anura; family Leptodactylidae; genus Engystomops; species Engystomops pustulosus. The sequence continues at coordinate 231,163,621 of CM033641.1, read as the reverse complement.
TCAACAGCTGGACTAATAGCGAATGGTCGAATGGAGTGGCAGGCTGAGCATGCTTTCTGTCACTCCATTCAATTTAAAAGGGGATTGTCGTAAATTGTCTAGCACAGTCCTTGGCTATCTCCAGCACTGTTACCGACAGTTAAAGGGAGTGCCAGTGCGATGGAGCGATGGAATTCACATTCGCAAGTTAATCGTCAGTCAGTAACACAGTAATAAGTCTTAGGCCCACTTTTATCTGTACAATACTTGATTGACAAACTTTCTGTGCATAACTAAATCCCACATATGAGAAGAGGTAGGAGGTCGTATAACAAGTTCTGCAGACACTGTCACAAACAAATCCAGTGCACATGAGGATTGCTGATGAGTCTATAGTGACCTGGACCTGTGTGCAGAAGCTGGAGACACCAAATGGGAAAAAATATTAAACAGAATATTAAGGTATGAGGTCTTCTGCTTTTAAGGTTAGGAATTTTATGTTGTGAATGAAAAAAACATGCGATTCTACAATACACAGTAGACAGATGTGTCAATTTTGCTTTCTCTTATTGATTGAAGATTTAAAAAGGTATTTCTTTTATAGCCACCAAAAACAAAACTTTTTTGGACAGTCTGTGCAGTGGGAATTGGAGGGACTTTTCAATATGGACTTAATCTTTCGATTATTAATGCACCTACCACGGTAAGTAAATCTCTGCAAACTACTTTCCAGCTACTATGTGTAAAGCACAATGCTGTACAGATGTCTGATCCCTTTAAGTTTTACCATTTCATATTTGTTGCATTACGTTCCTTTTCATATTTACTTTAATTGTAATACCAGACCACAAAAACCTGAACATCCACAATACTTAAGGACACCCGACTTACAGACGACCCCTAGTTAGAAACGGACCCCTCTGCCCCCTGTGACCTCTGGTGAAGCTCTCTGGATGTAACTATAGTCCCAGACTGCAATGATCGGCTGTAAGGTGTCAGTTATGAAGCTTTATTGATAATCCTTGGTCCCATTACAGCAATATTGTAATACATACCACTCATGTCACTGCCCGACATAATTACTATAGTTGGAACAAAGCAATAATAGAAACAGGCTTTTCTAAGTTACTCATTAGAAGGTTTTGTACATAAAAATTGAGTTTTGTGTAAAGAAATAGAAAAAGTCAATTAATCTGGGATTGATTACATGATTATCTATTCTAGGGGATATCATATCATTTTTTAAAAGTTCCTTAACTCCTCAAGATTAACTCCTCATCACAGTGTTTTTTCGCACATTTTCCACTCTCCACCTTCAAAGATCTATGAGGGCTTATTTTCTGTGTAACAAATTTTACTTCTCAGTGACGTTATTTATTATTCCATGCCATGCCCTGGGAAGCTGAAAATTAAAACAATGTGTATGATAAAAAAATTTTTGTTTTGCCATCTCCTAATAACTTTTTCATTCTTTTGTATAATGTTATAATTTTTTATTACATCTTATCTATCAAATACAAAAAATACATAGGCTTATAATTTTTTTCACATACATATTATTTCAATCATTACAAATATTTCATCTCAACAAATTATCCCTCCCTCTCTTTCCCACCCAGGGATACCAAGAAAAAAACAAAACAAAATTACCTTCTTTTTAATTTATATAGTCTACCCATAACTTCCATTGTTCCATAATATTTGTATCCTGATTCTTTTCTCCCATTTATAATTTTCACTATGCTTACATACTTACGCCAATATTTAATCTCTAATTTTCTTTCCCCTTTTCAATCCTTAAGTATTATTAAGCGCCCCAAAAATATTAACTTACATAATAATCCTTTACAGTATTTGGCAGAGCTAATTCTCCTGTATATCCAAGAATACCTATAATGGGATCAAGTAATGGCCAGTCTCCGATGTATCTCTTCATACATTTTTTTCCAAAAGTTTTCAACTTCGGGACAAAGTCAGAACATATGTGTAATATCAGCGCATTCTTGCTTAAAATGATCACAGTTGGAATTACCTCTCACCCCTATCCTGTAGAGCAAATATGGTGAATAGTAAATCTATATAAAATGCTTATTTTTAATAAACTTAAAATTATCATTGATAGACACCAACCTTTCCTCTAGTTCCTCCAGCTTTTTTAAAATCTTGATTCCTCATGAAAGAATTGTTTCCATCATGCTTTAATTTCCCTAGCAAGATAATTTCTTAGATACATCTTTTTGGTATCCCATACCACCCCCATAGGAGCCGATCCTAAATTCCATGTTATAAATGATTCTAAACCTTGTCTAATTTTTTCTATATCCCCTATTAAGATAAACCAGTGTGGATTAAACTTCCAAAATTAGTTCTTCTGTTGGTTTTTTAAAACTGTAAATCGACTTCAGTGGCAAATGATCAGAGATTGTTCTTACCTCATATTTTATATTTTTAATCAGTTGACAAAATCTATCATTGTCTAATGCTAGATCAATACAAGATCTTGAATCGTGAGTTTGACTAAAGCATGAAAAAAATCTTTATTCCCCTTTCATTTTTCTCCAGACATCTTTAAATCCAAATTCATCACAGAATCTATCTAGCTGGTTAAAATGTAACTTACGTCCTCCAACACGTAATGCAAATTCCCTTTCATGCACATTAATTAATATACAGTTAAAATCCCCAATTATCAACACTGGACACGCCTCTGTGTCGTGTTTAAATTAAATCAAGTTATTTAACACTTGAAAATTAAATGGTGGTGGAATATAAATAAAAGCAAAAATACATCTTATCCCATATATCCACCCCTTCAGAAAGACTCCTATGGTCGATATTTCTATGTACTAATACGGATACCCCGTATTAGTGAGACTACAGAATGATATTCCTGACTACTACACTTTTTTTCATAAGATTAATTCTCTCTTGAGTTAAACGGGTCTCTAAAAATATGACTATTGTCAGAACTTGTTTATTAACAATATAAGAAATTAATAGTTTCTTTCTTTCATTCAATCCTCGTACATTCCATACTATTAACTTTAAAGACATACTTCAAAAAAAAAAAAAAAAATTTCCCCCCCCCCCCCTTTTTCTCCCCCCCCCCCCCCCCCACATTGTTCCGGTTCACTACCAGAACTCTAACCAATATGAGCTGCCTCTACACTTCCCCGTCCCTATAACTGACATTTTTATTTATTATAAGACATAAAAGATCCATACATCACATTATTATCAAACCATTCAACGGCTGATTCTGTGTCTGGCCTTGATATAAAATTTTGAGACGTGCCGGAAAGAGCAAAGAGTACTTTATTTTTATTTCTCAATCTTTTTTTTTTTTAATCTCAAAAAAATGTATTCGTTTTTTAAGCGCTTGCGTTGAAAAATCTGGGCACACTGAAACTCTTGACCAGTTAATTGTCACATGAAAGAAGAAGCTTACATATAATGGTATGCGGATATGTTTCTGGTGGGTTTCTCTTTCTACTTGAAAATCGATGTGTAACCAAATTATCTGTACCGACCTTTTCAAGAAACCAGCCAGTAACAAACCGTACCATATTATCTCCTTCCTCTCTTTCCGCCCCACCCACAATTTTAATAGTATTCCACATGATCTTCTGTATCTTGTACTTTTTCCTGTAGTTATTTATTTTCATTAACTAAGTTTTTCAATAATTCTTTTACCTTCACTTTTTTCTTTTTCTAGTTTTTGAACTCTCTCTTCGGTCTATTTCTGCTTTCTCATTTTATTCAGTTCTTCCCTTAACAACAGAATATTACCGCTAACTGCCCCAACCTGTTCCACCATGTCTGAAAAAATCTCCTTCAAAATATCTCCTCCTCCTCCATCCTCACTTTACTCAACCTTGAGCTCTAGGGGTAAGGACCTTTATCCTGTATTTTTAGGATTTTCTGTTGCAGAAGCTACCTGGCTGCTCCCTCCCTTCTAACCTGCTGATCTGGTTTACTAGGTGATGTCTTCCACAGTTTTGCCTCAACTTTTTATTCTGTGCTTCAGATTTTGCACTGCCTTTCTCCCTAGCAGGAGATGTTCCCAATGATTTCCTACCTGCCCCTGCCCCCATAGGAACCATATTATTCCAACAATAAAAATAATACCTTACGTAGAATTTGATGGCGCTATTTAAATAAAGATTATTATTATAACATATAAGTTGCTTAGCAATTACACTCTTATACTACTCAGAGCTTCATAAAGCTAGACAACGGTACCAATGTGCAAAAGTTAAAAGTAAAACGTGATGTTAATGCAACTGCAATGACATGATTGAAACGTGATGTAATCTCAATGTAAATGCAATGTGAATGCATACATACGCAATGTAACCACAATTCTAACAAAATATGAACAAAACACAATGTAAACAAAATGCATTATGAACGCCATGTGAACATGTTTAAGTTTATTCTGCATTTGCTTTCATATCACTTTTACATCTGGCTTATATTCACATTGTGAGTACATCTGGCTTACCTTGCAATTTCTTAACATTGTGGTTTTGTAAATGCGATGTAAACATAATTTTTATAATTATTTTAATCCATCTTCTGCTCATTGTGAATCTGCAGCACTGAGGGGCTCTGGTAAAGCCCTCAGGGTCATTCAGGCTCATTAGCATAAGCCACCTGTCAAGTCCTTTATTGAGTAAATCAAACCACAGCAAAAAATAAAACATCTTTTTAGAAAAGTCAAATAATGTGGATATAATTGTTTATGAATTCTGTCTTAAAAAGTAACCTTGATTTCAGATTATTTTTGATATTATTTGGAGGGAGTGTTGTGAACATGTTGCATCATTGAGAAATCCTGCTTAGGTCCCTTGCAGACGACGTCTGGGGGCTGATGGCACGGCTGCATCATGGCCCCTTAGATGTCTATGGCACCCAGACATGGTGTGGTGTGCCGGGAGGCCCCCTCCTCTCTCCTGCACACTTCTATGCTCACCCAGGCTCACATGTTCATGTTTTACAAACTAAGCAGAATTAATCAATGAAATAAATGTTCCCCACATCTATCCATGAAAGTTGGTTCCTTCTTAAAATGTGCCAAATTTGAACTACATGCTGTGCTCTATATTTTGCTTTCCCTGAATTGTTCCAATCACAGCCCTACAATATCATACATTTACACCCTTGAAGGTTTACCATTACTGTGTACTCTGACTATTCAAGCACCAATGCAGGTTACCAATCAGCAGCTGCATGCATGTAGTGTCTCTTGTAACTTTTAGCAGTTTATTTACATTACTGGGGTAATCTATGAGCTACAGCAAGTGCCAGGAATGTGTTCCCCTTCTAAATGTAATATATACTCCCTTATACATTTCCAGCATGTACAGAAGTTCATTAATGAAACCTGGTACTCACGCTACCACTCACAATTAGATGAGGTTCTACTTACACTCATCTGGTCAGTAATTGTTTCAGTTTTCACAATTGGAGGTCTCCTTGGGACAATTATTGGTGGATATGTGGCAGCACACCTTGGCAGGTAAGCACTGTGCATTTCATGTCTCGCTATTTAGTTTTTACCAAAAGAGCATGGCTGTCACAAAGCAAATGCAACAATTAGGATGTCCATAACGATGGAAAGTGGGTGGTAGAATTTAATATGCTTGGGGAGGTACCATATTTATTATAATTACAGGAAATATAGCTGCTATATAGCAGTTCTACTGCTTACTGGCCCAGGTAGTAGATGGGCCAATTCTACCAACAGATATTCTTAAACAAGTAGAAACGAGAGATTACCAACAGCTCATCGTCTCCGGAATATTCTTTCTAAAAATAGATTCATCAGAAAATGTGAATGAGGCTCAAGATCACAAAGAAACCATGTTGACTCCAGTATATAATCCAATGAAAACAAAAAGCGTGTGGATGATCCTGCACTCGTGATATAAAATAATATTCCTTTATTTCATATTATTAAAAGAGAAATATAAATACCAGCTTGAATGTCATTAAAAACATAAGCTACCTACGCATTTTGGACAATTTACATTTTAAAGGGAACTTGTCACCAGGGACCTAATTTTTACTGAAGACAAGTTGCAGAAGCCCATCATACCTGCCTCTCTGCCTTTTCTAAGCATTTGCATCACAATATAATTGTGTGTTATAACTTACCTTGCACCCTGACAAAATCCTAGGGTAGTCCCAGAGGCTGAACTTTAGTTTGGATGCATTTCAAAAAACAACATGTGAGTTGTCTGTGCTAAGGACTCCTCAATTCTTAGCCCCCATCTTTGTGCTCCTGTACAGCTCCCCCTTCCCCCACCGATGTCAGCTCACCAGGCTGTGACCTTTGTGGAGGAGCAGGAGGGAGGGGCTGTACAGGAGCACAAAGGTGGGGGCTAAGATCTGAGGAGTGAGTAACACAGACAAGTCACATGTTGTTTTGTGAAATGCATCCATACCAAAGCCCAGCCTCTGTGACTACCCCAGGATTTTGTCAGGTTGTCAGGGTGCAAGGTAAGTTATAACACACAATTACTGTATATTGTAATGCAAATGCTTGTGAAAGGCAGAGATGCATTTTGCACTGTAGCTGTAATTGGCTCCTATAACCTGTCTTTAGTGAAAATGAGGTCCCTCGTGACTGGTTGCCTTTAAAATGTTTCAATTCTGAACAATACTTAGTATCAAGTCCCATGCACAAGAATAGAGAAAAGTACCAACATGACTGTAGAAGGAGACATTTTTAGACATAACTAAGCCCCCTTTAACACGTGCTTTTGACGCGCAGAACTTGCATTGCACTCTGACCCATTGTAATCAATGGGTCATTTCAGACTTGCATTTTTTTTCACGCACACACGCGCGTTTTTTTTAACGCGCGTTTAAATCTCGACATGCTCTACTTTTGCAAGTCACGCGCGTGAAAAACGCACCATACAAGTCTATGGAGATGCATCAAAAACGCATTGCACTCTGAGACACTTGCAAGTGCAATGCAAGTGCAATGCGTTTTTCACGCATCAATTGCCATAGAAAAGATAGAGCTCAGTACTGAGTCCATTTCACGCGCGTTTTCTGCGCGTGAAAAACGCATTGAAATTGCATTGAAATTGCATCAAAAACGCGCGTGAAAAACTGAGACACTGAACAAACTCTGACTGAAAACTGATTGAACTCTGATGCAAAATGCGCGTTTTTCACTGACCAAAAACTGATCGCACCCTGATCAAACTCTGACGTGAAATGCAACGCGAGTGTGGAAGGGGCCTTAGAAGCGAAGATTTACCACTAAAATGAAGTAGAACATGTGGAGAAAAAACAATCTCAGAATCACTTTGATAAGTAACAGTGTTCGAAAGTTATAACCATATAAATAGACGCAAGTCAGAATCCAAAAAATAGGGCTGAGCCTTAAAGGGGTATTCTCGTCTGGGCATTCACATTCAGTTTCACTGATCTTCCATTTATAAACATTTCTTCAATTGGATGTTATTAAAAAAAAATGTTCCTGTGTGAAGATAATTTCTCATAAATGTAGTCATTCTGTCCCTTAGAAACGAGATGGCTTCCTCGGTTACGACCACGTCACACTCTGGCAGCGGTGGCCAGACATGAGCTATTGAGTCTTGTCTGACCTCCTGGATTCAGCGATCATTACCACAGGACGGCTGTGGTACCTGTAGTAACTCCCGGACTTTTCATATACAAACACCTTTTGTTTCTTTGTGAAATCCCTCCAGCAGACGTGGCCGTATCCGAGGAAGCCATCTCTTTTCTAAGGGACAAAATGACTACATTTATGAGAAATTATCTTCACACAGGAACATTTTTTTTTAATAACATCTAATTGAAGAAATGTTTATGTATGGCAGATTTATCAAACTGAATGTGAATGCCCAGGCGAGAATACCCCTTTAAGCTACAAAATGGCTGCGTCCTTAAAGGAAACCTACCACTTTCAAATTGTACTTATAAGCATAAAATACCGTGCACTAGCTCAGGATGAGCTGGTGCCGGAGCATATCTTTGTTATTTCCATAAAGCGCTGTAATGCTTTTTAACACTTTTTTAATCTTTATATTCTAAGCAGCTTCGGCGCACAGTGATACGCGCTTGGCGCACCGTGCACACAACCGTGCATGTGTCTGAATAGGTGACGTCACACATGGTTGTGTACCACCGTGCACCGAAGCTCCTTAGAATATAAAGATTAAAAAAGTCTTAAAAAGCATTAAAGGGAACCTGTCACCAGGAGACCCATTTTTAGCACTCCCCCAGTCCCCACAGAGCATAGTACATACTCTGCCAAAGTGTTTTTGTATAAAAAATAGGTTTTACAGAAAAAAAGATATGTTATATTGTACCTTTCATTAGCATGTGCTGTGCGACTAGGCAGTTGCCAAAAGGGAGGGACTGAAAAGGAGCAGATCCCCCCCACCCTTGGGAAACATGTGACCTTTTCAAATATATGAATGACTTCCAACACTCGGGATTGGCTGTAGAGGAGCAGGGGGCGTCGCTAATATATTTGAAAAGGTCACATGGAGAAGCTGTTCCCCAAGGGTGGGGGGGAACTGCTCCTTTCCAGACCCTCCCTTTTGGCAACTGCCTAGTCACACAGCAGATGCTAATGAAAGATACAATATAACATATCTTTTTTTCTGTAAAACCAATTTTTTATACAAAAACACTTTGGCAGTGTATGTACTATGCTCTGTGGGGACTGGGGGAGTGCTAAAAATGGGTCTCCTGGTGACAGGTTCCCTTTAAAGCACTTTATGGAAATAACGGAGATATGCTCCGGCACCAGCTCACCCTGAGCTGGTGCATGGTATTTGATGCTTATAAGTACAATTTTAAAGTGGTAGGTTTCCTTTATGGGATTAAAGCCACAACATAAAAACTAAAGTAGTAGCACATAAAAAGATAGGGGGAGTGGGGGCTGGAGTAAATTTGCACCAAACCTTGTGGCTAAATGGAAAGTTGAAAGACAAGAATTCAATACTTGGCTATTCAAGAATTTGGTGCAAGCAGTGTCCATGTCAAAGTGACTTTGCACTCCTCCTATGGTCACTTGGTGCAATAGAATAACAGAGAATGACACTGGAAGTCCAGCTCCGTTCTTTGTCTAGTGGCCAGCAGGTGGTGGGTTAGCCATCAGTGAGTCTACATAAGCTAATACATCCTGTAATGTAGAAACCCGAAGGTCATGTTCAAAGAGCAGTAATATTAATGCCAAAACCAGGAACAAAATGTATGAAGAAAAGTATTATGGAAAGATCTGGCCTTCTTGTTTTGGCTTAGAATGGTATTATACGGAGCAGAATACTGCTGTGTGAACATAGAATTATAGGGGGAAATTTCTTATCAGTCCTATGTAGCTTCTCTGCGTATGTGATTGTCGCAAATTTTTCAAACATAATTTTTGCTGTTTTTTTTATCAAGAAAAAAAACGCAACTCTAAAGTCATGCAATGGCGGAAAAAATACACCACAGAGTGTGCAACACCACATTTATCAAGTGAGAGTTTTCAAAAGAACGCAAATTTAATCACTAAACTACACCACATAGGAGGTGGAGTATGTGGGTCCATTGCTTCCACTGGGGGAAGTTTTTGCTCAATTTTGAAGTTTTTGCTCAATTTTTGAGGTATCTGAGAATTTCCTGTGCAAAAACATTGCAAAAAGTCAGAAATTGAGCAGATGTTAAACATACGTGTGACTGGTGCAGTCTATTCACATCGAGCACACACATCAGAAGGCATTTACCACTGCACATACACTGGACTATAAATCTGACTGGTGGAAACCTGCCAGTCTAACACATAGACAACTGCTCAAAATCCTGCCTAATGATAAATCTCCCCCATACAGCACATTCTGCTGGTGGATCTGCCCTTGAGTCATGGTGCTTTGTGTTGGTTTCCTCTTTTCAGCAGCTTTTCCACCATATCTGCCTGCAATAAACACCAGATGGTGGATTAATGTATTTAGAGGGTAAAGTCGGCTTTTAAAACATAAAAGTACACGTCATTTCTTTTTTTTTCATGCTGATTTTTCCATAGAATGTATCACATAAACATGAATGCGCATGTTCTGCTGAAATATAAATGAGTTGTTTGCAGATGCATTTCAGGAGACTTTACACACAGCATATTACTCTTGAAAATGAATCAAAAACTATTTATTTTTTTTTTAAAGTGCAAGGTAAATAAAGTCATGAGAATGGTCAGTTCAGCAGCGACACTGCAGCGAAAAGGTTAAACTTATTCCTTTTTTAAAAAAAAAAAAATTAAACTAAGCAAGAAATTATAATTGTTCATCAATCGCACTGATCTCACAGACTGTAGTACACACAAAGCTACACCAGAGGCGGTAGCACGCCTGAACTAGTGACGTCATTCTACATCCGGCAGCAATCCTCACGTGGGCCCTGCAGGCGTCACATGATCCGGCTATGGGGAGTCACATGACACAGACGCTCCGCCATGGCCGGGTACTTGGGGACCTACGGGGAGCCGAGCGATATAACGCGGCAGCAGGAGCGACATTACCACCTACTGTCCGAGCTGCAGAACCTCGTCAAAGATTTACCGAGGTAGCGAGCAGTAACGCATGTCATCCTGTGTGTGCACTGGGGCCAACACTGCCTGCATCTATGGGGCTGGATGTGTCGTAGACCCGCAGTAATATCTCCCTATCTCAGGAGCCCCCTATAACATCGCCGTACTACTAATGTGAATACCGCCATATACACATAGGGGGGCAGCTCTGTGCTGCCTACACACAGGGATAGTCCATTGTGCTGATGCTGTGATATAGCATGCGCTTCACTGTGTGGTCGGCCAGTACCCAGGGATTGCACAGGGGTGAGGAGGACCTTACACACCTCATTGGACTCACAGAACCTTTCCACCAGCTGAGCTGCATGTATTCAGAACCCTAAACCCGATCTGTATAAGACGTTTCTTACCTGCATCCTTCTTCTCCATTCACTGTGTATAGGAGTAGATGGATAAAGCCGAGCGATGTGCGCCATTTCCAGCTAGTTATCCTGTGGATAGGGGATAACTTACATACTTGGGACCTGTACACATTGCTACATTTATAAAATTTAGAGTGAAAGCCACACCAGGGCATCATAGATTTTAGTATTCCCCATCCTATGGTATTAGGATACATGAGCCACAAGTGTCTGGCCTAGAATAAATGTGTATTTGGGGTGAGGGGTAAGGAGAATGGCTCTCAGCCCAAAAAGCCTTCCACTGACTGCTGCTGGTATAATATCAAACATGTTAATCATTCATCTTTTCTTCTGCTATGTGCGTGTTGGTTATATGATGTCATGGCTTCTTATAATCATTCTTCCACTTTCCTCTAACCTTTTCCAGCTCTTTTCAGCAGCGCTTGTCATACACCACCCTCAGTGATTTGGCCCTGGCACTCATAGATGGCACTGTCTTTGAGATTGTTCAGGGTTTGTTGGAAATTCAGCATTTGACAGAGAAAAACCTCTATAACCAGCGTGTAAAGCTGCATGCAGAGCACCGAGGTAAAGAACCAGATCACTGGTCTTGTTATTCATGTGGTTATTACTCATCCATTTCCCTCCTCTATACATGTCGCATCTCTGATAAGTGCATAAATATACCTTTCTTTTGGAGACTTTTTTTCATTTATTCCATAAAAGCATAAAATAAAGTGTACTTGCCTTGTTTTATCCTGGACAAACCAGCACTGCAGCTTCTGGGGCTCCAGGGCTCAATTATGATGTCAGTGACACATAACCAATATAGCCAATCATTGGTATCAGGTGCCTCTGATGCCATAACCAAGACCAGGTTAAAAGAACAAAGTGCACATTGTTTTGTTCTTAAAAGGGATATTACAGCAATTTTGACAGTATAATACATGAAGGAATACGGAAACATTGCTGTCACGAATGACGTGCTGCCTCGTCAAGTGACTTTAGGTGCGACTGTATGGGTTAATTTATTTAGCCCATTCAACGTTGCGCTCACCTTTCACTCAAGCTGCCACCACTTATTGGCATAGTTAAACAGTCTCTTTGTTTCTGATGGAGGAGGGGGGCGGGGGTGAGAAGATGACCTTGTGTTTTTTTAAATCTGCACTCAACAGTCTTCAGGTCAGAGTTTATCAAAATGTAAAAACTCCAGGATGTCGTAAAAATTGCCTAAACACTTCAAAAGATGCCAGTTGTTCTATAGTTCAACAATTCTACACAATTAACAGTTGTATTAAAGGGGTTATCCAAGATTAATAAATAAGAGCCAGGCTGGGGGGGGGGGGCTTTTTTAAAATAATAAACGTGTACTCTCCTCCTTCAGCACTGCTGATGTCCCGCGCTGTGGTCTGTTTGATCTGTGCCCCTGTATGTTTACAGGGGCACATAAGCCGCCCACGGGGAGCTTCCGGCTGGCCGATGTTGGCCACTCCTATCCGTCACTATCTCTCAGCATTGTAGGGCGCTGGGAGATAGTTTCAGATGGGAGATTTGGGCCTGCCGGAAGCTCCATGTGCATGGCTTCCGTGCCTCTGTAAACAAACATGGGCACAGATAAAAAGGCCTGTTCATTGAACACAGCACAACAACTCCCATCTGCTCTGAGTCACTGTAGTAACCAGCTTATGTATAAATACTACAGCAGTTACTTAAAGGAAATCTACCTTTGCTTTTATGCATTATGAACCAAGCATATCTTGAGAATGCTGTAGTTACACTGATGCTGAAGCATATATTTTGTTTGCTAATGAGGCTCTGTCACTCCTGTGGCTGACCTGGTGCTCTCTTCACCCTAATTATGTACTGCTTCAGCCTTGTCCTGCCCAGCATAAACTGAGAATATGTCATCACTGTGTTGTCCCTGACAGGCAGAAGTAATCAATCACTGCACCATCCCTCAGCTACTGTGTATGAGTCATCCAGCTCAGGTTGATTAGTCTTGTCTGGACAGTACAGGCAGCTATTTTATGTGCAGCAGCCAGCCGGCACCCAGCTTTCTCAAGGTCCTGAATTTTATAATTGTTTTTTTGAGCAAACCACTAGGATCAGGGATTAAACAATATGTGTTTCTGCGTCCATGTAGCTACAGCATTGTCAAGGTATGTTTGGTTCACAATGCAAGAAAACAAATGGTAGATTTCCTTTAAGGAGAGGGCCTATGCACTTAATAGATCTTATAGGACTGTGTCCAGCTACAGTCCTAGAATATAAATGCATTTTTCACACACATGGTCTGGTTGCACAGATCTGCAGTACTGTTACCTAACACAAGCTGCTATTTTACAAAAATTGACAGATTCACTTTAATGCAATGTTTCTGCATTCCTTTGTTTATTTTCAATGCCTCTAAATGGAGGATTAATTCCTCTACTTCTTAACACTTGACACTGCAACATCCTAGGAATAATATGTATTTAGAGGGAGAACGAGAAACTGACCTCCTGCCTTTCTGCTCTACAGACTTAAGGATACATTGAGACCAGTCATAGCAATGTTAAGTATCTTTGTGATCAGATACCCAACTTCCAGAAATCTTCTTCTAAATGGCTTTTAAAATAATCTAAATCTAATAACTTTCTGATCAGACCATATGTTACGGTCTTTTAGAAATCTACATATTGGTGAAAGGCCTCTGTGTTCAGGGAGCAGCAAGCGGGTTCACGTCTGTGAGGTTTTGAAGGACCTATACATTTTCACAAATCTAAAATTCTAAATTATGAGAATTGTAATAACTAACTACATAATACATTGGGGATCATTTAGTCAAGGCATTTGTTAGTGTTTTTTTGTTATTCTGGGGGGTTTAGGACTTGTTTGATTTATCTTAGAGCAGTGGTTCTCAACCTTTATAATGCTGTGACCCAACTGGTCTAGTCCTCCATCCTTGTCCCCCTCCTCACTGTCAGTAGCCCTGTGAGAAGCTGGAGGGTCGTGTGATGATTGCAGCATCACAGGTCCTTTAGCTGGCAGGCTGTAGGAGCTGTATTTCTGTATAGAAATAGAGCTTCTATAGAGACCCCTGCAGCGAGACCTTGAATGATGTCATTCAAGGTCCCGCAGCAACTAGTGTGTGCTGAATGCACACTTGTTTTAGTGCATTTGAAACGCAATAAAATCGCAGCTCCGATGGCTTTAGATGACCCGCTGTGTTTTGGTCGTTCAACACCTGCTGGTGTCGTGACCCACAGGCTGAGAACCGCTGTCTTAGAGGTTGATCTATCAGATCTGGATCAGGCTCAACACTGAAAAATTCTTGTGCGGCTAAAGTCACAAATATACAAATGTGCCAAAAAAGTTGCACATATAAGAGAAAAATAAAAGATCCTAAATGACCCCCAATGCGTTTTTTTTATTCATCTGAAGGGTTAAAACAGGAACTCTTGAAGAAGCATAAAGAGGCACTGCAATCATGTAAAGCCCACAACTTGCCTGTACTCCGATCCACCCAGCAGAAGGAGATAGAGGTAAGTAGCTTTGAGTGCTGTGAGAAATCTTTAAAGGAAATGCATCTAACGGATGTAAGGATAGCCCTTTTTAGGGCTAATCCTTTACTCCCCTCTATCTTTTCTAATCTTTAATCAGGGTAATACACAGATTTTCTGAAGAGGCTACTGTGGAGTGGAGTACCTGGAGCTGAGGCTACACAGCGTGCCCCAGTAGCCTCTTTGATCCTCCTACCCAGACATCTTCAGCGCGCCGCTATGAGGATATTACCAAATAGCAGTGCAGATTCCAGCTTTAGGATCCCAATTTTCATTTCTATTTTCATAGCTTTGCAGGACAGTTTTTTTTATTTGTGATGTCATTTAGGAGGCATTAAAATATTGGGGGGTATTTATAATTGGGCAGGCTCTGTGCAAAATTTCTATGTCTGCATTTGGAGCTCCTTTACCTGTCAGGTTTATTAAAGTCGCTTTGGCCCTTTAATAAATACCACAGGAGTGCCTGAGATTTATTTATTTATTTAAAATAATCACAAGTAAGATTAAAAAGAGTAAAAAGACACTATTTTTGAGCGGTGGGAAAAGGCCCTTGTTATATGGCCACTTTTTACAGAAGAAGTCAAGAAAAACATAAGATATGATATTTATTAGCAGTCACACTACACTAGAGATGTGAGAAGTTAGGTAGCCTGTGTCAGAGATGGAGGCAGAGCTACTTTGTATTCAGAAGCTGAATAAAAATGTACGAATAACACAAAATGCTAATGCTGTGTTTCCTCGTAATCAGCCATTGAGTAGATTACTACATGTTGGGATGGGCAGCTGTAATGTGACATGATGAAGTGCTGATAAACAGGCGTGCGTCTATAATCTCTTCATTTCACAGCTTAAACCTCATTAATTTGCTGTAAAATTACATCTTCATCGCTGTGTCCTGGAAGATGTATGGCTCATTGATTGACTACTGTAAAGTGAAGACTGAGGTTTCTTTGCTGAAATTCTTTTGTGTTATTTCCCGCCTTTGTTCTAGGAAGGGCTGGTTTGATCTAAACATATGTAATGTATAATATCTATTGTAACAATGATCAAGTTTTGTACTGCATGTGCAGATTCACTGGGGAACATTCTTGGACTACCTGCACACAGACTTTCAAAAAGTATACAGTCAGGCCCGGGTTAAGTAAAAGACAATTTCTGCAGGTTTATTCTTAAGTTAAATCTGTTTGTAAGTCAGGACAGTCGAGTGTAACTCCAGACTACATACATAATTTTTTTCCCCTTGTTACAATTGGATTTTCAATAAGGATTATCAATAAAACGTCATTGCAGACACCATACAGCTGATCATTGCAGCCTGGGACTAAAGTAAATTACCAGCATCCAGAGAGCTTCATCTGAGGTCTATGGTGTCTGTCTCTAGTGTATGAGTAATCAGTAGAAAAACTGTTCTTGGACATGCTCTATTGTGTAACTGGTCACACAGTACATTACTATAATGGCTGTGGGCACTGATCCATTAACAAATATTGCATTTACTGCAGTCCTGTACCAAAATAACGGAAGGGATGCAGCCTTTTTTCACTGTCATGTGCATCTGACCTTAGTGCAATATTCAGTGCTTTAATGTTGAGTTGGAATATTTATGAATATTTCTACTCCCTGTCCCCCAGTGAGTAGCCAGCAGCCACTATCCCCAGTGTACAGCCAGCCAGCCACCTGTCCCCCAGTATATAGCCAGCAGCCATTGCCCCCAGTATGTATCCAGTTAGCCCTTGCCCCAATATATAGCCAGCTAGCCCCTGCCCCCTAGTATATAGCCAGCTAGCCCTGGGTTTTTTTTTACCTTTCTTACAAAGGTTTTTCCCTCACAAGCACTTACTTTGGCAGGACAGCCAGGGCGAGAAAGAGCTGTGGTCGTCCCAAACGTCTTCCATTTAAGGATTATGGGGGTCACTGTAGATCCTTGGGCTGTTCCTTTGACCTCATGATTCTCATGTGCTCTGACATGAACTGTGAGTTGTGAGGTTTTATATAGACAGGTCTGCGCCTTTCCTAATCAAGTCCAATCAGTTTAATTAAACACAGCTGGACTCCAATGAAGGAGTAGAACCATCTCAAGGAGGATCAAAAGGCAACGGACATCATGTGATTTAAATATGAATGTCACAGTAAAGGATCTCAATACTTATGACCATGTGATATTTTAGTTTTTCTTGTTGAATTAATTAATAAAAATATCTACATTTCTGTTTTTTCCTGTCAAGATGGGGTACAGAGTGTACATTAATGACAAAAAATACTTTTTTGATGTTACCAATTGGCTGCAATGAAACAAAGAATTAAAAAAAATATAAAGGTCCTTCCTGTGACAGGACCTTACAGGGAGTAAGTCAGCCTATGCATCAGAATAGGCTGAAAGTGATAATACCCTGCAATATATCAGCATCTCAGGGTATTATAATGCATCTTATCCTGCAAAAAAATAAGCCCTTCCATGGCAACATTAATGGTAAAACAAATATTTTATAGCTCACAAAAGTGCACCCATGAACCAACTAAAAAACACTAAATTTTATAGGGCAAAACTGGCTAATTCATGGCCCTAATTCCCTTATGCACCTCGCTGTGCACCCCTACAACTAGTAATGTGCTCATGCGGGTTGTCTCTTTACTAGAGAGAAATTGTGTAACCAATTTTAGAATGTTTTTTTTGTAAATGGCTACATTTTAGGGCTAAATGAACATGTTACTGCCTTAATCAGACCTTTCCAAAATACCACAATGCACTGAAAAAGTCACTAAAAATACACATCAGACTAAGATAAATGCCCCCCCCCCCACACACACACACACAGTGTGATTGATAAATTACCAAATGAGCAGGCTGAAAAAAGACAGACAAAAACAAGCCAAAACAAACAGGAATAAGATAATTGACCCCAAAATTATTCAAATGTTATAACCATATATAGTGACGCATATCAGGTTGCAAAATATAGAACTGAGCCTTAAAATTTAGACTGGCTGCCACCTAAAGGGGTTAAACAAAGTCTGTTTTCAAATTCGAGCATGGATAAACCAGGGACTCTTACTCATAGAACAAGGCACCATAATTGTGGTAATCTTCTTCTATTTGTTATCCGTGCCCCCCTTTACTTCTAAAATCAACTTTTAAAATTATGCTAATAAGCCTGTGGGGCTCAAGGGGAAATATAAGTAATCCCTCACTGCTGCAGATTCAAGGGCTGTTACATTTTGAAGGGGCACTTCCCCCCTACCATTATGTGCTCACTGCTGCAGAGATCACAGGGGGGAGGGTAAATCATGCTTCTGCAGTGTTACAACTGCTGGTGCAGCAAGAGCACAGAGAGCTTCTGTAACACGCCCATAGCCCTTTAGGAACATTTACATAATTTTGAAAGTTGATTTTAGAAGAAAGGAGGCCATGGATAATAAATAGAGCATTATGGCAGCCAAATCCTGGTTTTGATGGTAGATTTCCTTTAAGGTTTTTTAGGTTTTCCAGTCTGCAGAATCCCCATGCAATCTTTACTGTAACCTCTCCCTTTTGTGCTGAGCTTGATTATTAATAATCTGATCAATAGTTGTGTCAACAGCTGGACTAATAGCGAATGGTCGAATGGAGTGGCAGGCTTAGCATGCTTTCTGTCACTCCATTCAATTTAATAGGGGATTGTCGTAAATTGCCTAGCACAGTCCTTGGCTATCTCCAGCACTGTTACCGACAGTTAAAGGGAGTGCCAGTGCGATGGAGCGATGGAATTCACATTCGCAAGATAATCGTCAGTCAGTAACACAGTAATAAGTCTTAGGCCCACTTTTATCTGTACAATACTTGATTGACAAACTTTCTGTGCATAACTAAATCCCACATATGAGAAGAGGTAGGAGGTCGTATAACAAGTTCTGCAGACACTGTCACAAACAAATCCAGTGCACATGAGGATTGCTGATGAGTCTATAGTGACCTGGACCTGTGTGCAGAAGCTGGAGACACCAAATGGGAAAAAATATTAAACAGAATATTAAGGTATGAGGTCTTCTGCTTTTAAGGTTAGGAATTTTATGTTGTGAATGAAAAAAACATGCGATTCTACAATACACAGTAGACAGATGTGTCAATTTTGCTTTCTCTTATTGATTGAAGATTTAAAAAGGTATTTCTTTTATAGCCACCAAAAACAAAACTTTTTTGGACAGTCTGTGCAGTGGGAATTGGAGGGACTTTTCAATATGGATTTAATCTTTCGATTATTAATGCACCTACCACGGTAAGTAAATCTCTGCAAACTACTTTCCAGCTACTATGTGTAAAGCACAATGCTGTACAGATGTCTGATCCCTTTAAGTTTTACCATTTCATATTTGTTGCATTACGTTCCTTTTCATATTTACTTTAATTGTAATACCAGACCACAAAAACCTGAACATCCACAATACTTAAGGACACCCGACTTACAGACGACCCCTAGTTAGAAACGGACCCCTCTGCCCCCTGTGACCTCTGGTGAAGCTCTCTGGATGTAACTATAGTCCCAGACTGCAATGATCGGCTGTAAGGTGTCAGTTATGAAGCTTTATTGATAATCCTTGGTCCCAATACAGCAATATTGTAATACATACCACTCATGTCACTGCCCGACATAATTACTATAGTTGGAACAAAGCAATAATAGAAACAGGCTTTTCTAAGTTACTCATTAGAAGGTTTTGTACATAAAAATTGAGTTTTGTGTAAAGAAATAGAAAAAGTCAATTAATCTGGGATTGATTACATGATTATCTATTCTAGGGGATATCATATCATTTTTTAAAAGTTCCTTAACTCCTCAAGATTAACTCCTCATCACAGTGTTTTTTCGCACATTTTCCACTCTCCACCTTCAAAGATCTGTGAGGGCTTATTTTCTGTGTAACAAATTTTACTTCTCAGTGACGTTATTTATTATTCCATGCCATGTCCTGGGAAGCTGGAAATTAAAACAATGTGTATGATAAAAAAAATTTTGTTTTGCCATCTCCTAATAACTTTTTCATTCTTTTGTATAATGTTATAATTTTTTATTATATCTTATCTATCAAATACAAAAAATACATAGGCTTATAATTTTTTTCACATACATATTATTTCAATCATTACAAATATTTCATCTCAACAAATTATCCCTCCCTCTCTTTCCCACCCAGGGATACCAAGAAAAAAACAAAACAAAATTACCTTCTTTTTAATTTATATAGTCTACCCATAACTTCCATTGTTCCATAATATTTGTATCCTGATTCTTTTCTCCCATTTATAATTTTCACTATGCTTACATACTTACGCCAATATTTAATCTCTAATTTTCTTTCCCCTTTTCAATCCTTAAGTATCATTAAGCGCCCCAAAAATATTAACTTACATAATAATCCTTTACAGTATTTGGCAGAGCTAATTCTCCTGTATATCCAAGAATACCTATAATGGGATCAAGTAATGGCCAGTCTCCGATGTATCTCTTCATACATTTTTTTCCAAAAGTTTTCAACTTCGGGACAAAGTCAGAACATATGTGTAATATCAGCGCATTCTTGCTTAAAATGATCACAGTTGGAATTACCTCTCACCCCTATCCTGTAGAGCAAATATGGTGAATAGTAAATCTATATAAAATGCTTATTTTTAATAAACTTAAAATTATCATTGATAGACACCAACCTTTCCTCTAGTTCCTCCAGCTTTTTTAAAATCTTGATTCCTCATGAAAGAATTGTTTCCATCATGCTTTAATTTCCCTAGCAAGATAATTTCTTAGATACATCTTTTTGGTATCCCATACCACCCCCATAGGAGCCGATCCTAAATTCCATGTTATAAATGATTCTAAACCTTGTCTAATTTTTTCTATATCCCCTATTAAGATAAACCAGTGTGGATTAAACTTCCAAAATTAGTTCTTCTGTTGGTTTTTTAAAACTGTAAATCGACTTCAGTGGCAAATGATCAGAGATTGTTCTTACCTCATATTTTATATTTTTAATCAGTTGACAAAATCTATCATTGTCTAATGCTAGATCAATACAAGATCTTGAATCGTGAGTTTGACTAAAGCATGAAAAAAATCTTTATTCCCCTTTCATTTTTCTCCAGACATCTTTAAATCCAAATTCATCACAGAATCTATCTAGCTGGTTAAAATGTAACTTACGTCCTCCAACACGTAATGCAAATTCCCTTTCATGCACATTAATTAATATACAGTTAAAATCCCCAATTATCAACACTGGACACGCCTCTGTGTCGTGTTTAAATTAAATCAAGTTATTTAACACTTGAAAATTAAATGGTGGTGGAATATAAATAAAAGCAAAAATACATCTTATCCCATATATCCACCCCTTCAGAAAGACTCCTATGGTCGATATTTCTATGTACTAATACGGATACCCCGTATTAGTGAGACTACAGAATGATATTCCTGACTACTACACTTTTTTTCATAAGATTAATTCTCTCTTGAGTTAAACGGGTCTCTAAAAATATGACTATTGTCAGAAGTTGTTTATTAACAATATAAGAAATTAATAGTTTCTTTCTTTCATTCAATCCTCGTACATTCCATACTATTAACTTTAAAGACATACTTCAAAAAAAAAAAAAAAAATTTCCCCCCCCCCCCCTTTTTCTCCCCCCCCCCCCCCCCCACATTGTTCCGGTTCACTACCAGAACTCTAACCAATATGAGCTGCCTCTACACTTCCCCGTCCCTATAACTGACATTTTATTTATTATAAGACATAAAAGATCCATAAATCACATTATTATCAAACCATTCAACGGCTGATTCTGTGTCTGGCCCTGATATAAAATTTTGAGACGTGCCGGAAAGAGCAAAGAGTACTTTATTTTTGTCAATCTCAATCTTTTTTTTTTTTTTTTTTTAATCTCAAAAAAATGTATTCTTTTTTTAAGCGCTCGCATTGAAAAATCTGGGCACACTGAAACTCTTGACCAGTTAATTGTCACATGAAAGAAGAAGCTTACATATAATGGTATGCGGATATGTTTCTGGTGGGTTTCTCTTTCTACTTGAAAATCGATGTGTAACCAAATTATCTTTACCGACCTTTTCAAGAAACCAGCCAGTAACAAACCGTACCATATTATCTCCTTCCTCTCTTTCCGCCCCACCCACAATTCTAATAGTATTCCACATGATCTTCTGTATCTTGTACTTTTTCCTGTAGTTCTTCATTTTCATTAACTAAGTTTTTCAATCAATCTTTTACCTTCACTTTTTTCTTTTTCTAGTTTTTGAACTCTCTCTTCGGTCTCTTTCTGTTTTCTCATTTTATTCAGTTCTTCCCTTAACAACAGAATATTACCACTAACTGCCCGAACCTGTTCCACCATGTCTGAAAAAATCTTCTTCAAAATATCTCCTCCTCCTCCATCCTCACTTTACTCAACCTCGAGCTCTAGGGGTAAGGACCTTTATCCTGTATTTTTAGGATTTTCTGTTGCAGAAGCTACCTGGCTGCTCCCTCCCTTCTAACCTGCTGATCTGGTTTACTAGGTGATGTCTTCCACAGTTTTGCCTCAACTTTTTATTCTGTGCTTCAGATTTTGCACTGCCTTTCTCCCTAGCAGGAGATGTTCCCAATGATTTCCTACCTGCCCCTGCCCCCATAGGAACCATATTATTCCAACAATAAAAATAATACCTTACGTAGAATTTGATGGCGCTATTTAAATAAAGATTATTATTATAACATATAAGTTGCTTAGCAATTACACTCTTATACTACTCAGAGCTTCATAAAGCTAGACAACGGTACCAATGTGCAAAAGTTAAAAGTAAAACGTGATGTTAATGCAACTGCAATGACATGATTGAAACGTGATGTAATCTCAATGTAAATGCAATGTGAATGCATACATACGCAATGTAACCACAATTCTAACAAAATATGAACAAAACACAATGTAAACAAAATGCATTATGAACGCCATGTGAACATGTTTAAGTTTATTCTGCATTTGCTTTCATATCACTTTTACATCTGGCTTATATTCACATTGTGAGTACATCTGGCTTACCTTGCAATTTCTTAACATTGTGGTTTTGTAAATGCGATGTAAACATAATTTTTATAATTATTTTAATCCATCTTCTGCTCATTGTGAATCTGCAGCACTGAGGGGCTCTGGTAAAGCCCTCAGGGCCATTCAGGCTCATTAGCATAAGCCACCTGTCAAGTCCCTTATTGAGTAAATCAAATCACGGCAAAAAGTAAAACATCTTTTTAGAAAAGTCAAATAATGTGGATATAATTGTTCATGAATTCTGTCTTAAAAAGTAACCTTGATTTCAGATTATTTTTGATATTATTTGGAGGGAGTGTTGTGAACATGTTGCATCATTAAGAAATCCTGCTCAGGTCCCTTGCAGACGACGTCTGGGGCCGATGGCACGGCCGCATCATGGCCCCATAGATGTTTATGGCACACGGACATGGTGTGGTGTGCCGGGAGGCCCCCTCCTCTCTCCTGCACACTTCTATGCTCACCCAGGCTCACATGTTCATGTTTTACAAACTAAGCAGAATTAATCAATGAAATAAATGTTCCCCACATCTATCCATGAAAGTTGGTTCCTTCTTAAAATGTGCCAAATTTGAACTACATGCTGTGCTCTATATTTTGCTTTCCCTGAATTGTTCCAATCACAGCCCTACAATATCATACATTTACACCCTTGAAGGTTTACCATTACTGTGTACTCTGACTATTCAAGCACCAATGCAGGTTACCAATCAGCAGCTGCATGCATGTAGTGTCTCTTGTCACTTTTAGCAGTTTATTTACATTACTGGGGTAATCTATGAGCTACAGCAAGTGCCAGGAATGTGTTCCCCTTCTAAATGTAATATATACTCCCTTATACATTTCCAGCATGTACAGAAGTTCATTAATGAAACCTGGTACTCACGCTACCACTCACAATTAGATGAGGTTCTACTTACACTCATCTGGTCAGTAATTGTTTCAGTTTTCACAATTGGAGGTCTCCTTGGGACAATTATTGGTGGATATGTGGCAGCACACCTTGGCAGGTAAGCACTGTGCATTTCATGTCTCGCTATTTAGTTTTTACCAAAAGAGCATGGCTGTCACAAAGCAAATGCAACAATTAGGATGTCCATAACGATGGAAAGTGGGTGGTAGAATTTAATATGCTTGGGGAGGTACCATATTTATTATAATTACAGGAAATATAGCTGCTATATAGCAGTTCTACTGCTTACTGGCCCAGGTAGTAGATGGGCCAATTCTACCAACAGATATTCTTAAACAAGTAGAAACGAGAGATTACCAACAGCTCATCGTCTCCGGAATATTCTTTTTAAAAATAGATTCATCAGAAAATGTGAATGAGGCTCAAGAGCACAAAGAAACCATGTTGACTCCAGTATATAATCCAATGAAAACAAAAAGCGTGTGGATGATCCTGCACTCGTGATATAAAATAATATTCCTTTATTTCATATTATTAAAAGAGAAATATAAATACCAGCTTGAATGTCATTAAAAACATAAGCTACCTACGCATTTTGGACAATTTACATTTTAAAGGGAACTTGTCACCAGGGACCTAATTTCTACTAAAGACAAGTTGCAGAAGCCCATCATACCTGCCTCTCTGCCTTTTCTAAGCATTTGCATCACAATATAATTGTGTGTTATAACTTACCTTGCACCCTGACAAAATCCTAGGGTAGTCCCAGAGGCTGAACTTTAGTTTGGATGCATTTCAAAAAACAACATGTGAGTTGTCTGTGCTAAGGACTCCTCAATTCTTAGCCCCCATCTTTGTGCTCCTGTACAGCTCCCCCTTCCCCCACCGATGTCAGCTCACCAGGCTGTGACCTTTGTGGAGGAGCAGGAGGGAGGGGCTGTACAGGAGCACAAAGGTGGGGGCTAAGATCTGAGGAGTGAGTAACACAGACAAGTCACATGTTGTTTTGTGAAATGCATCCATACCAAAGCCCAGCCTCTGTGACTACCCCAGGATTTTGTCAGGTTGTCAGGGTGCAAGGTAAGTTATAACACACAATTACTGTATATTGTAATGCAAATGCTTGTGAAAGGCAGAGATGCATTTTGCACTGTAGCTGTAATTGGCTCCTATAACCTGTCTTTAGTGAAAATGAGGTCCCTCGTGACTGGTTGCCTTTAAAATGTTTCAATTCTGAACAATACTTAGTATCAAGTCCCATGCACAAGAATAGAGAAAAGTACCAACATGACTGTAGAAGGAGACATTTTTAGACATAACTAAGCCCCCTTTAACACGTGCTTTTGACGCGCAGAACTTGCATTGCACTCTGACCCATTGTAATCAATGGGTCATTTCAGACTTGCATTTTTTTTCACGCACACACGCGCGTTTTTTTTAACGCGCGTTTAAATCTCGACATGCTCTACTTTTGCAAGTCACGCGCGTGAAAAACGCACCATACAAGTCTATGGAGATGCATCAAAAACGCATTGCACTCTGAGACACTTGCAAGTGCAATGCAAGTGCAATGCGTTTTTCACGCATCAATTGCCATAGAAAAGATAGAGCTCAGTACTGAGTCCATTTCACGCGCGTTTTCTGCGCGTGAAAAACGCATTGAAATTGCATTGAAATTGCATCAAAAACGCGCGTGAAAAACTGAGACACTGAACAAACTCTGACTGAAAACTGATTGAACTCTGATGCAAAATGCGCGTTTTTCACTGACCAAAAACTGATCGCACCCTGATCAAACTCTGACGTGAAATGCAACGCGAGTGTGGAAGGGGCCTTAGAAGCGAAGATTTACCACTAAAATGAAGTAGAACATGTGGAGAAAAAACAATCTCAGAATCACTTTGATAAGTAACAGTGTTCGAAAGTTATAACCATATAAATAGACGCAAGTCAGAATCCAAAAAATAGGGCTGAGCCTTAAAGGGGTATTCTCGTCTGGGCATTCACATTCAGTTTCACTGATCTTCCATTTATAAACATTTCTTCAATTGGATGTTATTAAAAAAAAATGTTCCTGTGTGAAGATAATTTCTCATAAATGTAGTCATTCTGTCCCTTAGAAACGAGATGGCTTCCTCGGTTACGACCACGTCACACTCTGGCAGCGGTGGCCAGACATGAGCTATTGAGTCTTGTCTGACCTCCTGGATTCAGCGATCATTACCACAGGACGGCTGTGGTACCTGTAGTAACTCCCGGACTTTTCATATACAAACACCTTTTGTTTCTTTGTGAAATCCCTCCAGCAGACGTGGCCGTATCCGAGGAAGCCATCTCTTTTCTAAGGGACAAAATGACTACATTTATGAGAAATTATCTTCACACAGGAACATTTTTTTTTAATAACATCTAATTGAAGAAATGTTTATGTATGGCAGATTTATCAAACTGAATGTGAATGCCCAGGCGAGAATACCCCTTTAAGCTACAAAATGGCTGCGTCCTTAAAGGAAACCTACCACTTTCAAATTGTACTTATAAGCATAAAATACCGTGCACTAGCTCAGGATGAGCTGGTGCCGGAGCATATCTTTGTTATTTCCATAAAGCGCTGTAATGATTTTTAACACTTTTTTAATCTTTATATTCTAAGCAGCTTCGGCGCACAGTGATACGCGCTTGGCGCACCGTGCGCGCAACCGTGCATGTGTCTGAATAGGTGACGTCACGCATGATCGTGTACCACCGTGCACCGAAGCTCCTTAGAATATAAAGATTAAAAAAGTCTTAAAAAGCATTAAAGGGAACCTGTCACCAGGAGACCCATTTTTAGCACTCCCCCAGCCCCCACAGAGCATAGTACATACACTGCCAAAGTGTTTTTGTATAAAAAATTGGTTTTACAGAAAAAAAGATATGTTATATTGTACCTTTCATTAGCATGTGCTGTGCGACTAGGCAGTTGCCAAAAGGCAGGGTCTGGAATGGAGCAGTTCCCCCCCATCCTTTGGAAACATGAGACCTTTTCAAATATATGAATGACTTCCACCACATTCGGGATTGGCTGTAGAGGAGCAGGGGGCGTCACTAAGCCCAGTAAGGGGTGTTTTCATATATTTGAAAAGGTCACATGGAGAAGCTGTTCCCCAAGGGTGGGGGGGAACTGCTCCTTTCCAGACCCTGCCTTTTGGCAACTGCCTAGTCACACAGCAGATGCTAATGAAAGGTACAATATAACATATCTTTTTTTCTGTAAAACCAATTTTTTATACAAAAACACTTTGGCAGTGTATGTACTATGCTCTGTGGGGACTGGGGGAGTGCTAAAAATGGCTCTCCTGGTGACAGGTTCCCTTTAAAGCACTTTATAGAAATAACGAAGATATGCTCCGGCACCAGCTCACCCCGAGCTGGTGCATGGTATTTGATGCTTATAAGTACAATTTTAAAGTGGTAGGTTTCCTTTATGGGATTAAAGCCACAACATAAAAACTAAAGTAGTAGCACATAAAAAGATAGGGGGAGTGAGGGCTGGAGTAAATTTGCACCAAACCTTGTGGCTAAATGGAAAGTTGAAAGACAAGAATTCAATACTTGGCTATTCAAGAATTTGGTGCAAGCAGTGTCCATGTCAAAGTGACTTTGCACTCCTCCTATGGTCATTTGGTGCAATAGAATAACAGAGAATGACACTGGAAGTCCAGCTGTATTCTTTGTCTAGTGGCCAGCAGGTGGTGGGTTAGCCATCAGTGAGTCTACATAAGCTAATACATCCTGTAATGTAGAAACCCGAAGGTCATGTTCAAAGAGCAGTAATATTAATGCCAAAACCAGGAACAAAATGTATGAAGAAAAGTATTATGGAAAGATCTGGCCTTCTTGTTTTGGCTTAGAATGGTATTATACGGAGCAGAATACTGCTGTGTGAACATAGAATTATAGGGGGAAATTTCTTATCAGTCCTATGTAGCTTCTCTGCGTATGTGATTGTCGCAAATTTTTCAAACATAATTTTTGCTGTTTTTTTTATCAAGAAAAAAAACGCAACTCTAAAGTCATGCAATGGCGGAAAAAATACACCACAGAGTGTGCAACACCACATTTATCAAGTGAGAGTTTTCAAAAGAACGCAAATTTAATCACTAAACTACACCACATAGGAGGTGGAGTATGTGGGTCCATTGCTTCCACTGGGGGAAGTTTTTGCTCAATTTTGAAGTTTTTGCTCAATTTTTGAGGTATCTGAGAATTTCCTGTGCAAAAACATTGCAAAAAGTCAGAAATTGAGCAGATGTTAAACATACGTGTGACTGGTGCAGTCTATTCACATCGAGCACACACATCAGAAGGCATTTACCACTGCACATACACTGGACTATAAATCTGACTGGTGGAAACCTGCCAGTCTAACACATAGACAACTGCTCAAAATCCTGCCTAATGATAAATCTCCCCCATACAGCACATTCTGCTGGTGGATCTGCCCTTGAGTCATGGTGCTTTGTGTTGGTTTCCTCTTTTCAGCAGCTTTTCCACCATATCTGCCTGCAATAAACACCAGATGGTGGATTAATGTATTTAGAGGGTAAAGTCGGCTTTTAAAACATAAAAGTACACGTCATTTCTTTTTTTTTCATGCTGATTTTTCCATAGAATGTATCACATAAACATGAATGCGCATGTTCTGCTGAAATATAAATGAGTTGTTTGCAGATGCATTTCAGGAGACTTTACACACAGCATATTACTCTTGAAAATGAATCAAAAACTATTTATTTTTTTTTTAAAGTGCAAGGTAAATAAAGTCATGAGAATGGTCAGTTCAGCAGCGACACTGCAGCGAAAAGGTTAAACTTATTCCTTTTTTAAAAAAAAAAAAATTAAACTAAGCAAGAAATTATAATTGTTCATCAATCGCACTGATCTCACAGATTGTAGTACACACAAAGATACACCAGAGGCGGTAGCGCGCCTGAACTAGTGACGTCATTCTACATCCGGCAGCAATCGTCACGTGGGCCCTGCAGGCGGCACATGATCCGGCTATGGGGAGTCACATGACACAGACGCTCCGCCATGGCCGGGTACCTGGGGACCTACGGGGAGCCGAGCGATATAACGCGGCAGCAGGAGCGACATTACCACCTGCTGTCCGAGCTGCAGAACCTCGTCAAAGATTTACCGAGGTAGCGAGCAGTAACGCATGTCATCCTGTGTGTGCACTGGGGCCAATACTGCCTGCATCTATGGTGCTGGATGTGTCGTAGACCCGCAGTAATATCTCAGGAGCCCCCTATAACATCGCCGTACTACTAATGTGAATTGCGCCATATACACATAGGGGGCAGCTCTGTGCTGCCTACACACAGGGATAGTCCATTGTGCTGATGCAGTGATATAGCATGCGCTTCACTGTGTGGTCGGCCAGTACCCAGGGATTGCACAGGGGTGAGGAGGACCTTACACACCTCATTGGACTCACAGAACCTTTCCACCAGCTGAGCTGCATGTATTCAGAACCCTAAACCCGATCTGTATAAGATCTTTCTTACCTGCATCCTTCTTCTCCATTCACTGTGTATAGGAGCAGATGGATATAGCCGAGCGATGTGCGCCATTTCCATCATTCCCATAGAATGAATTGGAGCAGCAGGGTGCAAGCTCGTCCTTACACTTAACCTATTAGTAAGGATCCCCGTTCTCCTGATCGCTGGGGTCCCAGTTGTGGGATACTCCTGATCAGCTAGTTATCCTGTGGATAGGGGATAACTTACATACTTGGGACCTGTACACATTGCTACATTCATAAAATTTAGAGTGAAAGCCACACCAGGGCATCATAGATTTTAGTACTCCCCATCCTATGGTATTAGGATAGATGAGCCACAAGTGTCTGGCCTAGAATAAATGTGTATTTGGGGTGAGGGGTAAGGAAGAATGGCTCTCAGCCCAAAAAGCCTTCCACTGACTGCTGCTGGTATAATATCAAACATGGTAATCATTCATCTTTTCTTCTGCTATGTGTGTGTTGGTTATATGATGTCATGGCTTCTTATAACCATTCTTCTACTTTCCTCTAACCTTTTCCAGCTCTTTTCAGCAGCGCTTGTCATACACCACCCTCAGTGATTTGGCCCTGGCACTCATAGATGGCACTGTCTTTGAGATTGTTCAAGGTCTGTTGGAAATTCAGCATTTGACAGAGAAAAACCTCTATAACCAGCGTGTAAAGCTGCATGCAGAGCACCGAGGTAAAGAACCAGATCACTGGTCTTGTTATTCATGTGGTTATTACTCATCCATTTCCCTCCTCTATACAGAGGATATCATGTCACATCTCTGATAAGTGCATAAATATACCTTTCTTTTGGAGACTTTTTTTCATTTATTCCATAAAAGCATAAAATAAAGTGTACTTGCCTTGTTTTATCCTGGACAAACCAGCACTGCAGCTTCTGGGGCTCCAGGGCTCAATTATGATGTCAGTGACACATAACCAATATAGCCAATCATTGGTATCAGGTGCCTCTGATGCCATAACCAAGACCAGGTTAAAAGAACAAAGTGCACATTGTTTTGTTCTTAAAAGGGATATTACAGCAATTTTGACAGTATAATACATGAAGGAATACGGAAACATTGCTGTCACGAATGACGTGCTGCCTCGTCAAGTGACTTTAGGTGCGACTGTATGGGTTAATTTATTTAGCCCATTCAACGTTGCGCTCACCTTTCACTCAAGCTGCCACCACTTATTGGCATAGTTAAACAGTCTCTTTGTTTCTGATGGAGGAGGGGGGCGGGGGTGAGAAGATGACCTTGTGTTTTTTTAAATCTGCACTCAACAGTCTTCAGGTCAGAGTTTATCAAAATGTAAAAACTCCAGGATGTCGTAAAAATTGCCTAAACACTTCAAAAGATGCCAGTTGTTCTATAGTTCAACAATTCTACACAATTAACAGTTGTATTAAAGGGGTTATCCAAGATTAATAAATAAGAGCCAGGCTGGGGGGGGGGGGCTTTTTTAAAATAATAAACGTGTACTCTCCTCCTTCAGCACTGCTGATGTCCCGCGCTGTGGTCTGTTTGATCTGTGCCCCTGTATGTTTACAGGGGCACATAAGCCGCCCACGGGGAGCTTCCGGCTGGCCGATGTTGGCCACTCCTATCCGTCACTATCTCTCAGCATTGTAGGGCGCTGGGAGATAGTTTCAGATGGGAGATTTGGGCCTGCCGGAAGCTCCATGTGCATGGCTTCCGTGCCTCTGTAAACAAACATGGGCACAGATAAAAAGGCCTGTTCATTGAACACAGCACAACAACTCCCATCTGCTCTGAGTCACTGTAGTAACCAGCTTATGTATAAATACTACAGCAGTTACTTAAAGGAAATCTACCTTTGCTTTTATGCATTATGAACCAAGCATATCTTGAGAATGCTGTAGTTACACTGATGCTGAAGCATATATTTTGTTTGCTAATGAGGCTCTGTCACTCCTGTGGCTGACCTGGTGCTCTCTTCACCCTAATTATGTACTGCTTCAGCCTTGTCCTGCCCAGCATAAACTGAGAATATGTCATCACTGTGTTGTCCCTGACAGGCAGAAGTAATCAATCACTGCACCATCCCTCAGCTACTGTGTATGAGTCATCCAGCTCAGGTTGATTAGTCTTGTCTGGACAGTACAGGCAGCTATTTTATGTGCAGCAGCCAGCCGGCACCCAGCTTTCTCAAGGTCCTGAATTTTATAATTGTTTTTTTGAGCAAACCACTAGGATCAGGGATTAAACAATATGTGTTTCTGCGTCCATGTAGCTACAGCATTGTCAAGGTATGTTTGGTTCACAATGCAAGAAAACAAATGGTAGATTTCCTTTAAGGAGAGGGCCTATGCACTTAATAGATCTTATAGGACTGTGTCCAGCTACAGTCCTAGAATATAAATGCATTTTTCACACACATGGTCTGGTTGCACAGATCTGCAGTACTGTTACCTAACACAAGCTGCTATTTTACAAAAATTGACAGATTCACTTTAATGCAATGTTTCTGCATTCCTTTGTTTATTTTCAATGCCTCTAAATGGAGGATTAATTCCTCTACTTCTTAACACTTGACACTGCAACATCCTAGGAATAATATGTATTTAGAGGGAGAACGAGAAACTGACCTCCTGCCTTTCTGCTCTACAGACTTAAGGATACATTGAGACCAGTCATAGCAATGTTAAGTATCTTTGTGATCAGATACCCAACTTCCAGAAATCTTCTTCTAAATGGCTTTTAAAATAATCTAAATCTAATTACTTTCTGATCAGACCATATGTTACATATTGGTGAACGGCCTCTGTGTGCAGGGGGCAGCAACCGGGTTCACGTCTGTGAGGTTTTGAAGGACCTATACATTTTCACAAATCTAAAATTCTAAATTATGAGAATTGTAATAACTAACTACATAATACGTTGGGGATCATTTAGTCAAGGCATTTGTTAGTGTTTTTTTGTTCTGGGGGGTTTAGGACTTGTTTAATTTATCTTAGAGCAGTGGTTCTCAACCTTTATAATGCTGTGACCCAACAGGTCTAGTCCTCCATCCTTGTCCCCCTCCTCACTGTCAGTAGCCCTGTGAGAAGCTGGAGGGTCGTGTGATGATTGCAGCATCACAGGTCCTTTAGCCGGCAGGCTGTAGGAGCTGTATTTCTGTATAGAAATAGAGCTTCTATAGAGACCCCTGCAGCGAGACCTTGAATGATGTCATTCAAGGCCCCGCAGCAACTAGTGTGTGCATAATGCACACTTGTTTTAGTGCATTTGAAACGCAATAAAATCTCAGCTCCGATGGCTTTAGATGACCCGCTGTGTTTTGGTCGTTCAACACCTGCTGGTGTCGTGACCCACAGGCTGAGAACCGCTGTCTTAGAGGTTGATCTATCAGATCTGGATCAGGCTCAACACTGAAAAATTCTTGTGCGGCTAAAGTCACAAATATACAAATGTGCCAAAAAAGTTGCAAATATAAGAGAAAAATAAAGGATCCTTAATGACCCCCAATGTGTTTTTTTTTCTTCATCTGAAGGGTTAAAACAGGAACTCTTGAAGAAGCATAAAGAGGCACTGCAATCATGTAAAGCCCACAACTTGCCTGTACTCCGATCCACCCAGCAGAAGGAGATAGAGGTAAGTAGCTTTGAGTGCTGTGAGAAATCTTTAAAGGAAATATACCACTACGGTGGTAGGTGCATCTAACGAATGTAAGGATAGCCCTTTTTAGGGCTAATCCTTTACTCGCCTCTATCTTTTCTAATCTTTAATCAGGGTAATACGCAAATTTTCTGAAGAGGCTACTGTGGAGTAGCTGGAGCTGAGGCTACACAGCGTGCCCCAGCCTCTTTGATCCTCCAACCCAGACATCTTCAGCGCGCAGCTATGAGGATATTACCAAATAGCAGTGCAGATTCCAGCTTTAGGATCCCAATTTTCATTTCTATTTTCATAGCTTTGCAGGACAGTTCTTTTTTGTGATGTCATTTAGGAGGCATTAAAATATTGGGGGTTATTTATAATTGGGCAGGCTCTGCAAAATTTCTATGTCTGCCTCTGGAGCTCCTTTACCCGTCAGGTTTATTAAAGTCGCTTTGACCCTTTAATAAATCCCACGGGAGTGCCTGAGATTTATTTATTTAAAATAAACACAGTAAGATTAAAAATACACTATTTTTGAGCGGTGGGAAAAGGCCCTTGTTATATGGCCACTTTTTACAGAAGAAGTCAAGAAAGACATAAGATATGATATTTATTAGCAGTCACACTACACTAGAGATGTGAGAAGTTGGGTAGCCTGTGTCAGAGATGGAGGCAGAGCTACTTTGTATTCAGAAGCTGAATAAAAATGTACGAATAACACAAAATGCTAATGCGGTGTTTCCTTGTAATCAGCCATTGAATAGATTACTACGTTTTGGGATGGGCAGCTGTAATGTGACATGATGAAGTGCTGATAAACAGGCGTGCGTCTATAATCTCTTCATTTCACAGCTTAAACCTCATTAATTTGCTGTAAAATTACATCTTCACCGCTGTGTCCTGGAAGATGTATGACTCATTGATTGACTACTGTAAAGTGAAGACTGAGGTTTCTTTGCTGAAATTCTTTTTTGTTATTTCCCGCCTTTGTTCTAGGAAGGGCTGGTTTGATCTAAACATATGTAATGTATAATATCTATTGTAACAATTATGAAGTTTTGTACTGCATGTGCAGATTCACTGGGGAACATTCTTGGACTACCTGCACACAGACTTTCAAAAAGTATACAGTCAGGCCCGGGTTAAGTAAAAGACAATTTCTGCAGGTTTGGTCTTAAGTTAAATCTGTTTGTAAGTCAGGACAGTCGAGTGTAACTCCAGACTACATACATAATTTTTTTCCCCTTGTTACAATTGGATTTTCAATAAGGATTATCAATAAAACGTCATTGCAGACACCATACAGCTGATCATTGCAGCCTGGGACTAAAGTAAATTACCAGCATCCAGAAAGATTCATCTGAGGTCTATGGTGTCTGTCTCTAGTGTATGAGTAATCAGTAGAAAAACTGTTCTTGGACATGCTCTATTGTGTAACTGGTCGCACAGTACATTACTATAATGGCTGTGGGCACTGATCCATTAACAAATATTGCATTTACTGCAGTCCTGTACCAAAATAACGGAAGGGATGCAGCCTTTTTTCACTGTCATGTGCATCTGACCTTAGTGCAATATTCAGTGCTTTAATGTTGAGTTGGAATATTTATGAATATTTCTACTCACTGTCCCCCAGTGAGTAGCCAGCAGCCACTATCCCCAGTGTACAGCCAGCCAGCCACCTGTCCCCCAGTATATAGCCAGCAGCCATTGCCCCCAGTATGTATCCAGTTAGCCCTTGCCCCAATATATAGCCAGCTAGCCCCTGCCCCCTAGTATATAGCCAGCTAGCCCATTTCTCTGTTATAGAGCCTGCAAGAATAAAAATTAAGAAAAATTTAAATACCAAAAAAAAAAAAAAAAAACACCAATAACAACAACTAATCTAATAATCTAAAACATCATCTAATGAATGTTGATTAACCACCCAAGGCACACATAGACAGGGTGCACCAAGTTACAAGTTGTGTTTGGATTCGAATATGGGTACAAAGACTTAAAAAATATATGCATCACACACGATTTTCAATCAATACTCAATCTGCCACGCTGGAGGTATGCATTACATACTTCTAGGAGATCCAACAAAAAAGGGAATATACCATCAAAATCAAGCAGAGATAAATCTCCAGTGCTGCAGATTTACAAGCCATTCACTGTGCAGGTGCCATAATCTTACACAATGGGGAGCTGCAGGTTATATACGGGTTGAATGGCTAGTATTACTAGGTGGGAGGGGGCTAGCTGGCTATATACTAGGGGGCAGGGGTAGCTGGCATATACTAGGGGTCAGGGGCTAGCTGGCTATATACTGGGGCAGGGGCTAGCTGTGATATACTAGGGGCAGGGGAGGGAGCGTCTATAAGGGAGGCTGCTGTATATACTAGGTGCAGGGGCTAGCTGGTAATACTAGGGGGCAGGGGCTGCTGGTATATATTGGGGCAAGGGCTAACTGGATACATACTGGGGGCAATGGTGCTGGTATATACTGGGGGCACGGTGGCTGGCTGGCTGTACATGGGGGTAGTGGCTGCTTGTACTCACTGGGGGACAGGGATATAGAAATATTCATATATTCCAACTCAACATAAAGCACTGAATATGCACTAAGGTCAGATGCACATGACAGTGAAAAAAGGCTGCATCCCTTCCGTTATTTTGGTACAGGACTGCAGTAAATGCAATATTTGTTAATGGATCAGTGCCCACAGCCATTATAGTAATGTACTGTGTGACCAGTTACACAATAGAGCATGTCCAAGAACAGTTTTTCTACTATGATTACTCATCACTAGAGACAGACACCATAGACCTCAGATGAAGCTCTCTGGATGCTGGTAATTTACTTTAGTCCAGGCTGCAATGATCAGCTGTATGGTGTCTGCAATGACGTTTTATTGATAATCTTATTGAAAATCCAATTGAACAAGGGGAAAAAAATGTATGTAGTCTGGAGTTACAATCGACTGTCTGACTTACAAACAGATTTAACTTAAGAATAAACCTGCAGAAATTGTGTTTTACTTAACCCGGGCCTGACTGTATACTTTTTGAAAGTCTGTGTGAGGTAGTCCAAGAATGGTCCCCAGTGAATCTGCACTGCAGTACAAAACTGATCATTGTACAATAGATATTATAATTACATATGTTTAGATCAAACCAGCCCTTCCTAGAACAAAGGCGGGAAATAACACAAAAATTTCAGCAAAGAAAC
Source organism: Engystomops pustulosus (assembly GCA_019512145.1). NCBI lineage: Eukaryota > Metazoa > Chordata > Amphibia > Anura > Leptodactylidae > Engystomops > Engystomops pustulosus. The sequence continues at coordinate 231,127,769 of CM033641.1, read as the reverse complement.
CTCAGTCTTCACTTTACAGTAGTCAATCAATGAGCATACATCTTCCAGGACACAGCGATGAAGATGTAATTTTACAGCAAATAATGAGGTTTAAGCTGTGAAATGAAGAGATTATAGACGCCGCGCCTGTTATCAAGCACTTCATCATGTCACATTACAGCTGCCCATCCCAACATGTAGTAATCTACTCAATGGCTGATTACGAGGAAACACAGCATTAGCATTTTGTGTTATTCGTACATTTTATTCAGCTTCTGAATACAAAGTAGCTCTGCCTCCATCTCTGACACAGGCTACCTAACTTCTCACATCTCTAGTGTAGTGTGACTGCTAATATATATATATTAGTTTTTCTGACTTCTTCTGTAAAAAGTGGCCATATAACAAGGGCCTTTTCCCACCGCTCAAAAATAGTGTCTTTTACTCTTTTAATCTTACTTGTGATTATTTTAAATAATAAATAAATCTCAGGCACTCCTGTGGTATTATTAAAGGGCCAAAGCGACTTAATAAACCTGACAGGTAAAGGAGCTCCAAAGCAGACATAGAATTTTGCACAGAGCCTGCCCAATTATAAACCCCCCAATATTTTAATGCCTCCTAAATGACATCACAAATAAAAAAAACTGTCCTGAAAGCTATGAAAATAGAAATGAAAATTGGGATCCTAAAGCTGGAATCTGCACTGCTATTTGGTAATATCCTCATAGCGGCGCGCTGAAGATGTCTGGGTAGGAGGATCAAGAGGCTACTGGGGCACGCTGTGTAGCCTCAGCTCCAGGTACTCCACTCCACAGTAGCCTCTTCAGAAAATCTGTGTATTACCCTGATTAAAATTAGAAAAGATAGAGGGGAGTAAAGGATTAGCCCAAAAAGGGTATCCTTACATCCGTTAGATGCATTTCCTTTAAAGATTTCTCACAGCACTCAAAGCTACTTACCTCTATCTCCTTCTGCTGGGTGGATCGGAGTAAGGCAAGTGTGGGCTTTACATGTTGCAGTGCCTCTTTATGTTCTTCAAGAGTTCCTGTTTTAACCCCTTCAGATGAATAAAAAAACGCATTGGGGTCATTTAGGATCTTTTATTTTTCTCTTATATGTGCACTTTTTTGGCACTTTGTATATTTGTGACTTTAGCCGCACAAGAATTTTTCAGTGTTGAGCCTGATCAGATCTGATAGATCAACCTCTAAGACAGCGGTTCTCAGCCTGTGGGTACGACACCAGCAGGTGTTGAACGACCAAAACACAGCGGGTCATCTAAAGCCATCGGGAGCTGATTTTATTGGTTTCAAATGCACAAACAAGTGTGCATTCAGCAACACTAGTTGCTGCGGGACCTTGAATGACATCATTCAAGGTCTCGCTGCAGGCCCCCTAGTATATAGCCAGCTAGCCCCTGCCCCCTAGTATATAGCCATTCAACCCAGTATATAACCTGCAGCTCCCCATTGTGTAAGATTATGGCACCTGCACAGTGTAATGGCTTGTAAATCTGCAGCACTGGAGATTTATCCTGCTTGATTTTGATGGTATATTCCCTGTGTTGTTGGATCTCCTTCAGTATGTAATGCATACCTCCAGGGTGGCAGATTGAGTATTGATTGAAAATCGTGTGTTAGATGCATATATTTTTTAAGTCTTTGTACCCATATTCGAATCCAAACACAACATGTAACTTGGTGCACCCTGTCTATGTGTGCCTTGGGTGGTTAATCAACATTCATTAGATGATGTTTTAGATTATTAGATTAGTTGTTGTTATTGTGTGTTGTTTTTTTTTTTTTTTGGTATTTAAATTTTTCTTAATTTTTATTCTTGCAGGCTCTAGAACAGAGAACCCGAGAAGAGCAGCGAATGATGGATGAGAAGATAGTCCTGGAGCTAGGCCCCTGCCCCCTGTATATAGCCAGCTAGCCCCTGCCCCCTAGTATATAGCCAGCTAGCCCCTGCCCCCTAGTATATAGCCAGCTAGCCCCTGCCCCCTAGTATATAGCCAGCTAGCCCCTGCCCCCTAGTATATAGCCATTCAACCCAGTATATAACCTGCAGCTCCCCATTGTGTAAGATTATGGCACCTGCACAAGTGTAATGGCTTGTAATCTGCAGCACTGGAGATTTATCCTGCTTGATTTTGATGGTATATTCCCTTTGTTGTTGGATCTCCTAGAAGTATGTAATGCATACCTCCAGCGTGGCAGATTGAGTATTGATTGAAAATCGTGTGTTAGATGCATATATTTTTAAGTCTTGTACCCATATTCGAATCCAAACACAACATGTAACTTGGTGCACCCTGTCTATGTGTGCCTTGGGTGGTTAATCAACATTTCATTAGATGATGTTTTATTATTAGATTAGTTGTTGTTATTGTGTGTTTTTTTTTTTTTTTTGGTATTTAAATTTTTCTTAATTTTTATTCTTGCAGGCTCTAGAACAGAGAATCCGAGAAGAGCAGCGAATGATGGATGAGAAGATAGTCCTGGAGCTAGACCAAAAAGTTATAGACCAACAAAGTACCTTAGAGAAAGCTGGAGTTTCTGGATTTTATGGTACAACTAACCCTCAGTAATTCTATGTCCTTCTTCTTAAGAAAAAAAATTATATTTAGTAATATTTTACTCATAAAGCTACATGGCACCATATAACATTGTGTTATGACAAGGTCTTAAATGACCAGCCACTTGTCAGCAAACTGATTGCTGCACGTGCAGGAAGTCAGTTCTCCACTGATCTTAAAGGGAACCTGTCAGTGAACTTAGGACACTAAACTAACTGAAAGGGAACCCGTCACCACTATTTTCACAAATGCAGGTAGTGGCAGGTTCCTATAGAGCTCTAGTAACTATCTGACACCCTGCTTTTAGCTAAAAATTTTTCCCCTCAGATCCCCATAAAAACAGAGTTATAATCTCTGGTATCTATGCAGCTTTGGAGCGAGTCCATGGGGGTGTGGCCTAATGTCATGTGACCAGGGTGACATCATCAAAGGTCCTTGAGCTACTTAATATGAAAAACTATACCCCATGTAATATCTGACCACATAAAACCATCACAGCAGCCTCCAGGACTTCTACTCCTCTGCATGCAGCCTGCAGTGATTTCATGTGATAAAATATGCGTGATTTCATGACATATATGTTAGTGTACAGTTCCTAATGCTACAAAAGCTATAGGACCTGTGATAATGTCACCCTGGTCACATGACATTATAGCTGCATACAGAGATAGGGATGGGGAGGAGCTGCTGGATTCAGCCCGAGGAGGCCACGCCCACCTGGACTCCATGTAGCCTTGCTCTAGTTACCAGGTAAAACTATTAAGTTGAATATATGGGAATTCAGGGGTAATTTTTAGCTACAAGCAGGGTGTCAAATTTATTAGAGCTCTATAGGAACCTGTCACTACCTGATTTGTGAAAATAGTGGTGACGGGTTCCCTTGAAGGTTCTTACAGAGCTCTGGTTTAGTGTCCCAAATCACCCTGTATTATATCTATCTAGGCCACACAAAAAAAAAAGTTATACTTTTTTTTTTTCTCAATCAGGTAATTTTTTTTTTTTTTTCTTGTGAAAAAGGACATTTATTCTAGCCATTGGAATGTGCATGTAAAAAGGCATAATCAAATACAGCCTCATAAAAGCCTAGGTCTCAACATTCATGATTGTACTGCATTCCAGAAAAAAAAAATTCTACTTAACTCCGTCCTGAACTCTCAGCATTTCCACGGTCGTTCAGTGAAGTCCTCTTGGGACACCCTGCCTTTAATGCAGGGCTGTGGGTATGGTGCATGTGCATGAAGCTTGGTTTTTACTACACCAAATGGGTGCAGCAGAGATAAGTCTGATATCCTCTCTCTAAATGTTTTTATTTTAAAGGAAATCTCGGATTACCTATTAAGGTGAATCCGGTGGCAGGTTCCTCTAATAAATGCCATTTGAGCCCTTTTTAGGGCTAATCCTTCCGTGCCCAGTAAGTTTGTAAATCTTTTATTGCCCTAATATGCAAATTAGTTGAAGAGTGAAAGATTAGGGAGTAGCCGGAGCTAGCCTGAGATCTTACTGGGTACTCATCCATGGCCTGCCTAGAGTAGTATGCAGAGCCGGCCTGAAGCACGTATGGTGTGCGCAGGTAAGGATTGGTGCAGAAGATGTAGTAGGGGATTGAAAGAGGCTAGTGGGCGTGGAGTAGCCTCACGTGTAGCTTCAGCTCGGCTACTCCAAGCCCCAACACCTCTTTAATAAGGCAGCAATAAAAGATTTACAAACTTACCGGACAGAACGATTAGCCCTAAAAAGGGCTGCAATGGCATTTATTAGAGAAACCTGCCAAGGATCTACCTTAATAGGTAGATCTGGAATGGTAGGTTTCCTTTAAGCGGCCACAGAAGGTTATGATAGAGGGGGATTTGGACACTTAACCACAAATCCATAAGGTGTAGTTGGTTTAGTGTTGAAAATCCCCAGAATGGTTCCCTTTAATATTGATGGTCATCTTCATTTCCATGAACCACTTGAATAATAATCTTTTGTGGAATCTTGTTATTTAAGGTAGTGAGGTAGAAAAGGAATCTCCTCTTTCATACTGCCTTCAGCACACAAATACTGATGCACAAAGATTGCTGCTACATTTGATATGTATCTGCACTTAAATAATTGATGTGCAATCAGCAAGAATAAGACTCTTTGGCAAGGCCTGCGGATCCTTATTCTCTAACTGCAAATTAACTGCAGCACTTTAGATCACTAGAATTTTGCTATAGAATCGGTCTTTCAGGTCCAACCTATTTTTCACCTTAAAGAAAACTACCGTCACAATCCAGCATGCATTTACTTAGTTCCAGGCTCGTGACCAGTGGTTGCACTAGCATTTTACCAGTAGAGTAATAATAGGAGTATTATTACTCTTTGGTATAAAATGCTATGTGACGCTCTGAAGAAACTTACCATTTTGTAACTTGTAACCGTTTATAATGTTAAAAGATGGCTAGTATTACAGCCAGTATTTTCTGTGCTTTAATAGCAAATTGAGGCAATGGTAATGTTACATAATGCATTAAACAAGGGGTGCACAAAAACTTAAACCTACAGACTGTGGCTGTGTAGAGAGAGAGGAGAAACCCAGGCAAATTTATCATATCAGAGGTTTTTTTTGAGGAGTAACATTGCCTGTACAAGCAGTAATGAGACCTTTGAACATCACTGTAGTAATCTTTTTATATTTGTTATCCATGGCCTCCATCCTTCTAAATTATGCTAACTTATGCTAACTATGCTAATGAGCACAGAAGGGCTATTGGGCACTTACCAGAGCCTCTCCATTTTGTAGCTTCCCGGGCTGATAGACTGTCTCACCGTCCCCCTTTTGCTCCTTTGATACTTCCCACAGTGTATGAGCCTGTGAAGCTGCAACATGGAGGATTTATGGTAATACGCCCCAAAGCCTTTCAGGTTCCTTACCATAATATTAAAAGTTGATTTTAGAAAGAAGGAAGCCATGTATAACAAATATAAGAAGATTACCACAGTCAAGGTGCTTGGATCTATAAGTAAGTGTCCCTGGTTTATTCGTTTGATTATCTTGGTAGACTTCCTTTCATGAGGAAATAAAGGAGAGGTGTGATTTTGAGCAAACAATAAAGCACACCCAACAAGAAAACAGTGACAATCTGTTTTTTTTTTTTTTTTTTTGTCATTTACTGCATTTGGAATTTTTTTTTACTCAGAGTATAGGCATATGGGATATTAAATACCATCACTAGAAAGTACAAACTTATTATGCACTAGGGACTTTACACAGATTTTTCTGTGTCAAAACTATGTCTACAGGTAGGGTGCAAGGAAGTAGTGCAGGATTCAGATAATGTACTATGAGAATTGCTTTTCTTATCCTTATCCATTCTATATGGAGTATATGAGTTTTTGCTCAATTTTATGTTGAGGTATCTGAGAATTTCCGTGCAAAAACATCGCAAAAAGGCAGAAAATTGAGCAGATGTTAACATACGTGTGACTGGTGCAGTCTATTGACATAGAGCACACACAGCTAATAGCACATCAGAAGGCATTTACCACTGCACATACACCGGACATAAATCTGACTGGTGGAAACTGCTCAAAATACTGCCTAATGATAAATCTCCCCCATAGTTAGAGATCAGTGGATTCTTATTATACGTTTCCCCATTATTTTCTTATTAGATTTTGTTTCTACTATTTTCCTTTTGTTGCACTTTAAATGTTACTCATGTTGTCAGTTCGTGCTAAGAATGGCCTGCCTCCTGGCTATAATCCATTAAGCTGGAGGAGGACATAATAAGTTCTTATGATCTCATGACGCGGAGCAGAGCAGGACAAAGATTCAGACTGTGCGTTGAGATTATTTTGTCTAAAAGAATTCTTACAGTGGGATAATCCAAACTGATCAATATAATAAAACAAATGAATAACTTGATTGTTTTGTTCTCTTCCAGGAGCTAACATTACAGATGAATTACTGGAACTGATTCTCAAATTGCGCAGAAGGAGTCTTCAACCAGCAAAAACCTATTCCTAGTTATAAGATGGGACTTTTTTTTGCATTAGGTCAAGGCTGACTATAGGAAAAAGAGGGAAACATGATTGAAAACCTTCCATGCTTTGATAAAAAAATGTTGTAAATATTTTCTATCCCTACAATGCTAGTATCCGTACATGTGTTTTAGAACATAGGACTTTATCATGGCATTCTTTGATTGCATTAGTTTGTTCTGTGACTGCCAGTATTTATGACAATGTCATACGTCTGGAAAAATGATGTCGAACAAAAATCAATACATGTGCTGTCTATAAAATACAGAAGTGTGATTGAAGGGTTTTCACCAAAACTAAGTCATCGCTCCGCAGATAAATAGAGTGGACCGAAGGACCCTCGTTTCGTGATGTGGGGTCTCAGCACTAATATCCCCACTGGATCAGAAAGTTAGGCCCTATCCGAGAATAGGGCCTAACCTTTCTTCATGGAAACCCCCTTTAAGGCCTGAGGGTAGGTAAAAACCATAAAAGTGTAGAGGTCCATCGTTTAGGTAAAGCCAAGATTTTCTTTTTTTGTTGCATGGATTACATGTTTCTTATACTTTAGCATTAAGTATATATATTTTTGTATTATTTATTTTTCCAGGTGTCTTCTCACAGATGCAACATACTAAATTTCTGTGAATGTCTGATGGTGTAAACATTATATACCTAGTGACTTTATATTATGTTCACATGTCTTACAATCCTGAGGCTTTTCTACGTAGTAAACATTCGCATTGCTTTTGTTTAATCTGAAGTTTCTACAGAAAAGGCAACTTATAATTTATATCTCTATTACTATAGGCTGAAGGTGTGTATGCATATATTAAATATGCTACTCCGTATTTCCAAGGAAACCATATTGTGCAGGGTATAAAAGGTCAGTACACATGTAGGTGTCTCATAGCTTTATACTCTGCTCAAATAAAATAAAGGGAAACATAAAATTTCTTACGAGATCTCAACAAATGAAATCTTTCCCATTTACCAATATAAACAAGAAGACAAGCCAATATAGATAACTTTCTTAAAATTTTTGTTTTATCTTATTTCTATTCAAAAATTGATTACAAAACGTACAAATATGTCAGAAGAATTTTTTCAATTATTTTCGAGGTATTACCTCTAAGTCCTTTAACACATAAGTTTGGGTGCAAGCATTCTTTTTTGAGTTTTCACTGTACCGTGGCTTTGTGGAGACTTTTTCACGATATTTAGCAGAGGGAGATCTTTCTTTTCAGTCACTTCTTGCAGAGAAAAAAACACTCGCAAGATCATGCGAGTGTTTTTCTCTGCTAAGAAGTGACTGAAAGAAAAAGATCTTACTCCTTGCTAAAAGCTATCTGTGAAAAAGTCTCCACAAAGCCACGGTACAGTGAAAAACTCAAAAAATGGGATTGCTTGCAACCCAACTATATGTGTTATTAAGGACTTAGAGGGATAACCTCGAAAATATTAAAAAATTCTTCTGACATATTTGTACGTTTTGGTAATAAATTTGAATAAGAAAGATAAAACAAAAAATTTTTAAGAAAGTTATCTATAGTGGCTTGTTTCTTTTTTATATGCTACTGAGTTGGACATTTAGGGAGTCTAGTAGTGTTCCACTATCTTTGAAACTTCTGTGCCTAATAACATTGTATAAAAGAACTTTCCATTTTACAAAACATAAATATGATCAATGAAAGTCAAAATGAATATTCCATGTACGTCTGGATTTGGAATGATGCTAAAAATCTGTAAAATTTCGGGCTGATCCGAGGCTCATGTCACGAGTGAGGGGAGGCCGCTGCGGGGGACATGTCACGAGTGAGGGGAGGCCGCCGCGGGGGACATGTCACGAGTGAGGGAGGCCGCGCAGCGGGGGACATGTTTAACCTCCTAATAGAAAATATTTCCCAAAGTCGATATGCTACTTGTGCATAAGGGTATCCTTGTGATTGTACTGACCCAAAGAATAAAGTAGACCTGTATTTGGGGTACAGTGAAAGCCGTAAATCCAAGCCCACAAGAAAACAGTGCAAATGCATTTTCTCACCAATTTCACTACCTTTGGAATTTTTTTAACAGCATGGAATATTAAATACCACTATGCATCACTATATTACACAGAAAAACATGCACGGTCTTAAGTCCTTAGGACGCGTTCACAGCGTGCGCTTTTCATTGCGTTTGAAATGCGTTCAAGAGCTGTTGAGAGGTAATTTGCTAATTACATTATCGGTAACAAAACGCATGTGTTACACATTGTTAATGAGTGTTAGCATTGCGTGTTACGATGCGTTTATAAATGGAAATGTTATCCGTGATGTAATTAGGCAAATCACCTCTCCTCAGCGTTTAGCTGCGTTTCAAAGCGAATGAAAACGCAGGTCAAAACGCAAAGTGTGAACAAGCCCTTAAGGACGTAGCTATTTGTAGCTTAAGGCTCAGCCCCCGTTTTTGTTATTCTGACATGCATCGTTTATATGGTTATAACTTTTGAACACTGTTACTCTTTATGTACTGTTACTTATATTCGTGGTAAATTTTGGCGATAGTTTTGGCATTTATTTACAAAAAATTATGAATTTTCATTTTCGAAATTCAAAATTATTACTTTTAGCAGATAGATTACCACCTAAAAAGTTGCGAATACATTTTCCCGTATGTTACTTTACATTTTTCCTCATTTTTGAAATGTTGTTAATTTATTTTGATGTCCGAGCAGCTTAAAAAATCGAATGCGATTTTCCGTTTTTTCAGAATTGACTCTTTGGGAGATAATACTGTTTTGAATGAAACTTACTCACCGAGAAGAGCAGCGAATGATGGATGAGAAGATAGTCCTGGAGCTAGACCAAAAAGTTATAGACCAACAAAGTACCTTAGAGAAAGCTGGAGTTTCTGGATTTTATGTTACAACTAACCCTCAGGTAATTCTATGTCCTTCTTCTTAAGAAAAAAAATTATATTTTAGTAATATTTTACTCATAAAGCTACATGGCACCATATAACATTTGTGTTATGACAAAGGTCTTTAAATGACCAGCCACTTGTCAGCAACTGATTGCTGCACGTGCAGGAAGTCAGTTCTCCACTGATCTTAAAGGGAACCTGTCAGTGTAACTTAGGACACTAAACTAACTGAAAGGGAACCCGTCACCACTATTTTCACAAATGCAGGTAGTGGCAGGTTCCTATAGAGCTCTAGTAACTATCTGACACCCTGCTTTTAGCTAAAAATTTTTCCCCTCAGATCCCCATAAAAACAGAGTTATAATCTTGCCTGGTATCTATGCAGCTTTGGAGCGAGTCCATGGGGGGTGTGGCCTAATGTCATGTGACCAGGGTGACATCATCAAAGGTCCTTGAGCTACTTAATATGAAAACTATACCCCATGTACATATCTGACCACATAAAACCATCACAGCAGCCTCCATGGACTTCTACTCCTCTGCATGCAGCCTGCAGTGATTTCATGTGATAAAATATGCTGTGATTTCATGACATATATGCTTAGTGTACAGTTCCTAATGCTACAAAAGCTATAGGACCTGTGATAATGTCACCCTGGTCACATGACATTATAGCTGCATACAGAGATAGGGATGGGGAGGAGCTGCTGGATTCAGCCCGAGGAGGCCACGCCCACCTGGACTCCATGTAGCCTTGCTTAGTTACCAGGTAAAACTATAAAGTTGAATATATGGGAATCTCAGGGGCATAATTTTTAGCTACAAGCAGGGTGTCAAATTGTTATTAGAGCTCTATAGGAACCTGTCACTACCTGTATTTGTGAAAATAGTGGTGACGGGTTCCCTTGAAGGTTCTTACAGAGCTCTGGTTTAGTGTCCCAAATCACCCTGTATTATATCTATCTAGGCCACACAAAAAAAAAAGTTATACTTTTTTTTTTTCTCAATCAGGTAATTTTTTTTTTTTTTTTCTTGTGAAAACGGACATTTTATTCTAGCCATTGGAATGTGCATTGTAAAAAGGCATAATCAAATACAGCCTCATAAAAGCCTAGGTCTCAACATTCATGATGTACTGCATTCCAGAAAAAAAAAATTCTACTTAACTCCGTCCTGAACTCTCAGCATTTCCACGGTCGTTCAGTGAAGTCCTCTTGGGACACCCTGCCTTTAATGCAGGGCTGTGGGTATGGTGCATGTGCAATGAAGCTTGGTTTTACTACACCAAATGGGTGCAGCAGAGATAAGTCTGATATCCTCTCTCTAAATGTTTTTTATTTTAAAGGAAATCTCGGATCTACCTATTAAGGTGAATCCGGTGGCAGGTTCCTCTAATAAATGCCATTTGAGCCCTTTTTAGGGCTAATCCTTCAGTGCCCAGTAAGTTTGTAAATCTTTTATTGCCCTAATATGCAAATTAGTTGAAGAGTGAAAGATTAGTGGAGTAGCCGGAGCTAGCCTGAGATCTTACTGGGTACTCATCCATGGCCTGCATAGAGTATGTATGCAGAGCCGGCTGAAGCACGTATGAGTGTGCGCAGGTACCAGGATCTGCGTGCAGAAGATGTAGTAGGGGGATTGAAAGAGGCTATTGGGCGTGGAGTAGCCTCACCGTGTAGCTTCAGCTCCGGCTACTCCAAGCCCCATACACCTCTTTCATTATAAGGGCAATAAAAGATTTACAAACTTACCGGACAGAACGATTAGCCCTAAAAAGGGCTGCAATGGCATTTATTAGAGAAACCTGCCATAGGATCTACCTTAATAGGTAGATCTGGAATGGTAGGTTTCCTTTAAGCGGCCACAGAAGGTTATGATAGAGGGGGATTTGGGACACTTAACCACAAATCCATAAGGTGTAGTTGGTTTAGTGTTGAAAATCCCCCAGACTGGTTCCCTTTAATATTGATGGTCTATCCTTCATTTCCATGCAACCACTTGAATAATAATCTTTTGTGGAATCTTGTTATTTAAGGTAGTGAGGTAGAAAAGGAATCTCCTCTTTCATACTGCCTTCAGCACACAAATACTGATGCACAAAGATTGCTGCTACATTTGATATGTATCTGCACTTAAATAATTGATGTGCAAGTCAGAAATAAGACTCTTTGGCAAGGCCTGCGGATTCCTTATTTCTCTTAACTGCAAATTAACTGCAGCACTTTAGATCACTAGAATTTTGCTATAGAATCGGCTCTGTCCAGGTCCAACCTATTTTTCACCTTAAAGAAAATCTACCGTCACAATCCAGCATGACATTTACTTATAGTTCCAGGCTCTGTGACCAGTGGTTGCACTAGCATTTTACCAGTAGAGTAATCATAGGAGTATTATTACTCTTCTGGTAAAATGCTATGTGACGCTCTGAAGAAACTTACCATTTTTGTAACTTGTAACCGTTTATAATGTTAAAAGATGGCTAGTATTACAGCCAGTATTTTCTGTGCTTTAATAGCAAATTGAGGCAATGGTAATGTTACATAATGCATTAAACAAGGGGTGCACAAAAACTTAAACCTACAGACTGTGGCTGTGTAGAGAGAGAGGAGAAAACCCAGGCAAATTTATCCATATCAGAGGTTTTTTTTGAGGAGTAACATTGCCTGTACAAGCAGTAATGAGACCTTTGAACATCACTGTAGTAATCTTTTTATATTTGTTATCCATGGCCTCCATCCTTCTAAAATTATGCTAACTTATGCTAACTATGCTAATGAGCCAGAAGGGCTATTGGGGCCTTACCAGAGCCTCTCCATTTTGTAGCTTCCCGGGCTGATAGACTGTCTCACCGTCCCCCTTTGCTCCTTTGATACTTCCCACAGTGTATGAGCCTGTGAAGCTGCAACATGGAGGATTTATGGTAATACGCCCCAAAGCCTTTCAGGTTCCTTACCATAATATTAAAAGTTGATTTTAGAAAGAAGGAAGCCATGTATAACAAATATAAGAAGATTACCACAGTCAAGGTGCTTGGATCTATAAGTAAGTGTCCCTGGTTTATTCATGTTTGATTATCTTGGTAGACTTCCTTTCATGAGGAATAAAGGAGAGGTGTGATTTTGAGCAAACAATAAAAGCACACCCAACAAGAAAACGGTGCAAATCTGTTTGTTGTTTTTTTTTGTCATTTTTACTGCATTTGGAATTTTTTTTTCTACTTCAGAGTATATGGGATATTAAATACCATCACTAGGAAGTACAACTTATTATGCACTAGGAACTTTACACAGATTTTTCTGTGTCAAACTATGTCTACAGGTAGGGTGCAAGGAAGTAGTGCAGGATTCAGATACTGTACTATGAGAATTGCTTTTCTTTATCCTTATCCATTCTATATGGAGTATATGAGTTTTTGCTCAATTTTATGTTTGAGGTATCTGAGAATTTCCTGTGCAAAAACATCGCAAAAAGGCAGAAATTGAGCAGATGTTAAACATACGTGTGACTGGTGCAGTCTATTGACATAGAGCACACACAGCTAATAGTCACATCAGAAGGCATTTACCACTGCACATACACCGGACTATAAATCTGACTGGTGGAAACTGCTCAAAATCCTGCCTAATGCTAAATCTCCCCCATAGTTTAAAGATCAGTGTATTCTTATTAATACATTTCCCCATTATTTCCTTATTAGATTTTGTTTCTACTATTTTCCTTTTGTTGCACTTTATAAATGTTACTCATGTTGTCAGTTCGTGCTAAGAATGGCCTGCCTCCTGGCTATAATCCACTTAAGCTGGGAGGACATCATAAGTTCTTATGATCTCATGACCGAGGAGCAGAGCAGGACAAAGATTCAGACTGTGCGTTGAGATTATTTTGTCTAAAATGAATTCTTACAGTGGGATAATCCTATAACTGATCAATATAATAAAACAAATGAATAACTTGATTGTTTTTGTTCTCTTCCAGGAGCTAACATTACAGATGAATTTACTGGAACTGATTCTCAAATTGCAGCAGAAGGAGTCTTCAACCAGCAAAACCTATTCCTAGATTTTTATAAGAATGGGACTTTTTTTTTGCATTAGGTCAAGGCTGACTATAGGAAAAAGAGGGAACATGATTGAAAACCTTCCATTGCTTTGATAAAAAACTGATGTAAATATTTTCTATCCCTACACTGCTAGTTATCCTGTACATGTATTTTAGAACATAGGACTTTATTCATGGCATTCTTTTGATTGCATTAGTGTGTTCTGTGACTGCCAGTATTTAATGACAATGTCATACGTCTGGAAAAATGATGGCTGAACAGAATCAATACGTGTGCTGTCTATAAAATACAGAAGTGTGATGAAAGGGGTTTTCCCACAAAACTAAGTCATCGCTCCGTCAGATAAATAGAGTGGACCGAAGGACCCCTCGTTTTCGTGATCTGTGGGGTCTCAGCACTAATACCCCCACTGATCAGTAAGTTAGGCCCTATCCCGAGAATAGGGCCTAACCTTTCTTCATGGGAAAACCCCTCTAAGGCCTGAGGTTAGGTAAAAACCATAAAAGTTGTAGAGGTCCATCAGTTTAGGTAGAAGCCAAGATTTCTTTTTTTTTTGTTGCCATGGATTACATGTTTCTTATACTTTAGCCATTAAGTAATAGATATTTTTGTTATTATTTATTTTTCCAGGTGTCTTCTCACAGATGCACATACTGAATTCTATGAATGTCTGATGGTGTAAATATTATATACCTAGTGACTTTATTATTATGTTCACATGTTATTACAATCCTGAAGGCTTTTCTTTACGTAGTAAACATTCGCATTGCTTTTGTTTAATCTGAAGTTTCTACAGAAAAGGCAACTTAATAATTTATATCTCTATTCCCTATAGGCTGAAGGTTGTATGCCATATTATAAATATGCACTGCCGTATTTTCAAGGAAACAAATATTGTGCAGGGTATAAAAGGTCAGGTACACATGTAGGCTGTCTACATAGCTTTATACGCTGCTCAAATAAAATAAAGGGTACACTAAAATTTCTATATGAGATCTCAACAAATGAAATATTCCATTTACAATATAAACAGAAGACAAGCCCACTATAGATACTTTCTTAAAAATTTGTGGTTTACTTATTTCTTATTCAAAAATTGGTACAAAACGTACAAATATGTCAGAAGAATTTTTTCATTATTTTCGAGGTATTACTCTAAGTCCTTTAACACATATAGTTGGGTTGCAAGCATTCCCTTTTTTGAGTTTTCACGTACCGTGGCTTTGTGGAGACTTTTTCACAGTAGCTTTTAGCAGAGGGATATCTTTTTCTTTCAGTCACTTCTTCCAGAGAAAAAACACTCGCAAGAATCATGCGAGTTTTTTTCTCTGCTAAAAGTGACTGAAGAAAAAGATCTACTCCTCTGCTAAAAGCTATCTGTGAAAAAGTCTCCACAAAGCCACGGTACAGTGAAAACTCAAAAAAATGGGAATTGCTTGCAACCCAAACTATATGTGTTAAAGGACTTAGAGGTATACCTCGAAAATATAATGAAAAAATTCTTCTGACATATTTGTACGTTTTGGTAATCAATTTTGAATAAGAAATAGATAAAACAAAAATTTTTAAGAAAGTGTTCTATAGTGGCTTGTCTTCTTGTTTATGCTATGAGTCTGACATTTAGGGAGTTCTAGTGTTTCCAACATCTTTGCAACTTCTGTGCCTAATAACATTGTTATAAAAGAATCTTCCATTTACAAAACATAAATATGATCAATGAAAGTACAAATGAATATTCCATGTACGTCTGGTTTGGAATGATGCAAAAAATCAGTAAATTCGGGCTGATCCGAGCTCAAGCCGAGGCGCATGTCAAGAGTGAGGGGAGGCGCCGCGGGGGACATGTTCACGAGTGAGGGGAGGCCCGCGTGGGGACATGTCCGAGTGAGGGGAGGCCGCTGCGGGGACATGTTTAACCTCCTAATAGAAAATATTTCCCAAAGTCGATTATGCTACTTGTGCATAAGTGGTATCCTTGTGATTGTACTGACCCAAAGAATAAAGTAGACCTGTCATTTGGGGCGTACAGTGAAAGCCGTAAAATCCAAGCCCACAAGAAAACAGTGCAAATGCATTTTCTCACCAATTTCACTACATTTTTTTGCACAGCATGGAATATTAAATACCACTATGCATCACTATATTACACAGAAAACATGCACAGTCTTTAAGTCCTTAGGACGCGTTCACACGTTGCGTTTTCATTGCGTTTGAAACGCGTTACAAGAGCTGTTGAGAGGTAATTTGCCTAATTACATTACCGTTAACAAAACGTATGTGTTAACACATTGTTAATGAGTGTTAACATTGCGTTTACGATGCGTTTTTATAAATGGAAATGTTATCCGTGATGTAATTAGGCAAGTCACCTCTCCTCAGCTGTTGTATATGCGTTTCAAATGCAATGAAAACGCAGGTCAAAACGCAAAGTGTGAACACGCCCTTAAGGACGTAGCCATTTTGTAGCTTAAGGCTCAGCCCCGTTTTATGTATTCTGACATGCATCGTTTTATATGGTTATAACTTTTGAACACTGTTACTTTATTTTACTGTTACTTTATATTCGTGGTAAATTTTGACTGATATGTTTTGCATTTATTTACAAAAAAATTATGAATTTTCCATTTTCGAAATTCAAAATTATTACATTTTCAGGCAGTCTACTTTACATTTTCCTCATTTTTGAAATGTCTGGTTAATTTATTTTGATGTCGAGCAGCTTAAAAATCGAATAGCGATTTTCCGTTTTTCAGAATTGACTCTTTTGGGGATAAATACTGTTTTGAATGAAATCTTACATATTTAACATCAAAAACCCCCTACATAATCAGACCATTTTTAAATCTGCACCCCTCAAACAATCAGAAACAGCTTTTAGGAAGCTTGTTAACCCCTTGATTAAATCAAAATGAAGGTGAAAATTTTTGCGCACTATATGTCTCTTTATATGTTGGCTTTTGGACATTTTTATTGATTACAGGCCATCTAACAGGCACTGCCTTCAGGCAGCCCTGGGGTCTTGATCGGACCTCAGGGCTGCCAGGGGAATGATCAGTGCCCCCCTGATTGTGGAAATATGTAAAAATTCATCAAAGCTAGTTATTTATTCCCAAAAATAATCCAAGCATGATTGAAAATACGAAAATCGATATTCGACTTTGTAAGCATATGAGTTACATCAAAATAAATTATCCAGACATTTCAAAAAAATATGAAAATGTTAAGTAGACATATGGAAATGTTAGTTCAGTACGTAAAGTCCTAGAGGTAAATCTTTTTGCCTGGAAACGCAAATGGCAAGTTTTTTTTTAAAAATGCATAATTTTTTATTTTTTTGTAAATAAACGTAATACTTTGAAGCGAAGATTTACCACTAAATAAGAACGTAGAAATGGGAGAAAAACAATTCACGAATCACTTTGAGGTAAAGGTAACAGTGTTCGAAAGTATAACCATATAAAGAGAGCAATGTCAGAATCCAAAAAATAGGGCTGAGCTTTACAGTACAAAATGGCTGCGTCTTAAAGCGAACATACCACTTTACAAATGGTAATTATAAGCA
The DNA here is from genome assembly GCA_019512145.1 of Engystomops pustulosus. Lineage (NCBI taxonomy): Eukaryota > Metazoa > Chordata > Amphibia > Anura > Leptodactylidae > Engystomops > Engystomops pustulosus. The sequence goes on along the minus strand of CM033641.1, from coordinate 231,110,696 downwards.
AAAATACGTGCACTAGATCGGAGGATGAGTGGTGCCGGAGCATATCTTTGTATTTCCCATAAGCGCTGTAAGGCTTTTAAACTTTTTTAATCTTATATTTAAGCAAGCTTCGGCGCACATGATTACGCTGCTGGCGCACCGGCCACAAACGTTGCATGAGTCTGATAGGTGAGTCACACATGGTTGTGTCCACCGTGCACACGAAGCTCCGTAGAATATAAAGATTAAAAAATTCTTAAAAAGCATTAAGGGCAACTGTCACCAGAGACCCATTTTAGCACTCCCCAGTCCCCAGAGCTAGTACCTACTAGCCAAAGTGTTTTGTATAAAAATGGTTTTACGAAAAAAAGATATGTTATATTGTAACCTGTTCATTGCATGTGCGTTGCGGACTAGGCCAGTTGCCAAAGGGAGGGGACTGAAAAAGAGAGAAGATCCCCCCCCACCCTTGGAAACCATGTGACCTTTCAAAATATATGAATATTCCAACACTCGGGATTGGTGTAGAGCGAGCAGGGGGCGTCGCGCTAAGCAGTGAGGTTTTCAGATATTTGAAAACGGTCACATGGAGAAGCTGTTCCCAAGGTGGGGGGGAAATGCTCCTTTGCCAGAGCATCCTCTTGGCATGGCCTCAGTTCACACAGCAGGATGCTAATGAAAGATACAATATAACATATTTTTTTCTGTACAACCAATTTTTAACAAAAACATTGGCAGTTATGTACTATGTCTGTGGGGACTGGGGGAGTGCTTGCAACTGGGTCTCCTGGGACAGGTCTCCTTAAAGCACTTTAGGAATAGAACGGAGATATGCTCCGGCACCGCTACCCTGAGCTGGTGCCATGGTATGTGAGCGTTATAACGTACAATTTTAAAGTGGATGGGTTTCCTTTGGGGATTAAAGCCACAACATAAAAACTAAAAGGTAGTAGCACATAAAAAGTAGGGGGAGTGGGGGTGGAGTAACATTGCACCAAACCTTGTGGCTAAATGAAGTTTGAAAGGACAAGAATTCAATACTTGGCTCTACAAGGATTTGGTGCAAGCAGTGTCCATGCAAAAGTGACTTTGCACTCCTCTATGGTCACGTGGTGTGCCAATTAGAATAACAGAGATGACACTGGAAAGCAGCTCAGTTCTATTGTCTAGTGGCCCAGCAGTGTGGGTGGGGTTAGCCATCGTGAGTCAATAAGCTAATACTCCTGTGGAAGTAGAAACCCAGAAGGTCATGTCAAAGAAGCGTAATATTAATGCCAAAACAGGAACAAAAATGTAGGAAGAAAAGATTATGGAAAGCATCTGGCCTTCTTGTTTTGGCTTAGAATGGTATTATACGGAGCAGAATTATGCGTGTTGAACATAGAATTTAGGGGGGAAAATTTCTTATCAGTCTATGTAGCTTCTCTGCGTTATGTGATTGTCGCAAATTTTTCCAAAAACATTAATTTTTGCTGTTTTTTTATCAAGACAAAAAAACGAACTCTAAAAAGTCATGCACTGGCGGAAAAAAAAATACACCAAGCAGCACGGGCAACACCCATTATCAAGTGGAGAGTTTTCAAAAGCACGCAAATGTAATCACTAAACTACAACCAAAGGAGGGGAGTATGGGGTCATTGCTTCCACTGGGGGAAAGCAGTTTTGCTCAATTTGAAGTTTTTGACTCAATTTTTGAGGTATCGAGAATTTCCTGTGCAAAAAAATTGCAAAAAAGTCAGAAAAACTTGAGCGATGTTAAACATACGTGGACTGGTGCAGTCTATTCTACATCGAGGACACCACACATAGAATGCATTTACCATGCACATACATGGACATAAACTGAGATGGTGGGGGAAACCATGCAGCAGTTCTAAAACATAGACAACTGGCTCAAAATCTGCCTAATGATAAAATCTCCCCCAAAGCCACATTCTGCTGGTGGATCTGCCCTTGAGAGTACATGGTGCTTTGTGTGGTTTCTCTTTCAGCAGCTTTTCCCCCATATGCCTGCAATAAACACACCAGATGGCGGATTAATGTATTTAGAGGGAAGTCGGCTTTTAAAACAGTAAAAGTACACGTCATTTCTTTTTTTTCATGCTGAGTTTCATAGAATGTTCACTATAAACAATGAATGTCGCATGTTCTGCTGAAATATAAATGAGTGTGTTTGCAGCAGATGCATTTAAGGAGGACTTTACACACAGCATATTACTTCTGAAATGCAATCAAAAAAAACTATTTATTATTTTTTTTTAAAAGTGCAAGGTAAATAAAGTCAGGAGGAATGGTCAGGTCCGCAGCGGACCTGTGCAAGCCGAAAAGGTTAAACTTATTCCTTTTTTAAAAAAAAAAAAAAAATTAAAAACTAGCAAGAGAAATTCTAATGTTCATCAATCGCAAGATTCTCACAGACTGTAGTACAACCAAAGCTACACCAGAGGCGTTAGCACGCCTGAAATAGTGACGTATTTCAATTCCGGCAGCGAAATCCTCACGTGGGCCCTGAAGGGAGTCACATGATCCGGCTATGGGGGAGTTCACATGACACAGACGCTCCGCATGGCCGGGTACTGGGGACCTCACGGGGGGGAGACCGAGCGATATAACGCGGCTAGCAGGAGCGACCTTACCAACCTACTGTCCGAGCTGCAGCCCTCGTCAAAGATTTCCCGATGGGTAGGAGCAGTCAGTAACGCAGGTCATCCTGTGTGTGCACTGGGGCCAATATGCCGCATCTATGGTGTGGATGTGTCGTAGACCCGACAGTAATTCCGGAGCCCCCTATACATCGCTCAGTACTACTAAGTGAAATGCGCCATATACACATGGGGGCCAGTCTGTGCTGCCTACACAAAGGATATTCCATTGGTGTTGCAGTGATTATAGCAATGCCGCTTCACGTGTGGTCGGCCAGTCCAGGGATTGCACAGGGGTGAGGAGGGACCTTACACACCTCATTGGACTCACAGACCTTTCCACCCAAGCTGAGCTGAATGTATTCAGAACCCTAAACCCGATCTGATAAGATCTTTCTTACTGCATCCTTCTTCTCCTTCACTGTGTTATAGGAGCAGAGGATAATAGCCACGTGAATGTTGCCGCCATGTTCCCATCATCTACCATAGAATGAATGGAAGAGCAGCAGACACCCGGGTGGCAAGCTCGTCCTTACACTTAACTATTAGAAGATCCCCCCCAGTCTATCTGATCGCTGGGGTCCCAGTTGTGGGATACTCTGATCAGCTAGTTATCTGTGATGTTAGGGGATACTCTACATTCCTTGGGACCGTACCACATTGCTACTTCATAAAATTCTAGAAGTGAAAGCCACACCAGGGCATGCATAGATTTTAGTACTCCCATCCTTGGTATTAGATAGAGTGAGCCACAAGTGTCTGGCCTAGAATAAATGTGGATTGGGGCGAGGCGGTAAGGAAGAATGGCTCTCAGCACAAAACGCCTTCCACTGATGGCTGCTGGTTATAATATGCAAAATTGGTATATCATTCATATTTCTTCAGCATGTGTATGTTGGTTATTATGATGTCATGGCTTCTATAAAATTTCTTCTTCTTTCCTTAACTTTTCAAGCTTTTTCGCAAGCGCTTGTCTACACCAACCCTCAGTGATTTGCCCAATGCACTCATTAGATGGCACTTGTCTTTGAGATTGTTCAAGGTCTGTTGGAAATTCAGATTTGAAGAGAAAAACCTCTAACCAGGTGTAAGAGCATGCAGAGCACCGAGGGTAAAGAACCAGATCATGGTCTTTATTCATGTGTGTATTACATCATCCCCATTTCCCTCTATACATTGTCGCATCTCTGATAAGGGCATAAAAAATAACTTTCTTTTGGAGACTTTTTTCATTTATTCCTATAAAAGCATAAAATAAGTGTACTTGCCTTGTTTTATCCTGGACAAACAGCACTGCACAGCTTCTGGGGTCCAGGGCTCAATTATGATGTCAGGACACATAACCATATAGCCAATCATGGTATCAGTGCCTTTGCATAAACCAAGACAGTTAAAAGAACAAAGGCACATGTTTTGTTCGTTAAAAGGGGATATTACAGCAATTTGACAGGATAATACATGAAGGAATACGGAAACATGTGTCACGAATGACGTGCTGCCTCGTCAAGTGAACTTTAGGTGCGGCCTGTTAGGGTTAATTTATTAGCCCATTCAACGTTGCGCTCACCTTTCACTCAAGCTCGCCACCAATATGGCATAGTTTAAAAAGTCTCTTTGTTTCTGATGGAGGAGGGTGGGCGGGGGGGGGGGGGGGGGGGTGGTTGGGTGGGTGAGAAGATGACCTTGTGTTTTTTTTAAATCTGCACCTAACAGTCTTCAGGTCAGCCGTTTACAAAATGTAAAAAAACCAGGATGTCGTTAAAAATTGCCTAACACTTCAAAAGATGCCAGTTGTTATAGTTCAACAATTCTACACCAATTAACAGTTGTATTAAAGGGTTTATCCAAGATTAATAAATAAGAGCCAGGCTGGGGGGGGGGCTTTTTAAATAATAAAGCGTGTACTCTCCTCCTTCAGACTGCTGATGTCCGCGCGGGTGGCTGTTTGCATCGTGCCCCTGTATGTTTCAGGGGCACTAAGCCGCCCACGGGGAGCTTCCGGCTGGCCAGTGTTGGCCACTCCTATACGTCACTTATCTCAGCATTGCAGGGCGTCTGGGAGAGGTGTTTCAGATGGGAGATTTGGGCTGCCGGAAGCTCCATGTGCATGGCTCCCGTGCCTCTGTAAACAAAACATGGGCCCAGACAAAAGGCCGCCCTTTCTCATGTTATGAACACAGCAAACAACTCCCATCTGCTCTGAGTCACTGTAGTAGAACCAGCTTATGTCATAAATACTACAGCAGTTACTAAAGGAATCTACCTTTGCTTTTATGCATTATGAACCAAGCATTATTGAGAATGCGTAGTTACACTGATGCTGATAGATATATTTTGTTTGCATGAGGCTCGTCACTCCTGTGGCTGACCTGGTGCTCTCTTCACCCTAATATGTACTGTTCAGCCTGTACTGCCCAGCATCAACTGAGATATCATCACTGTGTTGTCCCTGACAGGCAAGAAGTAATCATCCATGCACCATCCCTTCGCTACTGTGGAGTCATCCAGCTCAGGTTGATGTCTTGTCTGGACATACAGGCAGCTATTTTTATGTGCAGCAGCCAGCCGGACACCCAGCTTTCTCAAGGTCCTGAATTTTATAATGTTTTTTGAGCAAAACCACTAGGATCAGGGATTAAACAATATGTGTTTCGCGTCCATGTAGTACAGCTTGTCAAGGGATGTTTGGTTCACAATGCAAGAAAACAAATGGTAGATTTCCTTTAAGGAGAGGCCTATGCACTTAATAGACTTATAGGACTGTGTCCAGAGCTACGTCCAGAATATAAATGCATGTTCACACACATGGTCTGGTTGCCACAGATCTGCAGTACTGTTACCTAACACAAGAGCTGCTATTTTTACAAAAATTGACAGATTCACTTTAATGCAATGTTTCTGCATTCTTTGGTTATTTTCAATGCCTCTAATGGAGGATTAATTCCTCTATCTTAACACTTGACACTGAAACATCCGAGGAATAATATGTATTTAGAGGAGAACAGAAGAAAATCGACCTCTGCCTTTCTGCTCTACAGACTTAAGGATACATTGAGGCCAGTCATAGCAATGTTAAGTATCTTTGTGATCAGATACCCAACTTCCAGAAATCTTCTTCTAAATGGCTTTTAAAATAAATCTAAATCTAATAACTTTCTGATCAGACCAATGTTACGGTCTTTTAGAAATCTACATATTGGTGAAAGGCCTCTGGTTCAGGGAGCAGCAAGGGGTTAACGTCTGTTGAGGTTTTGAAGGACCTATACATTTTCACAAATCTAAATTTAAATATGAGAATGTAATACTAACTACATAATACATTGGGGATCATTTAGTCAAGGCATTGTTAGTGTTTTTTTGTTATTCTGGGTGGGTTTAGGACTTGTTTGATTTATCTTAGAGCAGTGGTTCTCAACCTTATAATGCTGTGACCAACGGTCTAGTCCTCCATCCTTGTCCCCCCTCACTGTCAGTAGCCACTGTGAGAAGCTGGAGGGTCGTGTGATGATTGCAGCATCACGGTCCTTTAGCGGCAGGGTAGGAGTGTATTTCTGTATAGAAATAGGTTTTTAGAGACCCCTGCAGCGAGACCTGCATTGATGTCATTCAAGGTCCCGCAGCAACTAGTGTGTGCTGAATGCACACTTGTTTAGTGCATTTGAAACGCAATAAAATCGCAGCTCCCGATGGCTTTAGATGACACGCTGTGTGTTTTGGTCGTTCAACACCTGCTGGTGTCGTGACCCACAGGCTGAGAACCGCTGTCTTAGAGGTTGATCTATCAGATCTGATCAGGCTCAACTGAAAAATTCTTGTGCGGCTAAAGTCACAATATAAAAAATGTGCACAAAAAAGTGCACAATAAGAGAAAAATAAAAGATACCTAAATGACCCCCAATGCGTTTTTTTATTCACTGAAGGGTTAAAACAGGAACTCTGAAGAAGCATAAAGAGGCACGCAATCATGTAAAGCCCACACTTGCCGTACTCGATCCACCCAGCAGAAGGGATAGAGGTAAGTAGCTTTGAGTGCTGTGAGAAATCTTTAAAGGAAATGCATCTAAGGATGTAAGGTTAGCCCTTTTTAGGGCTAATCCTTATTACTCCCTCTATCTTTTCTAATTTTAATCAGGGTAATACACAGATTTTCTGAGAGGCTACGTGGAGTGGTAGTACTGGAGCTGAGGCTACACAGGTGCCCCAGTAGCCCTCTTGATCCTCCTACCCAGACATCTTCAGCGCGCCGCTTGAGGATATTACCAAATAGCAGTGCAGATTCCAGCTTTAGGATCCCAATTTTCATTTCTCTTTTCATAGCTTTGCAGGACAGTTTTTTTTTATTGTGAGTCATTTAGGAGGCATAAAATATTGGGGGGGGGTTTATAATTGGCCAGGCTTGGGCAAATTTCTATGTCTGCATTGGAGACTTACCTGTCAGGTTATTAAAGTCGCTTTGGCCCTTTAATACTACCACAGGAGTGCCTGAGATTTATTTATTTATTTAATAATCACAAGTAAGATTAAAAAGGTAAAGACCATATTTTTGAGCGGTGGGAAAAGGCCCTTGTTATTGGCCATTTTACAGAAGAAGTCAAGAAAAACATAAATATGAATTTATAGCAGTCACACTACACTAGAGATGTGAGAATGTAGGTAGCCTGTGTCAGAGATGGAGGGCAGAGCTACTTTGTATTCGAAAGCTGAATAAAAATGTACGAATAACACAAAAAGCTCTGTGTGTTCCTCGTAACAGCCATTGACGTAGATTACTACATGTTGGGATGGGCAGCGTAAGGTGACATGATGAAGTGCTGATAAACAGGCGTGCGTCTATAATCTCTTCATTTTCACAGCTTAAAACCTCATTAATTTGCTGTAAAAATTACACATCTTTCATCGCTGTGTCCTGGAAGATGTATGGCATTCATGATTGACTACGTAAAGTGAAGACTGAGGTTTCTTTGCTGAAATTCTTTGTGTTATTCCCGCCTTTGTTCTAGGAAGGGCTGGTTTGATCTAAACATATGTAATTAAAAATCTATGTAACAATGATCAAGTTTTGTACTGCATGTGCAGATTCATGGGGAACTCTTGGACTACCTGACACAGACTTTCAAAAAGTATACAGTCAGGCCCGGGTAAGTAAAGACAATTTCTGCAGGTTTATTCTAAGTTAACTCTGTTTGTAAGTCAGGACAGTCGAGGTTAACTCCAGACTACATACATAATTTTTTTCCCTTGTTACAATTGGATTTTCAATAAGGATTACAATTAAACGTCATGGCAGACACCATACAGCTGATCATTGAGCCTGGGATAAAGTAAATTACCGATCCAGAGAGGCTTCATCTGAGGTCTATGGTGTCTGTCTCTAGTGTTATGAGTACATCAGTAGAAAAAACTGTTCTTGGACATGCTCTATTGTGAACTGGCACACAGTACATTACTATATGGCTGTGGGCAGATCCATTAACAAATATTGCATTTACTGCAGTCCTGTACCAAAAATAACGGAAGGGATGCAGCCTTGTTTTCACTGTCATGTGCATCTGACCTAGTGCATATTCAGTGCTTTAGTTGAGTTGGAATATTATGAATATTCTATCCCTGTCCCCCAGTGAGTATGCAAGCCAGCCACTATCCCCAGTGTACCAGCCAGCGCCAGCCACCTGTCCCCCAGTATATAGCCAGCAGCCATTGCCCCCAGTATGTATCCAGTTACGCCCTTGCCCCAATATATCGACCCGCCCACGTATTAGCCCGCTAGCCCCCCCTAGATATAGCCAGTAGCCTGCCCCTATAATAGCCAGCTAGCCCCTGCCCCTAGTATATAGCCAAGCTAGCCCTGCCCACCCTAGTATATAGCCAGCTAGAGCCACTGACCCCTAGTAATAGCCAGCTAGCCCGGCCCCCTAGTATATAGCCAGCTAGCCCCTGCCCCCTAGTATATAGCATTCAAACCCAGTATATAACCTGAGCTCCCATTGTGTAACGATTATGCACCTGCACCAGGGTAATGGCTTGTAAATCTGCAGCACTGGAGATTATCCTGCTTGATTTTGATAGTATATCCTTTGTTGTTGGATCTCCTAGAAGTATGTAATGCATACCTCCAGCGTGGCAGATTGAGTAGTGATTGAAAAATCCGTGATTAGATGCATATATTTTTTAAGTCTCTGTACCCATATTCGAATCCAAACACAAATGTAACCTTGGTGGCACCTGTCTATGGTGCCTTGGTGGTTAATCAACATTCATTAGATGATGTTTTAGATTATTAGATTGTGTGTTATGGTGTTTTTGTTTTTTTTTTTTTGGTATTTAAATTTTATTAATTTTATTCTTGCAGGCTCTAGAACAGAGAATCCGAGAAGAGCAGCGAATGATGGAGAGAAGATAGTCCTGGAGCTAGGACCAAAAAGTTATAGACCAACAAAGACCTTAGAGAGAAAGCTGGAGTTTCTGGATTTTATGTACAACTAACCTATCAGGTAATTCTATGTCCTTCTTCTTAAGAAAAAAAAATTATTTTAGAATATTTTACTCATAAAGTACAGGCACCATTATAACATTTGTATGACAAGGTCTTTAAATGACCAGCCACTTGTCAGCAACTGATTGCTGCACGTGCAGGAAGTCAGTTCTCCACTGATCTAAAGGGAAACTGTCAGTGAACTTAGGACACTAAACTAACTGAAAGGGAACCCGTCACCACTATTTTCACAAATGCAGTAGTGGCAGTTCCTATAGGCTCTAGTAACATCTGACACCCTGCTTAGCTAAAAATTTTTCCCCTCAGATCCCCATAAAAACAGAGTTATAATACTTGGCCTGGATCATGCAGCTTTGGAGCGGAGAGTCCATGGGGTGGTGTGGCTAATGTCATGTGACCAGGTGGTGACATCATCAAAGGTCCTTGAGCTCTTAATATGAAAACTATACCCATGTAATATCTGACCACATTAAAAAACATCACAGCAAGCCTCCAGGACTTCTACTCCTCTGCATGCAGCCTGCAGTGATTTATGTGATAAAAATGCTGTGATTTCATGACCTATATGCTTAGTGTACAGTTCCTAATGCACAAAAGCTATAGGACCGTGATAATGTCACCTGGTCACATGACATTATAGCTGCATACAGAGATAGGGATGGGGAGGAGGGCGTGGATTCAGCCCGAGGAGCCACGCCCACTGGACTCCATGTAGCCTTGCTTTAGTTACAGTTTAAAACTATAAAGTTGAATATATGGGAATCTCAGGGGCATAATTTTTAGCTACAAGCAGGGTGTCAAATTGTTATTAGAGCTCTATAGGAACCTGTCACTACCTGTATTGTGAAATAGTGGTGCCGGGTTCCCTTGAAGGTTCTTACAGAGCTCTGGTTTAGTGTCCCAAATCACCCTGTATTATACTATCTAGGCACAAAAAAAAAAAAGTATACTTTTTTTTTTCTCCATCAGGTAATTTTTTTTTTTTTTCTTGTGAAAACGGACATTTTATTCTAGCCATTGGAATGTGCATTGTAAAAAAGGCATAATTCAATACAGCCTCATAAAGCCATAGGTCTCCACATTCATGATGTACTGCATTCCAGAAGAAAAAAAAAATTTACTTAACTCGTCCTGAACTCTCAGCATTTCACGGTCGTTCAGTGAAAGTCCTCTTGGGACACCTGCCTTTAAAGCAGGGCTGTGGGTATGGTGCATGGCAATGAAGCTTTGGTTTTAATACACCAAATGGGTGCAAGCAGAGATAGTCTGATATCCTCTCTAAAGTTTTTTATTTTTAAAGGAAATCTGGATCTACCATTAAGGTGAATCCGGTGGCAGGTTCCCTAATAAATGCCATTTGAGCCCTTTTAGGGCTATCCTTCAGTGCCCAGTAAGTTTTGTAAATCTTTTATTGCCCCTAATTGCAAATTAGTTGAAGAGTGAAAGATTAGTGGAGTAGCCGGAGTAGCCGAGATTTACTGGGTACATCATCCATGGCCTGCCTAGAGATGTATGAAGAGCCGGATGAAGCAGTAGAGTGTGCGCAGGGTACCAGGATCTGGGGCAGGAAGATGTAGTAGGGGGTTGAAAGAGGCTATTGGGCGTGGAGTAGCCTCACGTGTAGTTCAGCTCCGGCGTAACTCCAAGCCCCATAACACCATTTCATTATAAGGGCATAAAAGATTTACAAATTACCGGACAGAACGATTATTAGCCATAAAAAGGTGCTGCAATGGCATTTATTAGAGAAACCTGCCATAGGATCTACCTTAATAGGTAGATCTGGAATGGTAGGTTTCCTTTAAGCGGCCACAGAAGGTTATGTAGAGGGGGAGGTTGGACACTTAACCACAAATCCACAAGGTGTAGTTGGTTTAGGTTGGTGAAATCCCCCGACGGTTCCTTAATAGTGATGGTCATCCATCATGCAACCACTGAATATATCTTGAATCAAGTATCCTGTTAATGCTGTAGTCCGTCTGCCCCAAAGTAGTCTTTTGTGGAAGAGTTTGGTAGATGAGGTAGAAAAGGAACTCCTCTTTCATACTGCCTTCAGCACACAAATATGATGCACAAAAGATTGCTGCTACATTTGATATGTATCTGCACTTAAATAATTGAGATGTGCAAGTCAGAAAATAAGACTTTGGCAAGGCCTGCGGATCCTTATTTCTCGTAACTGCAAATTAACTGCAGCACTTTAGTCACTAGAATTTTGCTTAGAATCGGCTCTGTCCAGGTCCAACCTATTTTCACCTTAAAGAAAATTACCGTCACAATCCAGCATGACATTACTTATTAGTTCCAAGGCTCTGTGACCAGTGTTGCACTGCATTTTACAGTAGAGTATAATCGGAGTATTATTACTCTCTGGTAAAAATGCTATGTGACGTCTCTGAAGAAACCTTACCCATTTGTTAACTTGTAACCGTTTATAATGTTAAAAGATGGCTAGTATTACAGCCCGTATTTTCTGTGCTTAATAGCAAATTGAGGCAATGGTAATGTTAAATCAATGCATTAACAAGGGGGGCACCAAAAAAATAAACCTACAGACTGTGGCTGTGTAGAGGAGAGAGGAGAAAACCCAAGGCAAATTATCCATACAGAGGTTTTTTTTGAGGAGTAAACATGCTCTGTACAAGCAGTAATGAGACCTTTGAACATCACTGTATGTAGTATATTTTTATATTTGTTATCCATGGCCTCCATCCTTCTAAAATTATGTAACTTATGTAACTATGGCAATGAGGCCAAGACGGCTATTGGAGCCTACCAGAGCTCTCCATTTTGTAGCTTCCCGGGCTGAAGACTGTCTCACCGTCCCCCTTTGTCCTATTGATACTTTCCCACAGTGTATGAGCCTGTGAAGCTGCAACATGGAGGATTATGGTAATACGCCCAAAGCCTTTCAGGTTCCTTACATAATATTAAAAGTTGATTTTAGAAAGAAGGAAGCCATGTATAAACAAATATAAGAAGTTACCACAGTCCAAGGTGCTGGATCTAAAGTAAGTGTCCCTGGTTTATCATGTTTGATTATCTGGTAGACTTCCTTTCATGAGGAATAAAGGAGAGGGGGGGGATTTTGAGCAAACAATAAAGCACACCCAACAAGAAAACAGTGCAAATCTTTGTTTTTTTTTTTTTGTCATTTACTGACATTGGAATTTTTTTTCACTTCAGAGTATATGGCCATATGGGATATTAATACCATCAGCCTAGAAAGTACAAACTATTATGCACTAGGAACTTTACAACAGATTTTTTGTGTCAAACTATGTTAAAGGTAGGGTGCAAGGGAAGTAGTTGCAGGATTCAGATACTGTACTATGGAGAATTGCTTTTATTTACCTTATCATTCTATATGGAGTATATGAGTTTTGCTCAATTTTTGTTGGGTATCTGAGAATTTCGTGCAAAAACATCGCAAAAAGGCGAAATGAGCAGTGTTCAACTACGTGTGACTGGTGCAGTCTATTGACATAGAGCACACACAGCTAATAGTCAATCAGAAGGCATTTACCACTGCACATACACCGGACATAAATCTGACTGGTGGAAACTGCTCAAAATCCTGCCTAATGATAAATCTCCCCCATAGTTTTAGAGATCAGTGTATTCTTATAACGTTTCCCCATTATTTTCTTATTTAGAATTTTGTTCTACTATTTTCTTTTGTTGCACTATAAATGTACTCATGTTGTCGTTCGTGCTAAGAATGGCCTGCCTCCTGGCTATAATCCACTTAAGCTGGGAGGAATCATAAAGTCTTATGATCTCATGACCGAGGAGAGAGCAGGACAAAGATTCAGACTGTGCGTTGAGATTATTTTGTCTAAATGAATTCTTACAGTGGATAATCTATAACTGTCCAATATAATTAAAACAAATGAATAACTTGATTTTTGTTCTCTTCCAGAGCTAACATTACAGATGAATTTACTGGAACTGATTCTCAAATTGAGCAGAAGGAGTCTTCAACCAGCAAACCTATTCCTAGATTTTTATAAGAATGGGACTTTTTTTTTGCATTAGGCAAGGCTGATATAGGAAAAAGAGGGATACATGATGAACAAACCTTCCATTGCTTGATAAAACTGATGTAAATTTTCTACCCTACACTGTAGTTATCCTGTACATGGTTTTTTAGAACATAGGACTTTATGCATGGCATTTCTTTTGATTGCATTAGTGTTGTCTGTGAACTGCCAGTATTATGGACAATGTCATACGTCTGAGAAAATGGATGTCTGAACAAACTCAATACATGTGTGCTATAAAAATACAGAAGTGTGATGAAAGGGGTTTTCCCCAAAAACTAAGTCATCGCTCCGCAGATAAATAGAGGGACCGAAGGACCCTCGTTTTCGTGATTGTGGGGGTCTCAGCTAACTACTCCCACTGTCAGTAAGTTAGGCCCTATCCGACGAATAGGGCCTAACCTTTCTTCATGGAAACCCCTTTAGGCCTGAGGTTAGGTAAAAACAACATAAAAGTTGTAGAGAGAGTCCCATCCGTTTAGGTAGAAGCCAAGTTTCTTTTTTTTGTTGCCATGGATTACATGTTTCTTATACTTTAGCCATTAAGTAATATTATATTTTTGTTATATTTATTTTTCCAGGGGTCTTCTCACAGATGAACATACTAAATTCTTGAATGTCTGATGGTGTAAATATTATATACCTTGACTTTATTATTATGTTCAATGTTTACAATCCTGAAGGCTTTTCTTACGTAGTAACATTCGCATTGCTTTTGTTTAATCTGAAGTTCTACAGAAAAGGCACTTATAACTTATATCTCTTCTCCCTATAGGTGCGAAGGTTTGCTCATATTAAATTATGCACGACCCGTCTTTTCCACAGGAAACCAATATTGTGGCAGGGTTAATAAAGTCAAGTCTACACATGTATGCTGTCTACCTAGCTTTTATACTCCTGCTAAATAAATAAAGGAACACTAAAATTTCTTATTACGAGAATCTCAACAAAATGAAATCTTTCCCCATTTAACAATATAAACAGAAGACAAGCCACTATAGATACTTTCTTAAAATTTGTGTGTTTACTCCTATTTGCTTATTAAAAATTGAGTTACAAAACGTTACAAATATGTCAGAAGAATTTTTTCATTATTTTCGACGGTATTACCTCTAAGTCTTTAACACATATAGTTTTGGGTTGCAAGCATTCCCCTTTTTTGATTTTCCACGTACCGTGGCTTTTGTGGAGACTTTTTCTTACAGCTAGCTTTACAGAGGAGTCAGTCTTTTTTCTTTCAGTCACTTCCTTCAAGAAAAACCCGCAAGATATGCGAGTGTTGTTTTTCTCTGCTAAAAGTGACTGAAACGAAAAAGATTTACTCCTCTGCTAAAAGCTATCTGTGAAAAGGTCCCACAAAGCCACGGTACCGTGAAAATCAAAAAAATGGGAATTGCTTTGCACCCAAACTATATTGTTTTAAGGACTTAGAGGTTATACCTCGAAAATAAATGTAAAAAATTCTTCTGACATATTGTACGTTTGGTAATCAATTTTGATAAGAAATCGATAAAAACAAAATTTTAAAAAGTTCATCTATAGTGCTTCGTCCTTCTGAGTTTAGCTGCTAACTGAGTCTGCATTTAGGAGTCATATAGCTGTTCCAAGATCTTTGCAAACTTCTTGTGCCTAATAACATTGTGTAGAAAAGAATCTTCCATTTACAAAACTAAATATGATCATGAAAGTGCACAAATGAATCTTCCATGCGTCCGGTTTGGAATGATGCAAAAATCAGTAAATTTCGGGCTGATCCGCCCTCAAGCCGAGGCGCATGTCAAGGAGTGAGGGGAGGCGCCGCGGGACATGTTCACGAGGAGGGGAGGCCCGCCGACTGGGGACATGTCACGAGTGAGGAGGCCGCAGCGGGGACAACTTGTTTAACCTCCTAATAGAAAATAGTTCCAAAATCGATATAGCTACTTGTGCATAATGGTATCCTGTGATTGTGACTGACCCAACAAGACATAAAGAGACCTGTCTTTGGGCGTCAGTGAAACCGTAAATCCAAGCCCCAAAAGGACAGTGCAAATGCATTTTCTCACCAATTCACCTACCCTTTGGAATTTTTTTTAAAACGCATGGAAATATTAAATACCACTATGCATCACTGATATTACACAGAAAAACTGCAACGGTCCTTTATCTAGGACGGTGTCACACGTCTTGCCGTTTTTCAATGCGTTTTGAAATGCGTTTTCACAGAGCTGTTGAGAGGGTAAGTGCTAATTAATTATCGTTACAAAACGCATGTGTTTAAATTGTTAATGAGTGTTAGCATTGCGGTTGACGATGCGTGTTATAAATGGAAATGTTCATCCGTGATTAATAGGCAAATCACCGTGCTCCTCAGACTGTTGTAGCTGCGTTTCCAAGTCGGCGCAATGAAAACCGCAGGTCCAAACGCAAAGTGTGAACACGCCTTAAGGCGTAGCTATTTGTACTTAAGGCTCAGGCCCACCCGTTTTTGTAATTCTGACATGTCAATCGTTTATATGGTTATAACTTTTGACCACATGTCCTGTCTCTTATTGTAACTGTTACTTTATATTCCGTGGTAAATTTTGGTGATAGTTTTTTGGCATTTATTTACAAAAAAAATCTATGAAATTTTCCATTTCGAAATTCAAAATTATTACATTTTATCAGCCAGATAGGATTACCACTACAATAAGTTCTGAATAACATTTTCCGTATGTCACGTTTACATGTTTCCCATTTTTCATTTTTGAAATGTCTGTGTTAATTATTTTGATGTCCGAGCAGCTTAATTAAAATCGATAGCGATTTTCCGTTTTTTCAGGAATTGACTCTTTTGGGGATCAATACGTTTTGAATGAAATCTTACTATTACTAAACATCAAAAACCCCTACAAATCAGCCCATTTTTAAAATTGCTCTGCACCCCTCAAACTCAGACAACAGCTTTTAGGAGATTGCATCACTGTGTTGTCCCCGACAGGCAGAAGTACAATCAATCCCTGCACCATCCCTCAGCTACTGTGTTGAGTCATCCACTCAGGTTGATCGTCTTGTCTGGACAGTACAGGCAGCTATTTTATGTGCACGCAGCCAGCCGGACACCCAGCTTTCTCACAGGTCCTGAATTTTATAATGTTTTTTTGAGCAAACCACTAGGATCAGGGATTAAAACATATGTTTTGCCGTCCATGTAGATACAGCCTTGTCAAGGGTATGTTTGGTTCACAATGCAAGAAAACAAATGGTAGATTTCCTTTAAGGAGAGGGCCTATGCACCTTAATAGATCTTATAGGACTGTGTCGCAGCTACGTCCTAGAATTAAATGCATTCACACACATGGTCTGGTTGCCACAGATCTGCAGTACTTGGTCCTAACACAAGCTGCTATTTTACAAAATTGACAGATTCACTTTAATGCAATGTTTCTGCATTCCTTGTTATTTTCAATGTGCACCAACATGGAGGATTAATTCCTCTACTCTTAACACTTGACACTGAACATCACGAATAATATGTATTTAGAGGAGAACGAAGAAACTGACTCCTGCCTTTCTGCTCTACAGACTAAGGATAAATTGAGACCAGTCATAGCAATGTTAAGTATCTTTGTGATCAATACCCAACTTCCAGAAATCTTCTTCTAAATGGTCTTTAAAATAAATCTAAATCTAATAACTTTCTGATCAGACCATATGTTACGGTCTTTTAGAAATCTACATATGGTGAAAGGCCTCTGTGTTCAGGGAGCAGCAGCGGGTTCGTCTGTGAGGTTTTGAAGGACCTATAAAATTTCACAAATCTAAAATTCTAAATATATGAGAATTGTAATAACTAACTACAAATACATTGGGGATCATTTAGTCATAGGCACTGTTAGTGTTTTTTTGTTATTCTGGGGGGTTTAGGACTTGTTTGATTATTTAGACGCAGGGTTCTCAACCTTTATAATGCTGTGACCCAATGGTCTAGTCCTCCATCCTTGTCCCCTCCTCACTGTCAGTAGCCCTGTGAGAACTGAGGGTCGTGGATGATTGCGATACACGGTCTTTAGCTGGCAGGCTGGTAGGGCTGTATTTCTGTATAGAAATAGAGCTCTATAGAGACCCCAGCACGAGACCTTGAATGATGTCATTCAAGGTTCCCGCAGCAACTAGTGTGTGCTGAGCACACTTGTTTAGTGCATTGAAACGCAATAAAATCGCAGCTCGACTGGCTTTAGATGACCCGCTGTGTTTTGGTCGTTCAACACCTGCTGGTGTCGGACCCACAGGCTGAGAACCGCTGTCTTAGAGGTTGATGAGATCTATCAGATCGGATCAGGCTCAACATGAAAAATTCTTGTGCGGCTAAAGTCACAAATAACAACTGTGCAAAAAAGCTGCACTATAAGAGAAAAATAAAAGATACCTAAAGACCCCCAATGCGTTTTTTTATTCATCTGAAGGGTTAAAACAGGAACTCTGAAGAAGCATAAAGAGGCACTGCAATCATGTAAAGCCCACACTTGCCCTGTACTCCGATCCACCCAGCAGAAGGAGATAGAGGGTAAGTAGCTTTGAGTGCTGTGAGAAATCTTTAAAGGAAATGCATCTAACGGATGTAAGGATAGCCCTTTTAGGGTAATCCTTCTACTCCCTCTATCTTTTCTAATCTTTAATCAGGGTAATACACGATTTTCTGAAGAGGCTACCGTGGAGTGGAGTACCTGAGCTGAGGCTACACAGGTGCCCCAGTAGCCTCTTTGATCCTCCTACCAGACATCTTCAGCGCGCCGCTATGAGGATATTACCAAATAGCAGTGCAGATCCAGCTTTAGGATCCCAAAATCACCTTTTCTTTTCATAGCTTTGCAGCAGTTTTTTTTATTATTGAGTCATTAGGAGGCATAAAATATTTGGGGGGTATTATAATTGGCAGGCTCTGTGCAAATTTCATGTCTGCTTTGGAACTCCTTACCTGTCAGGTTTATTAAAGTCGCTTTGGCCCTTTAATAATACCACAGAGTGCCTGAGATTTATTTATATTTAATAATAATCACAAGTAAGATTAAACAAGAGTAAACAAACTATTTTTGAGCGGTGGGAAAGGCCCTTGTTATAGGCCACTTTTTACAGAAGAAGTCAAGAAAAAACATAAGACTATATATTATAGCAGTCACACTACACTAGAGATGTGAGAAGTAGGTAGCCTGTGTCAGAGATGTGAGGCAGAGCTACTTTGTATTCAAGCTGAATAAAATGTACGAATAACCAACAAAGCTAATGCTGTGTTTCCTGTATAACGCCTTGACGTAGATTACTACATGTTGGGATGGGCAGCTGTAATGTGCGACATGATGAAGTGCTGATAAACAGGCGTGCGTCTATAATCTCTTCATTTCACAGCTTAAAACCTCTAAATTGCTGTAAAATTACATCTTTCATCGCTGTGTCCTGGAAGAGTATGTTGCTCATGATTGACTACTGTAAGTGAAGACTGAGGTTTTCTTTGCTGAAATTCTTTTGTGTTATTCCCGCCTTTTCTAGGAAGGGCTGGGTTTGATCTAAACATTAGTAATGTATAATATCATTGTAACAATGATCAGTTTTGTACTGCAAGTGCAGATTCACTGGGAACTTCTTGGACTACCTGCACACAGACTTTCAAAAAGTATACAGTCACGGCGGGTTAAGTAAAGAACCAATTCTGCAGGTTTATTCTAGTTAAATTGTTTGTAAGTCAGGACAGTCGAGTGAACTCCAGACTACATACATAATTTTTTTCACCTTGTTACAATTGTTTTCAATAAGGATTTCAATAAACGTCATTGCAGACACCATACAGCTGATCATTGCAGCCTGGGAAAGTAAATTACCAGCATCCAGAGAGCTTCATCTGAGGTCTAAGTGGTCTGTCGTCTCGTAGTGTATGAGTATCAGTAGAAAAAACTGTTCTTGGACATGCTCTATTGTGTAACTGGTCACACATACTTAATATAATGGCTGTGGGCACGATCCATTAACAAATATTGCAATTATGCAGTCCTGTACCAAAATAACGGAAGGGATGCAGCCGCCTTTTCACTGTCATGTGCATCTGACCTTAGTGCATATTCAGTGCCTTTAATGTTGAGTTGGAATATTATGAATATTTCTACTCCCTGTCCCCAGTGAGTAGCAGCAGCCACATATCCCCAGTGTCACGCCAGCCAGCCACCTGTCCCCCAGATATAGCCAGCAGCCATTGCCCCCAGTATGTATCCAGTTACGCCCTTGCCCCAATTATAGCCAGCTAGCCCCGCCCCCTAGTATATGAGCCAGCTAGCCCCTGCCCCCTAGTATATAGCAGCTAGCCCCAGCCCCTCTATATAGCCAGCTACCCGCCCCTAGTATAGCCAGCTAGCACTGCCCCCTAGTATATAGCCAGCTAGCCCTGACCCCTAGTATATAGCCAGCTAGCCCCTGCCCCCTAGTATACTAGCCAGCTAGCCCCCACCCCTTCCAGTAATAGCCCATTCAAACCCTATATAACCTGCAGCTCCCCATTGTGTAAGAATTATGGCACCTGCACAGTGTAATGGCTTGTAAATCTGCAGCACTGGAGATTTATCCTGCTTGATTTTGATGGTATATTCCCTTTGTTGGATCTCCTAGAAGTAAGTAATGCATACCTCCGCGTGGCAGATTGAGATTGATTGAAAATCGTGTGTAGATGCATATTATTTTTTAAGTCTTGTACCCATATTCGAATCCAAACACACAATGTAACTTGGTGGCACCCTGTCTATTGGCCTTGGGTGGTTAATCAACATTCATTAGATGAGTTTTAGATTATTAGATTAGTTGTGTTATTGGTGTTTTTTTTTTTTTTTTTTGGTATTTAAATTTTTCTTATTTTTATTTCTTGCAGGCTCTAGAACAGAGAATCCCGAAGAGCAGCGAATGAGGATGAGAAGATAGTCCTGGAGCAGGACCAAAAGTTATAGACCAACAAAGTACCTTAGAGAAAGCTGGAGTTTCTGGATTTTATGTTACAAAACCCTCAGTAATTCTATGTCCTTCTTCTTAAGAAAAAAATATATTTTAGTATATTTACTCATAAAGCTACATGGCACCATATAACAATCTGTGTTAGACAAGGTCTTTAAATGACCAGCCAAACTGTGCACACTGATAGCTGCACGTGCAGAAGTCAGTTCTCACTGATCTTAAAGGGAACCTGTCAGTTTACTTAGGACACTAACCTAACTGAAAGGGAACCCGTCACCACTATTTTCACAAATGCAGGTAGGGCAGTTCCTATAGAGCTCTAGTAACTATCATGACACCCTGTTTTAGCTAAAAATTTTTCCCCTCAGATCCCCATAAAAAAGAGTATAATCTTGCCTGGTATCTATGCAGCTTTGGAGCGAGTCATGGGGGGTGTGGCGCTAATGTCATGTGACCAGGTGTGACATCTATCAAAGGTCCTTGAGCCCTTAATATGAAACATAACCCATGTAAATATCTGACCACTTAAAAACCCATCACAGCAGCTCCAGGACTTCTACTCCTCTGCATGCAGCCTGCAGTGATTTCAGTGATAAAATATGCTGTGATGTCATGAATATATGCTAGTGTACACGTTCCTAATGCTACAAAAGCTATAGGACCTGTGATAATGTCACCCCTGGTACATGACATTATAGCTGCATCGAGATAGGGATGGGAGGAGGAGGGTTCGCCCGAGGAGGCCACGCCCACCTGGACTCCATGTAGCCTTGTTAGTTTACCAGGTAAAACTATAAAGTTGAATATTGGGAAATCTCAGGGCATAATTTTTAGCTACAAGCAGGGTGTCAAATTGTTATTAGAGCTCTACTAGGAACCTGTCCTACCTGTATTGTGAAATAGTGGTGCAGGGTTCCCTTGAAGGTCTCAACAGAGTCTGGTTAGTGTCCCAAATCACCCTGTATTATATCTATCTAGCCACACAAAAAAAAAAGTTAATACTTTTTTTTTTCTCCAATCAGGTAATTTTTTTTTTTTTTTCTTGTGAAAACGGACATTTTATTCTAGCCATGGATGTGCATTGTAAAAAGGCCATAATCAATACAGCCTCATAAAAGCCTAGGTCTCAACATTCATGATGTACTGCATTCCAGAAAAAAAAAATTCTACTTAACTCCGTCCTGACTCTAGGCATTTCCCGGTCGTTCAGTGAAGTCCTCTTGGGACACCTGCCTTTAACGCAGGGCTGGGTAGTGGTGCATGTGCAATGAAGCTTGGTTTAACTACACCAAATGGGTGCGCAGAGTAAGTCTGATATCCTCTCTCTAAATGTTTTTTATTTTAAAGGAATCTCGGATCTACTATTAAGGTGAATCCGGTGGCAGGTTCCCTAATAAATGCCATTTGAGCCCTTTTTAGGCTAATCCTTCAGTGCCCAGTAAGTTTGTAAATCTTTTATGCCTATATGCAAATTAGTTGAAGAGTGAAAGATTAGTGGAGTAGCCGGAGCTAGCCGAATCACTGGGTACTCATCCATGGCCTGCATAGAGTAGTATGCAGAGCCGGCTGAAGACCGTATAGTGTGCGCAGGTACCAGGATCGTGCGTGCAAAGATGTAGTAGGGGGCTGAAAGAGGCTATTGGGCGTGGAGTAGACTCACCGTGTAGCTTAGCTAGCCCCGACTCCAAGCCCCATACACCATCTTCATTATAAGGGCAATAAAAGATTTACAAACTTACCGACAGAACGATTAGCCCTAAAAAGGGCTGCAATGGCATTTATTGAGAAACCTGCCATGGATCTACCTTAATAGGTAGATGGAATGGTAGGTTTCCTTTAGCGGCCACAGAAGGTTATGATAGAGGGGGATTTGGACACTTAACCACAAATCCATAAGGTGTGGTTGGTTTAGTGTGAAAATCCCCCAGACTGGTCCCTTGAATATTGAAGGTCACTCCTTCATTTCCATGCAACCACTTGAATATATCTTTTGTGGAATCTTGTTATTTAAGGTAGTGAGGTAGAAAAGGAATCTCCTCTTTCATACTGCCTTCAGCACACAATACTGATGCACAAAGATTGCTGCTACATTTGATATGTATCTGCCACTTAATATTGATGTGCAGTCAGAAATAAAGACCTTTGGCAAGGCCTGCGGTTCCTATTCTCTTAACTGCCAAATTAACTGCAGCACTTTTGAATCACTAGAATTTGCCTATAGAATCGCGCTCTGTCCAGGTCCAACCTATTTTCACCTTAAAGAAAATCTACCGTCACAATCCCAGACGACATTACTTATAGTTCCAGGCTCTGTGACCAGTGTTGCACTAGCATTTACCAGTAAGAGTAAATCATAGGAGTATTATTAACTCTTCTGGTAAAATGCTAATGTGACGTCTCGAGAAAAGACCTACCATCTTTGTAACCTTGTACCGTTTATAATGTTAAAAGATGGCTTATATTACAGCCAGGATTTTCTTGCTTTAATAGCAAATTGAGGCAATGGTAATGTTACAATGCATTAACAAACGGGTGCACAAAAATCATAAACCTACAGACGTGGCTGTGTAGAGAGAGAGGAGAAAACCCACCGGCAAATTTATCCATATCAGAGGTTTTTTTGAGGAGTAACATTGCCTGTACAAGCATAATGAGACCTTTGAAACATCACTGTAGTCAATCTTTTATATTTGTTATTCCATGGCCTCCATCCTTCTAAAATTATGCTAACTTATCTAACATGCTAATGGAGCCAGACGGCTATTGGCCACTTACCAGAGCCTCTCCATGTTTGTAGCTTCCCGGGCTGATAGACTGTTCTACCACCGTCCCCCCTTTGCTCCTGTTGATATTCCCACAGTGTATGAGCCTGTGAAGCTGCAACATGGGGATTATGGAATACGCCCAAAGCCTTTCAGCGTTCCTTACATAATATTAAAAGTTGATTTTAGAAGACGGAGCCATGTATAACAAATATAAGAAGATTACCACAGTCCAAGGTGCTGGATCTACTAAAGTAAGTGTCCCCTGGTTTATTCATGTTTGATTATCTTGGTAGACTTCCTTTCATGAGGAATAAAGGAGAGGTGGATTTTGCAAGCAAACAATAAAAGGCACACCCAACAAGAAAACCAGTGCAAATCTGTTTTTTTTTTTTTTTTGTCATTTACGGCTATTGGAATTTTTTTTCTACTTAGAGTATATGGCATATGGGATATAATACCATCACTAGAAATACAACTTATTATGCACTAGGAACTTTACACAGATTTTTCTGTGTCAAACTATGTCTAAAGGTAGGGTGCAAGGAGTAGTTGCAGGATTCAGATATGTACTATGGAGAGATTGCTTTTCCCATTTATCCTTATCATTCTATATGGAGTATATGAGTGTTTTTGCTCAATTTTATGTTGAGGTACTGAGAATTTCGTGCAAAAACATCGCAAAACGGCAGAAATTGAGCAGGATGTTCAACAGTACGTTGACTGGTGAGTCTATTGACATAGAGCACACACAGCTAAAGTCACATCAGAAGGCATTTACCACTGCACAACACACCGGACAAATCTGACTGGTGGAAACTGCTCAAAATCCTGCCTAATGATAAATCTCCCCCAAGTTTTAGAGATCAGTGTATTCTTTTAATACGTTTCCCCATTATTTTCTATTAGATTTGCTTTCTACTATTTTCCTTTTGTTGCACTTATAAATGTCTACTCATGTGTCAGTTGTGTTGCTAAGAATGGCCTGCCTCCTGGCTATAATCCACTAAGCTGGGAGACATCAATAAGGTTCTTATGATACTCATGACCGAGGACAGAGCAGGACAAAGATTCAGACTGTGCTTTGAGATTATTTTGTCTAAATGAATTCTACTGTGGATAATCCTATAACTGATCAATTAATAAAACAAATGAATAACTTGATTTTTTGTTCTCTTCCAGAGCTAACATTACAGATGAATTTACTGTGAACTGATTCTCAAATTGCAGCAGAAGGAGTCTTCAACCAGCAACACTATTCCTAGAATTTTATAAAGAATGGGACTTTTTTTTTGCATTAGGTCAGGCTGACTATAGGAAAAAGAGGTGACATGATTGAAACCTTCCATTGCTTTGAAAAACTGATGTAAATATTTCTATCCCTACACTTATAGTTATCCGTACATGTTTTTTAGAACATAGGACTTTATTCATGGCTTCTTTTGATTGCATTAGTTGTTCTGTGACGGCCAGTATTTAATGACAATGTCATACGTCTGGAAAAATGATGTCTGAACAAATCAATACAATGCTGTCTATAAATACAGAAGTGTGATGAAAGGGTTTTCCCACCAAAACTAAGTCATCGCTCCGCCAGATAAATGAGTGGACCGAAGGACCCCTCGTTTTCGTGATTTGTGGGGTCTCAGCACTAATACCCCACTGATCCAGTAAGTTAGGCCCTATCCCGAGATAGGGCCTAACCTTTCTTCATGGCAACCCCTTTAGGCCTGAGGTTAGGTAAAAACCATAAAGTTGTAGAAGGCTCCATCGTTTGGTAGAAAGCCAAGATTTCTTTTTTTTTTGTTGCCATGGATTACATGTTTCTTATACTTTAGCCATGTAAGTATAAATTATTGTTATTATTTTATTTTTTTCCAGGTGTCTTCTCACAGAAGCACTACTAATCTTTGAATGTCTGATGGTGTAACTATTTATTACCTATGACTTTATTAATTATGTTCACATGTTCTTACAATCCTGAAGGCTTTTTTACGTAGTAAACTTCGCATTGCTTTTGTTTAATCTGAAGTTCTTACAGAAAAGGACTATAACTTTATACTCTCTATTCTCCCTACAGCGCTGCGGGTTGTATGCCATATCTAAATATATGACACTGGCCGCTTTTCCACAGGAAAAACCATTTGTGGCAGACGTAGATAAAAAGGTCAGTACACCAGTAGGCTGTTACCTAGCTCTTATTTACCGCTGCCTCAAATAAATCAAAGGGACACTAACAAATTTCTTATTGAGCATGAATCCACAAAATGAAATATTCCCATTTAACAAAACATAAATATGATCATGAAAGTCAAATGAATATTCCATGTATTATCATGTCTCAGGACGTTTGGGGGAATGCATGCACAAAATCATGTTAAAAGTTCGAGCTGAGGAGGTCATGCTTCAACGAGTGAGGGGAAGGCCGCAGCGGGGACATGTTTTAATACCTCCTAATTAGAAAATATTTCCCAAAGCGATTAGGATATTGTGCACTAAGTGGTATCCTTGTTTGTATGGACCCAAAGAATAAAGTAAGGACCTGTCCATTTGGGGTACAGTGGAACGCCGTAAAATCCAAGCCCCAACAAGGACAAAACAGTTAGCCAAAAAGCAACATTGTCTCACCATTTCACTACATTGTTTGCCACAAGCATGGAATATTAAATACAACCTGCATACTATATCACACAGAAAATTTCTTTTTTTTTCTATTCTTTTTTTTTTATTCTTTATTCAACCACTTTAAGTCCGTCAGGACGCAGTTCACACGTGCGTTTTCATTGCGTTTGAAAACCGCAGTTACCAGAGCCTGTTTGAGAGGTAATGTGCCCTAATTACATTACCGTTAAACAAAACGTATGTGTTTAACCAACATTGTAATGAGTGTTAACACATTGCGATTTACGATGCGTTTTATAAATGGAAATGTTATCTATCCCGTGATGTAAATAAGGGCAGCTCCACCTCTCCTCAGATGTTGTTCTAGCGTTTCAACGGCAATGGCAACACCGCAGGTCAAAACGCCAACGTCGGAACACGGCCCTTAAGGACGACTAGCCATTTGTAGCTTAAGGCTCCGCCGGTTTCCTGTATTCGGACATGACCCATCGTTTTATACTCGGTCACATAAACTTTTGAACACCATGCATTACTTTATTTTCTGTTACTTTATATTCGTGGTAATTTTGACTGCTACGCTTTGCATTTATTTACCAAAAAAAATTAGGCAATTTCCATATTTCGAAATTCACAAATTTTAAATTTTAAGGCACAGTCTACTTTACATTTGTCCCTCACTATTTGAATGTCTGGTTAATTTAGTTGATGTCGAGAGCTAAAAATCAGAATAAGCGATTCCGTTTGTCAGAATTGACTCTTATGGAGAGCATAAATACATGTTTGATGAAATCTTACATATTTAACATCAAAACCCCTACATATCAAGGACCATTTTAAACTCGAGAACCCTACTAAAACATCAGAAAAAGCTTTAGGAAGTTGTAACACCCTTGATAAATAAAAAATGAAGGGAAAATAGTTGCCGCCACTAGATGTCTTTTAAATGTTGACTTTTGGAAATTTTTATTGATACAGGCCATCTAACAGGCACTGCTTCAGGCAGCCCTGGGGTCTTGATCGGACCTCAGGGACTTGCAGGGGAATGATAAGTGCCCCCCAAAGACTGCGCGGGGGAGCCCAAAGGCAGTGTAATTGCGGGTCACGGAAGTGGCATTTAATGGGTTTAAACACCCTTGATCAGAGCTACTCGACCGCTGGTGTTACACTGGGGTGTCGGCTGTTAGTTATGCCTGTTCAGCTCAGATCTCAGTGAACCAGCACTCAGCTCGCCGATCCGATAATATTACATTTGCAGTACATTCATTTCAACTTTATTGACTAAAAAGAATCACCTTAGGCATGTGACCACGGTCCAAGGCCTTTGGAAATGAGTCAAAAACTCGACAACAAAAACGTGACGCGGCCTTGAGGGTGGCCCCACATGTTCAGTTTTTCAGATGCTGTTTTATGTCCGTACCAGGAGTGAAAAAAGAGGGAAGAGTAACTCTTCTCCAATGATTAACTCCTTATCATATGATCACACACCTGCTTTTGGCTCAACCAAACTCATGACTCGCAGTGTCCGCTCGTTGTTTGTAGCGGCGCCCCCCTAATATTATAAAACGTTAGTTAACAAAGGACTCGCGACCGACCGGCCGGGCACGCTTACCGGGGGGTTCGCTGCTACCAATTGCGCCCTCGGGATCAGGCCGGCGCCCGGTGGATGACGTGTATCACACGACACTCTTCCTCCAGGAAGCCCGGTCCCTGCGCTCTCTGTGACACGGGAGGCACGCGCTTGTACGATCATGAGCATGAGCAGCAGCTCAGATGCCTTACATACACAGTGTACCAAACACTATGAGAGTTGCACTGCGTGTAACCTCGTAAACGAGCTTCCACAAATTGATACAGAAAAACACTGCGTTCAAGCTAGCAGATGTGCAGTCAACTGTAAAAAAACAATAAAGGTTATTTTAAACAATAAAAATAATAACATAAAAGAAACGTGAAATCCACGGTCCCCAGCAAACACCACATATTCCGTACACAAGTAATAACAAGTATAAAAACACTTAATCCCCAGAAAAAAAACCATACTTACAGTGTTATCGCGCTCCATCACAATCTGTAACAATATAAGGTCATGTTAATATAATTGAGACCCGCGATCGTTTAGACCGTGGTTGTTAACCCCTTGATTAAATCAAAATGAAGGTGAAAATTTTTGCGCACTATATGTCTCTTTATATGTTGGCTTATGGACATTTTTATTGATTACAGGCCATCTAACAGGCACTGCCTTCAGGCAGCCCTGGGGTCTTGATCGGACCTCAGGGCTGCCAGGGGAATGATCAGTGCCCCCCAAAGACTGCGCGGGGGAGCCCCAAAGGCAGTTTAATTGCCGTGGTCACGCTGACCGTGGCATTTAATGGGTTAAACACCCTGGATCAGAGCCTACTCTGACCACTGGTGTTACACTGGGGTGTCGGCTGTTAGTTATGCCTGTTCAGCTCAGATCTCCAGCTGAACCAGCATCAGCTCTGATTCCGATAAATCATTACATTTGCAGTTAAATTTCATTTCCACTTTATTTGCTAAAAAGCAATGTAACATCAGCATGTTATCACGGTTCAGGCCTTTGGAATGCGTCAAAAACTCAACAAAAAACGTGACACGGCCTGAGGGTGCGTCCACATGTTCAGTTTTTCAGATGCTGTTTTTGATGTCCATACCAGGAGTGAAAATAGAGGGAAGAGTAACTCTTCTCAATGATAATCCTTGCTCGTTATGATCCACACCTGCTTTTGGCTTCAAAAACTGCTTTTGGCTTCAAAAACTCATGACCGCGGCGTGTTAGAGGCATTTAAAATTAGTTAAAAGTGAATCGGACCCCCCACCAAATGCTCCTTGGAAACTCATCCAAAGGTAGAAGATTTGTTGCACCTTGCTCGGGCTTGAAACAAAACAGATGATAAAGATATTTGGCTTTCTGAATACAGGGGCGTTACTAGCAGAGGATGGGCCCCAAAGCAGCCTTCTGAATGAAACCCCCTTCCCGCTTAAAAAAAAAATATATATATGTGGGTATATACACTCACCGGCCACTTTATTAGGTACACCTGTCCAACTGCTTGTTAACACTTAATTTCTAATCACATGGTCAAGACAATCTCCTGCAGTTCAAACCGAGCATCAGTATGGGAGCATCTCTGAACGCACAGTACGTCGAACTTTGAGGCAGATGGACTACAGCAGCAAAAGACCACACCGGGTGCCACTCCTTTCAGCTAAGAACAGGAAACTGAGGCTACAATTTGCACAAGCTCATCGAAATTGGACAGTAGAAGATTGGAAAAACGTTGCCTGGTCTGATGAGTCCCCACTAAAATGAAAGTTTTTTTACAGTGCATCTCATCTTGCAAAAAATAAGCCCTTATTTGTCTAAATGTGCTTAAAAAATAAATAAAGATTGTATAGCCTATTCCCAACATGCGTTGTTATAGAACGGTGCAGCGGGTAGTGACTTTCCAACACAGTTCAGACACAGTGATCGGGGCAAGGAGGCGGCTGTTCCTGACAGCCATCCATCCTGACCGATGGACCAGAAGGGTTACGTCCCCCCCACATGATCGCTGCTATTGGCTCATCAATTCAGAGTAGCCAATAGCAACGAATTTACTTATGACGTCAGTAATACCGGTCACCATGTTTGTAGACATGGTGATCAGGGCAGGGTGGCGGCTGTTCCTGACAGCCACCAATTTTGCCTTGTGGTCCAGAGGGGTTTTGTTGCCCCCCTCTGTCCATGTTTGCCTTCATGATCGCTGCTACTAGTTCATCAATGCAGATCAGCCAATAGCAGCAAATTTACTTATGACGTCAGTAATACCAGTCACCATGTCTGTAGACATGGTGATCAGGGCAGGGTGGCGGCTGTTCCTGACGGCCACCAATTTTGCCTTGTGGTCCAGAGGGGTTTTGTTACCCCCCTCTGTCCATGTTTGCCGCTATTGGCTGGTCGATTTGCTCCAGCCAAAAGCAGCAATATTCGTCACAATGGCCATCGCTAGGGTGAATAAGAGCAACACTTGATCTAATGAATCCATAGGAGGTGAGGGGGCTGTATATCAAACAACCATGAGGGGTTATTTAGTATGATAAACTAGGGAATATTTTAGAGAACAGTAGCGTGTTTTATTTTCTGAATATTTAATGCCGCCACGTTAGTTCACTGCCAGGGACTTACTGAAACCTGGAGTCGACTCTGAGTGTATTGGTAATGCAAAAAAACATAGCATTCAGAAAACAAAAAAACATAATTCTGCTCCAGGTGTCCCTGGGGAGAGTATTTTTCCTCTCAGTTCCCATTTAGTAACTTTTTTGGCCCATAGCAACCATGGTTCCCAGCACTGAGGGGCTGAACCTGCCTCCTGTGACATCATCACCAGCACGTGCTGCTAGCCAATAAGACCACAGCTTGTGTATTATAGACACGCCCACACAGGTAACTATGGAACTTGTAGCTAAGAGGCTGAATAATGTGAAAATGTGAAGGTTTATTCAATCACAAGAAAAGTTTCAGTATCATAACTTTTGCAACTAGAGAAGAGTGAACACCGATACAAGTCATAGGGGGCACGGAGATAATGTACCCCCACCAGATTAAATGGTAGCATCTACCAAAACGTAGAAAGCATAAAATAACACTTTATTAGATAAATTAAAAACAAATCCATTTAAAAAGACACAGAACAAGAGTCCACCAATGGTGCTTAAATATAATATACATAATAAATAGATTGTAACTATCACTGTATAGAGTATATAAGTCTAGTCCCCAAACCACCAGGGTATTGCTTACAAACAAATAGTCTACAGAACCAGTCAGGTATGGGCAATCCGTTCTGAAATGAATACGTTTCTGATGAACTGCCGTTGTGACCCCAGTTCCGTCCCTGGACGCCTGGCTTTGCCTTGATGTGATCTCATGTGCTGCCTGTCTCGTACCTCGCTTAGCACCGCAGAACAAGAGTCGTGCCTGGGGGGGCGACCTGGTGTGGACCACGCCGCAGCAAGTCCAACCCACGTTAGCAGGGGCTCTGTGACAAACTGGGTGCCACTTAGACTCTGGCTCCCAGGTGTGGCCATACCGTTGGTTCACTACCCTGAACCCTGACATCCTTTCGCTTGCATAATAATAAACATTGTAGCTACACACAGTAGTATGGAAAGAAATCTATATGGGATTGGATGCAGTTTAATGATGATGAAGAACAGATGATATACTGATTTACCAGATAGATTATATTGTCTAGATGCATATAAAGTAAGATTGTATATAGATAGGCTGATAGATGTATAGAAGATAGATGTGAGAGAGTACAGTAGAACAGAGACTAGCATATCGATTGATTGATTGATTGATCTTGATGGATGCTAGATGGATAGTATAATGATATAATATAGTAGATAATAAATAGAGATATTAATAGGTAACTGCAAGATTATAGATACATAGACACAACAGTGATACTAAATGGTTAGATATAACAGTTAAAAGAAAGGTAGCAGCACTCCCAAAAATGCAAAAGTTCCAAAAGGGTGAGGTTTATGAAACAGGGAGACGTTTCGGTGTGAACCACCTTCATCAAGCTTGATGTAATTTTTGCATTTTGGAGTGCTGCTACCTTTTTTTTTAACTTTCTTAACTGAGAGGGATCCTGCCGATGTAGGAAGGCTCTGCACCCCCTCTATAGGTGTTTTCTAAGGAATAAAAAGAGCAATAATCCCTCTTGCCACACAATGTCAACATGCAGGGGGGGGGGGGGGCCCTTTAGACAAGGGGCCTGGGTCAAATCTCATTGCTGCACCCTAACGCTGCACTGCCTGGATAGTTAATACTGCAGTAGAAACACAAAAAAAGGTATCCAGCCGGAAAGGTTCGGGTGTAACACACTTGACCCTGCTTAGAGAGGTGTGTATAGATCTTGACTTGCAGGGAGCTATACAAAATCACTTTGCTGATTCGTACATAAGTTCATGCAGGTGAGATTCCCATTCATGGGGAAGGATGAGGGTTCGGAGGGGCGGGGATTAAAGAACGTGTATACTCCTGGCGGCTGCTAGGTGACCGCTATGGGCTGGGTACTGAATGGGTTAAGCCTCCGGTCTAACGTCCTAACCTTGGAGCTGTCACTTTAAGGTTGCAGGATCTGTCAGCCCAGTCCGTCCCCCTGGAGCACAGCGAGCCACACCGGCAGGGGAAACCACCCATAAGCAGGTGACCGGATTCGCACGCTGGGGGTGATGCACACACAGGACAGTGAGGAGGGCACGTCCTGGACACGGTCGCTGATGCCCGGGGCACTGTGTTGCCCTCGGGTAGCCATGTCCTGCAGCATAACATACTTAAACAGCGCTTATCTGGACAATCGCTCTCATCCCGGATTATGGTCCTCCATGAAGCTGTATCAGCTTACTCAGGCTGTGGATCATAGAGGCCTGTACACACTAGACTTTAATTGGCTAGGAGGAGGTAATGCAAGTGGTGACAATGGCAATGTGTGTAAGTGATACCCAGCAGGGACAGATCAGGAGGAAATGGGGATATAAGTATCATCAATAAAAGGATGGTACTGTTACAAATAACCTATTGTATGAAGGATGTCTTATCTGATTGTAATGAATGCAAGGTTAATAAGATGTGTCAAATTGGGCCACTATGAGCTTGAGAAAAGAAGGTTCCTTGGGAAGAGAACATATGTTCATAGAACCCATGAGTAATTGTTTCACGGTACTTACATTCATTTGTATGTGTGAATTATAGTCCTGTATTGTCGGAAGCAATTGTCCAATTTTACTAATAACAGCAACGAGGAACCTGTGATGTGTTTTTGGCATTATCCCATCAGAGCATTAGCCTACAGAGTGGTCATATACAGGTCTATAAAGTCACATTCAAAGGCCAGAAGCTCTTAAGTGTTAACCCTCTGGGCTACTTAAGATGGCATTACTTGTGGAGACTGCAGCTATTAATGTGATAGGAGTTATATGAATCCCATTCAATGCTGGTGAAAAGCACCTTGGTGTAAAATAAAAATGCCCGGATGCAGAATCCTGAGATGATGATAATCCCCCTGTATAAGTTCCGTCCGCCCACTTGGTTCTTTTGTTTTTACTCCTGAGCAATGCTATCCAATTCCACACTTTTTTTTAAATCTCGTTATTTTTTCCAACAATATTTAAAAACTTTTACATAAGATAGAACCAGTCAAATATAGTTAAGTTTGTTAGATAAGCAGCCTGTATCATATTTACTATCCCAACAAAGGGATCTATTTCTATTCTAATCTTTTTTTTTTTTAAGTACAAGTTCCTGACTTTTCGTCCGATATAAGTACATACCAAACACCAATTCACAAGATCAAGTCTAGAGGTTTTGGGCTTTTTGTCATCTTTACAACACATGACTATGTCACATGAGTTCATTTCATAATGGCTTGGGAATTATCACCGGCATACAATGTAACCGTAATGGTGGACTAAAATTGGAATTATATAGCATTCTATAAGGAACCTCTAGCAAAATAAGTCCACCACACTGGAACCAACGACACCAAAAGTCTGCCAGCCACACTCACACTTGGGGGACATTTACTATGCCATTTCACCAGTTTGTGTGGTCTTTCACCGCATCTTCTGCTCTCCTACCTATTGAATTAGCTGTCGGGACAGAAAAAATGACTTTTCCGTTGCTCCGACTCTTCTCCGAAAAGGGGTGGCTTTGGCGAATGGAAACTCAGTACAACCAATTAATATGGTGTCACAAGCCCATTTTTGGGCGCTGTAAACTGGCGGGAAGTAGACCAAAATAAAACTGGTCTAGCAGGACGTGGACACTTTCTGGTGTCGGGACAATTTGGTCCCAGGGACAGAAAAGTATGTCTCTGCGCCAGAAATGTCTCTGCACCAGCTCTACAATCATTAATGTGTGGTCTTCTACCGAGAGCAGGCGTAAACAAAGCCAATGCAGACACCGACACTTTAAGTAAATCCTCCCTTGCCTTTTGATTGCGTTTTGCGACTCAAAGCAAGGACTACCCCGTAATCACATGAGTTCGATTGATTTAGCACAACATGATGGAAATGTAATGTTGGCCTCTACAAGTGATCACTGGGAGAGCCTCTGGTGTTGTGTCTCAAAATCAACATGTGAACGCCCTCGGATTATTATGGTAGATTTTGGCATTGGGTGTTTTACAATTGTGTTTTTAAAATGAACTGGAGGTGTACTCGTGTAGCCTGCAGCCATGTATGTGTTCTTGATGACCCAATGTTAAATTGATGCCGTACGTTTATCTAGGTCTAGCTTCTGCAATCGTGCTGATGACTATAATGGTTTGCTGTGTCCCCCAAATCAGTAGTCATAGAATCTTGAGCATTGGTGACCGATTAAAATTAGAGATATGACTGCAGCACAGGGACTGAAATCACTTGTGTCCTAGCGGGCAAAGCATGAAAGAGATGCCTCCTGTAGATAATGAGTCCATTGAGCATACTTTTGTCCCTGGGTGGTCTGGTAAATATTTACTGTATATCATTGCATAAGGCGTTTTCGTGAATTGTACAACTCACTACATGGGTTTTTCTTCATGGATGGCTCAGATCAAATTACCCTTCTGAATATGTTTTAAATGCAATATTGATCTTAACACGTAACATAGAAAAAACGCACGCAGTAAAGCGATGGTATAAGTTCGGAATAAAAAGGGTTTTCCTTATTTCAAACATTAACTGGAGCCTGTCTGACAGAGCCGAATCCGTTCCCTGAATAATGGACCACTTTCACCAACGTCACTTAGGGGGTGGAGTGATGTGCACCACTTTAACTGCCCTCGGGCATCGATAGAGTAAGTACGTTTCACACGTGATTATGTTAGCAAGGGAATGGGAGGCTCAAAGGGGCACGCTCAGTGGGCACAAATTCCTTAAACATTTTTTTTTCCAAAAATTAGCCAGATCAGTAGATACTGTTTTTCCACTTAAGCCTACCTTGTTTATATGATGTGGACCGTCTCTGGCGTGACACACTAGTGCATTGATTGCCTTCATTTTATTAAAGTGGCATGCTCTGGGGATATGCCAAACCAGGACTCTTGCCGGCCATGGCTACTGGGAACGAGCAGTCAGTCTATGTAGACACTCCAGCGTGTGTCAACACTTCATAAAAGGTGAAAGATAAATATAGTACAGCCAAACACCACTGCGAACCGCAGAGCGTGGACTATCCATGGGAAAACATAGAGAAGCTTCATGAATGGGAGCCTGCCTGTGTAATTAAAATATCTTCTTCTAGATATCATTATTTTATTGGACAATATGTTCAGCTTTATAAATGACTTTAACAGTGGTTTTGCCCTGCACGAAATGCTCAAATTCAATTCCCTAGTCTGAGTTTAACAACATAAGATACTTTTAACCCCTTACTTTACAATTTTTACTAAATTTGATTGCTATTTTAGCTTATCACTCAGTGATGGTCCAGTGTACGTTTGTTGGGGCTGGATCTCTCTAACCAGACACTTAATATTTCTCTCTAGTGTCTGTGTGCTGACATGTGGTTGATTACAGGTACAGGTTTATATACACTTCCATTCTAACATAGAAAGTGAAAACAGAGCAGAGATGATAGGTAAGAGATTAATGCGAAGATGCATATTAACATGGCAATCCTCAGGCCATATCATACAAAAAAGCTCTCTAAATGCCTCCTCGCCTCCCCTGGTAAAAGAGAGCTACCTGCGACTGTAGCTTTCCTCTCCTCATGAGGTGTGTTTGCCGGCACAAAGTCAGTCGTGTGAGCTCAACCTGGGCGGCAGCTGACAGGTGGGCTGAAGGCAAAGAGAGCCGTGCAGGCGTACAGATAGGAGAACAATATGTCAGCCACCCTGAATCAGAGATTCCAGGGTCAGGTCAAATTGGTAACAACCAGAACTGATAGAGGACAGTCAGAATGATACTGTGAAATACGTATTTGGTGAAGACTCATCACCCCCCGTGCCATCATTGAGGGCGGCATGTCTTGTTTTAACCCACTTCCTGACAATGTGCGATTTTACATGTAAGGATGAAATTCCATATACGCAACGTTATATAGCTGTTATGGTAGGGTCGATCAACAGATCAACCAGGCCAAAGGCCCTAGGGGTCTGAAAAATACTAAAAATAAAAAAAATTAAACAAAAATTATATACAAAAACCTTAAATTCCAAAATCACCCGTCCTTTCCCTAGAAGTCATGGTATAATTATAAATAAAATGTAAAAATCATAAACTATTAGGTGATGCGCATCCGAAAATGCCAGATATATCAAAATACATGCACTGTGTGTAACCCGTCACGAAATCGTGCTCAATGTCGAACAGCCACTTTTTTGCCATTTTAAAAAATTCGTGAAAAGTGATCAAAGATCGTACCGTCCTCAAATGCTAAAAAATGACACCACCCCAGCCCGTACCCAAGTATAAAAAAGTTATTAGCTCCAAAGATGGCAAAGTAAAAAAAAAATTTTTTGTACAGGAGGTTTTCATTTTTGTAAAGGCATGAAAACATTAGAAAACCATACAAATTTGTTAGCACTTTGATCGCACCGACTCAAAGAATAAAGTATACATGCATTTGGGGGCGCATAGTGAACGCTAAACATCCAAACCCCCAAGAAAGCGCCCAAATGCCATCATTTCTCCATTTTCACTGTCATCTGGAATTTTTTTCCACTTGCCAGGACAGGCATGAATATTAAATACCATCACTAGAAGTGAAAATTTGTTACGCAGAAACAGCCCTCAGAAAAAAGCTCTGACGTGTTAAAAATGTGAAAAAGGAAATGAAAAAAACAAAAAGGGGAGGTCGTTAAGGGTTAATTTGCTTAACCGTCATACACTCCTTAAAATTATATTCTAGTTCTTTGAAGCAACCACACAGCTGATGTGGCAGCGGGTGAAATGAGTTTTGACACCCATGCTTTAGGGTGATGTGCCATGCATAATGGCATCTGATAAAATTGTTTGCTAACTTGGTTGACTTATTGGGAGACTTTTATATACGATACCTATGACCCTTTCTTCACTTGGCCATGCAAAGCTGCAGACTGTGAAATTCACATCACATTATTCCATTTCTGATTCAGTGACACAAGTTACTTATGTGATGGTCTACACTGTGACCTACACTTCTGGGGTAGTGGTAGATCTCCACTTCAGGTGTACATCACTGCAAGGCCCTCTGTTAACTGATGTCTGCGTGCCATCCCAACCATAACCCCGCCGTGCTACCGCCATATTTCGTGTGTAGAAGTGTACGGGCAGTTCTGGCCTCTGGTAATCGACCAAAGGCCCAGTAGTGCAGTTTTACGCTGCAATAGATAAACGGGAGCACTTCTAGAGATTATAATGAAATCTTGCGTTTCCATAACACCAAGCCATATATAGTTTATAGAAACTCCATGTCTAACCCGCTATCCCACGCCTGTTTTCAGCTTAACCAAGACTCCGGTTGTTGTACTGAACTTTGCACAATAATTGGTCAAACTGCGGAAAGCTTTCAATCCAGGTGAATTGTAGTTGTTTTGATAAATGATATTGGAAAATGATACACACTTTTCATTATACAACCATAACATTATTCTGATCTGAAACAGATAGCACTTTAAAATGTGTTAATCTCAAAAGGGTGTGTCCCTGTATAACACAAAATGTCCATCTGTAGGTCCAGGTTTGATCTGCGGCAATGGTCCTGAGGGTTTCAGGACCAGTTATTAGATGGGTTACAAGTCTTAATTCTGTGTTTTTTCTGATTTTTTTTTCATATGACCTGCTTGAAGTGGCCCCCTGTTGTAGAAAACAGAAAATTATTAGTTTAATCATAATTTGCCCACAGTAATGTTCACTTTGTCTTCGTTGGCATGAAAATATAAAAATCATGTTATTATTTTTGCTATAATGTCTGAATTGTAACTATTATTAGTTCATGCCATAATTTCGGCTGAAATTTTTGTCACAATTTTTCCAGGAAAAAAGTCAGGTGGTGACCTACTGACTTCGCAACATAACAAAGGGCTCACTCGCTATAAATGTATAAATGGCTTCACCTGATTTAGGGATCTTTCACATCGTCGTTGGTGCTCGGCTTCGTTGCAGATCCGTTGCGTTTTGTTCCGGTTTTTATCCTGTGTGCATCAGTTTGTTTATGAAAAAAACCTGAAAGGTGTATAAGGGGTTATCGGGTTTAAAAAATTTTCTATATCCGGGCTGGGGGCTATTAAACTAATAAACAGGTACTTACCCTCCTCCGTACTGCCGATGTCCCGCCGCGCGTGCCGTCTTCTCCGGTCGCTGGTTCATTACACGGCGCACCGGGAGCTTCGGCCGGCCGGAAGCCCATGCGCACATCTCCCAGCGCGTACAAGCTGAGGATAGGGGCCGCATGGGAGAGTCCATCCACATTCGCGAACGGAGCTCACCTGTGGCGGCATCCTGCCCCTGTTTGTTACAGGGGCAGTGATCGTAAGTGACCGCGGCGCGGGACATCGGCGGACAGCCGAGGGGGTAAGTCCATGTTTTTATGTTAACTAGCCCTCCCCCAGCCCGGCCATAAAAAAAATTTAAACCCTCGGGAAACCCTTTAACATTGCATTCTGGTTTTTCACCCATCAGTTGACCCATAGGGGGACACTGTATCATGTGTTTTATGCCTAGGCAAATTGTTTCATATTTTGCGACTTTTTTGCCATTTTCAAGCACGCCTTGCTGCACCTTGTGCAGTGTGCCTTTGTATCCTTGTTTTCCTCTATCCAGTGTATGTGCAACTTTTTAGTCTGTCTTACTTTGTTTGGCTTTTTTGTGACGTTGGTGCAATCTGCACCTGTGCCAGGAAAGTATAAATAGGAATTATTTCACACCTTTAAATTTTAAAATTTTGCCAGAACCAGTTTTGTTTTTTTTAATTCAGAAATTTTTAGGGCATTTACATTTTTTTTTTTAATTTATTGGTTTATTTAAGGTGAGTCACAGTAGTCTTTAATTGCTTTTTGAAACAATTAGGAGATTTGAGAGAGTGATTTGCCTTATTACATTATGTTATATATTTGCGTTACAATGAGCGGTCGTGCACGTTAATGACCGTGTTTAACATCGCTCTTATCTATGCGTTTTTTGTACTGCCAACTGTCTACAATAAGTAATTAAGGCAAATACACCTCTCCTCAGAGTGTAATAGTTTTCAAAATGCAATGTGTGACCGAGTCTCTCCCTGAGGGATGTGCGTGAGTGTTAAAAATGCAGGACACAGCTCAGCATCCAAAAATTTAAAAAAAGTTCCCCCAAGTGGATTTAGACACTTTGTACAAAAGTCTCAAAAAGAACCAACATTGCCGCCTGCAAGGATAGAGAAACTAAAAGTATACAAGTAAAGATGATCATAGATAAGGGGCACAAGGAGAGCTGCAAATGTCTCAAACTTCACCACAGAGAACAACTGTGATACTGTGGCCCCATAGACTTCTATTGTCCTTCCGTGATCCGCAGTCAGTGAACAAAACATCTGACATGATCTTCATAATTTTTTCCACGGCAAATGGATCAGTGAAAATAAGTCAATGGGAAACATCCATAAAAACTATGGCATTTGTGGAGGCATTGAGGGAAAGGAAATACGCTGCGTGAACCAGGACGTGAAAAACAAGAAAATGTTAAGATCCCTTTTATACTGACCCAATGATAAAGTTTCCTTATATGTCCATTTGGGATCATGAAGCTACATCTAGAAATAGCACTTAACTAACTTTTACATGGAAACCCAAATTTCATATAACCAGAGAGAGATCAGTAACAAAGCCTCTATATATTGGCAATAGAAAAGAAATGTTTAAAATTAAATATGTAATGCATACAAATGAACACGAACAATTAAAGGGTGGGCCACTTTTAGTATAAATATTTTAAATTATGGCTTATAGACACACACTTTTTCAAACTTGCCTCGGATTAGGAATCAAAACCAGAGATGAGATCTATATAAGTACTCATTGTTAAGTATAAAGTTGTTTTTTGTTATTTTCTTTTTTAAGAAAAGCAGTCTAACAGGGCCATTTGGTTTAGTGTCCCAAATCGCCCTGTCAGGTTCTCTTCAAGTTAATAAAATTAGCCCATTTACTCCACTGTGTCAGTCTTGTATTGATCAAATGATCTTGGTTTATGTTATATTGCAAGAGACAGGGATGTGCCATCATGTGACTTTATCTTCATGAAAAGGGAGAATGCCAGGATGTGAATACCGGACTCCCTAGATTATAATATAGTCATATCGGTAATAATCCAAAATAAATCATATGGAATTATCAAACCAATAACCAGGGGTATAATGCTAGGTCATTCATACACATGCAGTATATACAGTTTTAGTCCGAAGTCCTGTACTAACATCCACAGGCATACTAGTGCTTATGACACTATTTAGATTTCAGCTGTGAGGTCGTTAGGAACTAGCACTCGGCATGGGGGAATTATATAAGTGTACACATATAGCGAATGGTTTTAACTAGCCTTTTCTTAATTCTTATATGGTCAGAATGAGATAGTTAGGTTTACTTTGCTCACACCTTCCCCCTTCTACTTGTCTGTTCCCTATATGTTAACCAGTACAATGTGGTGTGCACTTCAATTCAATTGTTTTGACATTATGAAAACAATCAATCCTGATATATACTTATCTGATGCAGATTCTATCATCTGTGCGGCTTCCCTTTATAATTTCCTGTGACCTTGGTTTCTATTATTGTACTAAACATGCATCAATAATGCCCTGTTTACAAAAATGCATAGAGTGACAGTCAGACATCAGTATTCTGTAGAATACTTAGAAGCGGGGTTATACACAACTCATGTGATGTAATATAGATCTGAGAATGATAAAGAGCAGCCACATTTGGGGCGGAAGTGCTCGGTTCCACTAGGGTCTGTGGCTGCTTATAGCTGATACCTGTTCCTAGCAGTGTGGCGCCCTTGATGCTAAAAATGAAGAATTAAAGACTACAATCAGTAAAATAAAAGTGCATTTAAAAAAAAAATTCTTATGACTTGATGAATATTGTAGCCCATCAGTAAAATTAATCTGGATTGCATTAACCTACTACCTTACGTAATTAAAAACAGATAATTTTGGTTGTATGGTGTTTAGATTTCGTTTTTTTGCCTAAATTATGATAGATGATCCCATTTAAGTCTGTAGTGGTGGAAAATGTTTTCTTGCTAATAGATTGAGGATATAGAGTTGGTGAGGAAAAAGCTATTCTTTATATTCTTTTATTTAATAAGACATTGGAAACCTTTTTATTTTTTTATTTGTTTTTCTAGATTCACTAACCTTGGCATGAAGAAACGTCCTTTCTACTTATGGTAAAGGAACCCATAGTACAAACATGGGGATAGGACTCCCTTCTTCAGGTGGCTGTTGTCCGGTTGGCAGAACTGAACAGTAGTGAAGACTTGAGATGACTTGATGAGACATCATTTAAAGATGCCGTATCTACCCTTGACACTCACCCTTTTGGTGTGGGGGAAATGGTGTGGGTACGGGCTTGGAATGTACTGACGGCACAGTGGCCACGGAGGGAAATTAAAAAGCCGGTCCAGCTGTGGTTCATATATTCCTATCGCCGGTATCTTGCCTCTTTCTTGGCAGCTCTCTGCTATGCTGAGTTGGTGCAAGGGTGCAGAATGGATTGCATTATATGTTTACCCTATTTCGATTGGTGAAATGGGCCCATTCCTGATCGGCTGGAAGTTCAATCCTGGAATATATGATGGCGGTGCAGGGTAGCAAGAGCATTGGAGTGGGATATTTGGACTCCATATTGATCACAAGATCAAGAATATATGAAAGCCATGTTGTACTGAATGTCCAGTTTTGGCTCATTACCTGATTTTTTAGCTGCTGGAATATTGCTGGTTGCACAGCTTTATTTCTTTTGGGGTACGAGTATCCTCCTGGCTTAACCACATCTTTGCTGCCATTAGCATGGGCATAATCAATTTATCCTTATATTGGCTTCATCTCTTGAGACCCCAAAAACTGGTCTGCTGAATGTGGCCTTGCTTTGCCCCATATGGCTTCTCTGGCATCTGTTCTGGTACTGCCACAATGGTTTTTATGCCTTTTTGGGGTTTTGTATGTTGATTGCAGCATCAAGTGAAGAGCAAAGAATCCACAAAAGCTGTTCCCATAGCAACAGCTGTTGTCATTAGGTCTGTGCAACGGGGCCTATATACTTGTGTCTTGCCGCCTGCTGACTCTGATGGTGCCTTGGATACATTAATACCAGATTCGCTCTTTCTGTATGCTTTTACCAGCGAGGTTATCATGGGCAGAGTATATAGGCAGCTGGTTCTATTTGTGGTAATGAAATTTGTATTACATGTTTTATTATTTTATTTCTCATTGTAATATACACGCTCAAGAAAATAAAGGGAAACACTCAAATAACCCTCCGAAATACTGGAATAAATAAATCTATGCCCCTCTTGAATACTTGCCTGTATAAAGTTAAATGTGGTCGACTGCAAAACACCAAAAAATTACAATGGAAATCAAATTTAGTTATATGGAACTGTATAAAATTACTTTTTTTTGCGGATGAGATGACTTTTTCATGATACATTTTGGGAACTGTAACAACATTTTTATATGTCTGGTTATTCAATTTTTATGTTTGTACTGGAGAAAAGTGGTTTGGACATTTGGTGTTATTTCCCTTACAGCCGTCCACCGCACAACATCACTTGTTTTTTTGAATGGATAATATGGGCCATTTTGAGACTTGGCTAGTGCCCAGGAGATTTTTATTCGATTTAGGGAAAGAGGAAAAGTAATTAGACAATTTTTCCTAATAGGCCACCTAGGAATTGAACCCTAGGGGGTCTATTGCTACATACCATGTTTCTCGTGTGGTGCAGTATACAGTAAATGTACTGGTCATTTGTAGGCTCCTCCCACAGTGCGTGCAGTTCATTGTCAGGGTGGCAATTGTTGAAAAACTGCCGTTTTTTGCTGCATTATTTGGTCTTTTTTGCCCTTGGAGTCATTACGCAATTTGCGTTTTTACGCGAGTTGTTGTTCTCATTTTTGTGTGATTCACATGGGTTTTTTTTATTCACATGATTCTTATAATTGGTACTTCCTGACTTTTTCATATCAACCCACCATTATAAACGCATTGACTGCTTAGATGTGTCTCACATAGACTTGAATGGGGGTGCGTGAAAACGAGCATGCTGCGAATTTTACGCGCATGAAAACAGATGCATGCACGCAAGTGCATGTACGAGGACAACCCACTGCGCAACCATCTAAATGGGAACACTGGATGCAATGCAAGTTTGCCGCCGCATCAGAAAGCACGTGACAACCACGCGCGGTGCGAACGATAGTGACGAAGTAGGACCTCTATAGTCTGCTACCAGCTGTAAGAAAGGCACCTGCAATGACAAAGTCCTTAGCAATCTCTTGAGCCAACCGCCCTGTTACACAAAAATGGGGCGATTGTATCAAGTGTCTGAACAGTCAGAATATTTCCCATGTTGCCATGGACCAACCACATCCCACGTCCGCTTTCATTTTAACAGTGCTCATGAATTATTTTAAAGGGAGCTGTGATTAGTTTTTGCCATGGGCACTGAAATTATTCGGACTTTCAAGACCGCTTGATAAATCTGCCCAATATGGTGAGGAGCAAACACCTTGTATGTATGAGAGGCCTCATCTCACAAGGAGCTTTTGGGTTTCCGCATCTTCTAATAGGAGACTCAGTGGGAATCGCAGGAACCAGTTGTAACCTCATCTGAACTTATCACTACATGTCAACGGGGATAAACGATTATCTTTCCTTACAATCATTCTTAAGGGTA
Organism: Engystomops pustulosus; assembly: GCA_019512145.1. Classification (NCBI taxonomy): domain Eukaryota; kingdom Metazoa; phylum Chordata; class Amphibia; order Anura; family Leptodactylidae; genus Engystomops; species Engystomops pustulosus. The sequence goes on along the minus strand of CM033641.1, from coordinate 231,067,300 downwards.
CCTGTTCTTTAATATACTAATTATTTTTATAAGCATACACAGAGCTTCCAAATCGGTCCTGCTCCATGGGTTTGCAATATACTCATATACCATAATGTTTTGAGTGTGGGAGGAAACTGGGGACCCCAAGAGACAGAAAAAACCCACAAAAACATGCAGAACATTCAAAACTCTTTGCAGTTGTTGACCTTGATGGGACTTGAAGTGCTAAGACCCCCCCACTGAGCCACCATTCTGCCCATATTTGTATTAATCTTGTTTGTCACAGAGATGATTGGATAAAACAGGGTTATACTGATGGTTTTCTACACATGTTAGCAGTTCACTGAGCGATCTGGTTACATAATTCCCTATAGAGTGGTGAGAACCATCTGCATAGAGGGAGGCTTCTGCTGGTACTGTTAAATAGGTATCTTACCAGTTCTAGATATAAACGCCCTCCTAGCGGTTGCCGTAACCTGATTGCTTGTGAGAAAGAGTCAGGGAACAGGATCTCTTTCCTAATTTCCACAAATGCTGTCATTCTTCAATATTCTATCCGCACAACTGGTAATTCTGGAAATTCCAGCAATAACAGTTTCTCCTTAAGCAAAGTTCAATTCTTGACGCCACATAATGTCAGTAGACTTGATACGGTAAATATTTATGGAGTGTAATACACATGGTCGGATTACAGTAGATTATTCTCTGTATTTGAATACTGTTGAAGTCTGAATATTAGAAATCGTCATAGTTTTTGCTGCTACAAATGACACTTTGTGTAGAATTTTAAATCGACCACATCTCGATTTATTTTTACGATCAATAGTATTTAATTTAAAGGACTCCCTGTTCATCAGTCTCTGTCACTATTTAGTCACCTCTACCTGTTGGAGCACTCACAATGCTCCCATCCCACCTTATCTAGCAATTCATACGAGTAACAGTATAAACATCTTTTCTTTATAATGTAAATTGAGGCTGGTCCATACATTGTCAATTCATGAGGGCATGAGTCACCCCTGTTACCCCCCCCCTCCTCCCCCTGCACATGTCTGTGTGTAATGTATAGTAAAGCATTGCTTCGTGTCTTTTCTTTACGGTGACATGCTCTCACCTCCTAATACACATGGGAGACACAGACATCAACTACACAATACCTGACATTTCTGCTATAATCGCTGCCTGGGCTATTTTATCTCTTCTATACACCACAGCTGCAGGGGCGACCAGCACAGGAAGCAGGAGGAGCCATTACACCATTATCCTCACATCATTATACCGGCGGTCCGTCATTTGTAAGAGGAGTTCTACATACACCACACAGGCTGCAGGGGGCACCAGCAACAAGGAAGCATGGAGGAGCCATTATCCCCATTATACCTCACAATCATTATCCAGGCTGTCAGTCAGTGTATAGAGTATCTCATATCACCACAGGCTACATGGGGCGCCAGAACCAGGAAGCACATGGAAGAGCCCTTACTCCATTCTACCATCACATCATTATCTAGGCTGTCTGTCATAACACTGGGGATTGTGGTGCCTCCCACTCATGAATAAGATGGACAGCTTGGATAAATCTTGACTCATTGGACACTCAAAGTCATTTGCTATCAGCTTTATTTGGCCCCTCATTGCTTAAGTTACAGGCATGTAGAAGGGACAATGAAGGATAAGGCAATGCTCTCTAATGGCGTTTAGGAAAATAATATTTACGTTTATGAGGTTACTTGGCCTGATGGGTTCTTCTTTTTAAGGCAAATGGATCGGACTTGAAAAAGCCACTAGCAAATCTTAAGACAACATGTACATTTATTGGGCACCATGATCATGTTAAATTGTGGTCTAGATCCTTCTTCTATTTAACCAAATTCCGCTACAAACACTCTGGTTTTGAACCTGGAGTAAACCATGACCACTGGTAATACAACTTAAGGTTTACACTGTACTCCTCCAGTATTGTCCCAATGCTCATATTGAACGTGACCAATGCATCTGACTGGTTGACTATATCACCATTCCCACCTAAGACCTGAAGCTGTTTATGGCAGGAAATTCATCCCAAAAGGCCAGACCCGGGCGATTCTTGGACATCATCCAAAAGGGTTCGACAGAAGTGTACTTTTATTTCATTTCTGTTGTAGTGCGTTTTTTGTTAATAATACTTTGTAGCCTTCTCTTCCTATTAAAGCATAAACCAGTGGCTGCTCAGTAATCTCTTCTCCCTCCCAGAATTGTATAGCAATGGCTAAGATGGATTGTTCCTAATGTTTTTGCTAAAGTAAACCCAACCACCAAGTCCCTGTCATTGGGATAGTGGTATTCGGTATCTGATGCCTTCCTAGCACTGATCTTTGACCTGGACCCTAGTGCCGTTTTTATCTATTGGCACTCGCGGCATACACCTTTGTTGCAGTCTGAAGTATAACTAGTTTTTAAGATTTCAAGCATGGAAAAGACAGAACCTTTTCATTGATCTGAAAAGAGCAAAGTCCCCACACTACCCAAATGTCAATGTAGAAAGAAGGCTGGAGAAGACATGAAAGAATATGAATCCTTCTCAGAAACCTTCAACGAGTGGAACTCAGAAAAAAGCCCAAAAACGAGAGAACCGGTTCACACCCTAAAAGCTGCCTTTTAGCCCTATCTAAAGTTCTTGAGTGACTTCTTATCCTGGATAGGTGGTCAACCACTCCCCTGTAGTCACCAGATGTTCTGCTCCTATTTGCCTGTGTGCGTCTTGGTGTTTGGCAATAATGAACTGCAATTTACCCCAAGGAGTTTCTTATTTATACTGGTGAGTTTTTTGATCGGATTTTTTAATCAGTTTATTTTTTCATTGGGTTTCATGAGCAGCGAAAGAAAGCACAACTTTCCAGGTACCAAAATCTATTCTATGCTTTTGCATGTGTGAAAGATGACATGGATATAATGTTTCCAACATTGTCTATAGGTTCACACAAACAATTTAAACTGCAGTGTGAACCTGTACATACCTTTTTCCCACGCTAGTTCACTTCACTACAACGGCAAGATTGACAGCATTGAATGGCCATCTCTCCCTGTACAGGGGGCGAGGCGTATTTCCCCTTTGTTTACCCCATAGCAGCTCAAATTTTTATGTCTGAGGTATCTGAGAATTTCCTGTGCAAAAACATTGCCAGAACAAAAGGCAAAATTGAGCAACGTTAACATAGTGCGACTGGTGCCAATCTATTCCATCGAACACACACAGCAGGCATTTTACCACTGCAACATACCTGGACTATAAATCCTACGATGGAACCCCAGTCTAACCATAGACACCGGCGCAAATCTTGCCAATATAAATCTCCCCCAAAAAGTGGAATTGAATCGGCCAAATACAGCCTCAAGAATGACGAAAAAAGAGCATACATTCTGTGAAGGGGCCTAACCTGGCCAAGATGGTCTACGTTTAATACATAGTTACTATGTATACATACAAAACAAATGTAATACAAAATCTGATTTGTCCGCTTATATAGAACCTAGGTTTCTGCATTACCTGAGGTTGCATGTATTCACACGTTAAAGATTATTTTGCACACATTTTACAGCAAATGCCGTTAAACTAAACTATAGAATATGCCTTGAAGATCTATATATATATATATCTATAATATATATCTCAAATTCATGATATAAGATTGTATATCTATCCTTCAATATGTAGGTTCCGTTGGTGCCGCGGATCCCATCTCTTAGTATCCTGCTAAACATATATCTACATCTACAGCGTAACTACATGAGTGTTGGGCGTTTCTGTTTATGCTCGCTAAGGTAAGTCTCATTTATTATCTGTTTAGTATATATAATGTCACCTAGCCTATATTTTTCACCATTTACAATACTGTGTGGGGTGGTGCTGATTAGGTAAATAGTTATGTATAAGTACCTAAAGGCTGTAATGTCATTTCTCTTTCCCCGTAGCTGTCAGCACTCAGTTTCTTTCCATGTTTATGGCACTGAACCTTTGCTGCAACCACAGAGCACGATAGGATGTAGCAATCTGGATTTCATTTTATAACAACCTTGAAATACCAGCACCGCAATAATTATTTCTACGTCAGTCCCCGGTTACCATACAAGATAGGGTCTGGATGTTTGTTCTTAAGTTGAATGTGTATGTAAGTCCGGAACTGTATATTTTATCATTGTAATCCCAGCCAGCACTTTTTTGGTCTCTGTACAATTGGATTTTAAAAATGTGGGTTGTCATCAGAACCAGGACTAACAGTAAGCTTCATACAGACACATTTGATAACTGTTACGCTGTTTTTTTGTAGCCTACCGACTAAAGTACAATAATTACCACTTTTTTTTATGTTTATTTTTGTTATTTCAGTGGTCCGTTTGTAACTAGGGTCGTATGTAAGTCGAGTGTTCTCGATATTACAGGGGACCGCCTGTATATATATCTATATGTAAAGGAAGAAGCCAAAAGGATTAAAGAACCTTCAACAAACGTCTCGTATCTCCTAAAATTATCACGATACTTGATACCAATTACTATACTTATATTCTGAGCATGTATCCATTGCTTTTTGTCTATGTATCTAGATCTATCACCTACTATTGTCTATCCATCAATCAATCTTCTGTCTTTCTTCTACTGTTCTAAAATTTCTCATATCCATTTATTTCTATCACGTAATGCCAGCTATCTACAATAATCATCATTATATTAATGCAATTATAAATCTATATCATCATTCAATTTATCATGCAATCTGTCTCTCCTTTATCTCCTATAAATTCTCTTACGGTCCCTATTAAGCGAATTGCCTTTCCATACTAACAGTGTGTAAAGTTGTGTTTATTATTGTGGCAGGACTAAGGGAGATCTTTAGACTATGACTGTTCGTAAAATAGTTTTATTCTGGGGCCCGATGTAAGTGTCTCCCAGGCATGGTAAACACTAAATGTAGGCTATCCAATCTTTGCAGCTTACCATTTATCACTGTTTTTGCCGTTTCTCCTGTGTGCATATTATGACAGGTGCTTGTGTCAGGAATAACTATGCAAGCCTTTTTGTCTTTAGTGTTATAGTTGTTTATTCACCAGTCCATGAAGAAAATCTTATCTTTCGGACACTCAATCTCAGGAAATGTGACTGGGACTGTTTTTTTGTCCATTCTTAGTTGTACCTGCCTAATGGAATGTCAGGGTCCCCTCATAAGCAAGCCTAGCCTCTATCATTTATCATAGAACCACGGTTGTAAGTGCTCAGTGTTTAGTGGGTCACTCCCGGGGCGGATCTCCGGGTCACAGGACATGTGCCCCCGCTGCCCGGCATCCTCCCCTCTCTCATCACAGTCTGTTGTCCTCAAGACCCAAGTGTGTATGAAATCTTTGGCGTTCCTTTCCCCTCAGTCCGAGTCTCCGGGATAAATTAGATAGAACTCCCGGAGCTTAAGGACCCTGTGGTGATTTCATGGCACAAGCTCCAGGAGTGAGGTGAGGGGGGTAGACATGATTGGGACTAAGGAGGGAGAACATGGGGTTCTGTGTTGGCACATTCCATACTGGGAGTTGTGCTGTGTGTGCACATTACTTACTGGGGGGCTGTCTTGGCACCGTTATTCTGGGGGGGGGGGTACTGTGTGGCACATTACGTACGTGTGTGCTGTGGGGGACATTACTGGGGTAACTGTGTGGGGCACATTTCTTGGGTCACATTCACCACATGACATTAATGACATCGCCTTAGTTGATCTCATGTTTTTCGAGTGTAAACGTGTGATGGGTAACAAGCACTGTTGGTTTACATGCAAGACAACCCGTTGGTGACCGCAGCCCTACAGTCTTTGGGGGAATTGTTAGGGGCGGCAGCAAGATTAATGCTGTCAAAACAAATAGTCTACAGAACCAGTCAAGGTATGGGCAATCCGTTTCTCATGAACTACGTTCTGATGAATGCCCGTTGTGACCCCAGTTCCGTCCCTGACCGCCTGCTTTGCCTTTGATGCTGATCCTGTGCTGCCTGTCTCGACCTCCTGCTACCGCAGACAGAGTCGTGCCTGGGGGAGCGACCTGGTGGTACCACGCCGCAGCAAGTCCAACCCACTTTGAAGCGGGCTCGGGTGAAAACTGGGTGCCACTTAGACTCTGCTCCCAGGTGTAGGCCATTACACGCTTGGTTCCACTACCCCTGAACCCTGACATGCCTTTAGCTCGCATAATAATATAACACTTTGTAGCTACACACAGGTATGGAAAGACAATCTATATATTGGATGCTATTTATATTGATGATCGAAGAGACAGATGCATATCTGATTTCCAGATACATAATAATTTCTAGATGCATATAAAGTAGATTGATATATAGATGGCTGATAGATTATAGAAGATAGATGTGAGAGAGTACAGTAGAACAGAGCTAGCCATATCGATGATTGATTGATTGATGGCTTGTATATAGATGGATAGATAATATATAATATATATGATAGATAAAGTAGGTAGATATAATAGGTAATGCAGATTATAGATCATAGACAAAACAGCTGATAGCTAAAGGTTAGATAAAAGTTAAAAAAGTGTAGGCAGCACTCCAAAAATGCAAAAGTTCCAAAAGGGTAGGTTTATGAAACAGGGGACGTTTCGGTGTGAACCACCTTCATCAAGCGTTGATGTAATTTGCATTTTGGAGTGCTGCTACGCTTTTTTTTAACTTCTTAATGAAGGGATCCTGCCAGGATGTAGAAGGCTCTGCACCCCCTCTATTAGGTTTCCAAGGAATAAAAAAGGCAATAAATCCCTCTTGCCACACAATGTCCACATGCAGGGGGGGGGGGGGCCTTTAGGACAAGGGGCCTGGGGTCAAATCTCATTTGCTGCACCCTAACGCTGCACTGCCTGGAAGTTATAATGCAGTTAGAAACACAACAAAAAAGGTCATCACGGCCGGAGTGTTCAGGGTGTACACAACACTTGACTCCTGCGTTAGGAGTGGTATAGATCTGACACTTGCAGGGAGCTATACAAAAATCACTTTGCTGTTCGTACATAATCATGCAGGTGATGATCCCTTCCATGGGGAGGATGAGGGTCGGAGGTGGCGGGATTACGAAACGTGTTAACTTCCTGGCCGGCTGCTAGGGTGACCGACTATGGGACTGGGTACTGAATTGGGTTAAGCCTCCGGTCTACGGTCCTAACTTGGAGCTTTGTCACTTTAAGGTTGAGGATCGGTCAGCCCAGTCCGCCCCCCTGGAGCACAGCGAGCGCACACCGGCAGGGGAAACCACTCCATAAGCAGGGTGAACCGATTCCGCACGCGGTGCGTGATGCACACACAGGAACAGGTGAGGAGGGCACGTCCTGGACACGGTCGCTGATGCCCGGGCACTGTGTGCCCTCGGGGTGCCATGTCCTGCAGCACTAACATAATTACAACAGCGCTTATCTGGACAATCTGCTCTCGCCCGGATTTATGGTTCCTCCATGACGCCTGTATCAGCTATTCAGGATGTGGATCATTATGAGGCCTGTTACCACTAGACTTTAATGGCTGTAGGAGTGAGGGTAATGGCAAGTGGTGACATGGCAATGTGTGTAAGTGATACCCAGCAGGACAGATCAGGAGGGTAAATGTGATAATGTACATAATAAAGGATGGTTATGTTTACAAATAAACCATTCGTATGAAGGATGTCTTATCTCATTGTATGAATGCAAGGGTTAATAAGATGTGTCAGAAATTGGGCCACTATGAGCTTGAAGAAAAGAAGGTTCTTGGGAAAGAGAACATATGTTCCATCAGAACCCATGAGTAATTTGTTTACGGTGTACTTTACATTCATTTGTATGTCTGATGGATAGTCCTGTATTTTCGGAAGCAATTGTCCAATGTTTACTAATAACAGCACACGAGGAACCTGTGATGTGTTTTTGGCATTATCCATCAGAGCATTAGCCTACAGAGGTTGGTCTATATACAGGTCTATAAAGTCACATTCAAAGGCCAGAAGCTCATTATAGTGTTAACCCTTGGGCACTTAAGATGGCATTACTTTGGGACCTGCAGTCTATTTACATTGATAGGAGTTATATGAAATCCCATCACATGCTGTGTGAAAAAGCACCTTGGTGTAAAATAAAAATGGCCCGGATGCAGAATCCTAGATGATGATAATCCCCTGTTATAATGTTCCAGTCCGCCCCACTAGGTTCTTTTTTTTATCCTGAGCAATGCTATCCAATTCCACTTTTTTTTTAAATCTCGTTATTTTTTCCAACAAATTTAAAAAACTTTTACATAAGATAGAACCAGTCAAATATAGTTTTAAGTTTGTTAGTAAGCAGCCTCTTAGTCATATCCTTAACTATCCAACAAAGGATCTATTCTATTCTAATCTTTTTTTTTTTTAAGTAAAAGTTCCTGACTTTCGTCCGATATTAAGTACATACCAAACACACAATTCCACAAGATAAGTCTAGAGGTTTTGGGCTTTTTGGTCACTCTTTACAACAACAGTTGACTATGTCACATGAGTTCATTTATATGGCTTGGGAAAATTATCACCGGCATCAATGTAACCGTAATGTGGACAAAATTGGACATGTATATAGCATTCTATAAGGAACTCTCTAGCAAAATAAGTCCACCACACTGGAACCACAGACACCAAAAGTCTGCCAGCCACACTCACACTTGGGGGACATTTACTATGGCCATTTCACCAGTTTTGTGGTCTTTCACCGCATCATTCTGCTCTCCTACCTATTGTAATTAGCTGTCGGGGACAGAAAAAATGACTTTTCCGTTGCTCCGACTCTTCTCCGAAAAGGGCGTGGCTTTGGCGGTAATGGAAACTATCATACACCAATTAATTGGTGTCACAAGCATTTTTGGGCGCTGTAACACTGGCGGGAACGTAGACCAAAATAAAACATGGTCTAGCAGGACGTGGACACTTTCTGGTGTCGGGACAATTTGGTCCCAGGGACAGAAAAGATCGTCTCTGCGCCAGAAATGTCTCTGCACCAGCTTACAATCTTAAATTGTGTGGTCTTCTGTACCGAGAGCAGGGCGTAAACAAAGCCAATGCAGACACCGACACTTTAAGTAAATCCTCCCATTGCCTTTTGATTGCGTTTTGCGACTCAAAGCAAGGACTACCCCGGTATCACATGAGTGGTTCGATTGCATTTAGCACAACATGATGGAAATGTAATGTTCCTCTAAAGGGATCACTGGGAGAGCCTCTGTTGTGTCTCAAAATGCAACATGTGAACGCCCGTCCGGACTTATTAGGTAGATTTTGCATTGGCGTGTTTTACAATTGTGTTTTAAAATGAACTGGAGGTGCTACTCGTGTAGCCTGCAGCCATGTATGTTTCTGATGACCCAATGTAAATTGAGTGCCGTAGTTTATTCTAGTCTAGCTTCTGGCAATCTGCGTGACTATAATGTTTTGCTGTGCCCCAATCAGTAGTCATAAGAATTTGAGCATCTGGGACGATTAATTAGAGATAGACTGCAGCACAGGGACTGAAATCACTTGTCCTAGCGCGCAAGCATGAAAGAGATGCTCCTGTAGATAATGAGTCCATAGATACTTTGTTCCCTGGTGGTCTGTAAATATTTACTGTTATATCATTGCATAGGCTGTTTCGTGAATTGTACCACTCCCTACTAGGGTTTGTTTCTGTATTGATGGCATCAGATCAATTACCCTTTCTGAATATGTTTAAATGCAAACTATTGATCTTAACCGTAACAGTAGAAAAAAGCAGCACTTAAAGCGAAGTATAAGACGGGATAAAAAGGTGTTTTCCTATCATAACATTAACTGTGAGCCTGTCGACAGAGCCGAATCCGTTCCCTAGAATAATGGACCACTTTACCAACGTTCAGCTTAGGGGGTGGATGTGAGTGCACCACTTAATGCCTCGGGCATCGATAAGTAAGTACTAGTTTCACACAGTGATCTATGTTAGCAATGGGAATGGGGTGCTCAAAGGGGCACGCTCAGTGGGCACAAATTCCTTAAACTTTTTTTTTCCAAAAAATTAGCCAGATCAGTAGAACTAGTTTTTTCCACTTAAGCCTACCTTGTTTATATGGATGTGGCCGTCTCTGTGTGACACACTAAGTGAATTGATGTGCCTTCACTTTTATCTATAAGTGGAGCATGCTCTGGGGATATGCCAAAACCAGGACTCTTGCCGGCCATGGCTATGGGGAACGAGAGCAGTTAGGAGACACTCAGCTTTGTCAGCACTTCATATAAGGTGAAAGTAAATAATAGTTACAGCACAAACACCACTGCGAACCGCAGAGCTGGACTTATCCATGGAAACATAGAAGAAGCTTCATGAATGGTGAGCCTGCCTGCTGTAATTAAAATATCTTCTTCTAGATATCATTAATTTTATTGGACAATATGTCAGCTTTATAAATGACTCTTAAAGTGGTTTGCCCATGCACGAAAATGCTCAAATGTCAATTCCCTAGTCGGAGTTTACAACATAAGATATTTTACCCCTTACTTTACAATTTTTACTAAATTTAATTGCTATTTTAGCTCCTATCACTCGGATGGTCAGTGTACGTTTGTTTGTGGGCTGGATCTCTCTAACCAGACACTTACATATTGTCCTCGTGTCTGTGTGCTGAACAATGTGGTTCAGAATTATCAGGGTACAGGTTTATATACACTTCCATTCTAAACATAGAAGAAGAGAAAACAGAGCAGAGAGATAGTAAGAGATTAATGGAAGATGCATATTACACATGGCAATCCTCAGCCATATCATACAAACAAAGCTCTACCTATATCCTGTCCTCGGCCTCCCCTGGAATAGAGAGCTACCTGCGAGTAGCTTTCCTCTCCTCATGATGTGTTTGTTTGCCGGCACAAGTCAGTCGTGTGAGCTACAACCTGGGGGCAGCTGAAGGTGGGCTGAAGGCAAGAGGAGTCTCAGTGCAGGGCGTAAAGATAGGAGAACAATCTGTCAGCCGACCCTGAAGTCAGAATATCCAGGGTCAGGTCCAAATTGTGTAAAACCAGAACTGATAGAGACAGTTCAGAATATACTGTGAAATACCGTAGTTTTGGTGAAGACTCATCACCCCCCGTTCATTCTTGAGGGCGGCATGTCTTGTTTAACCCCTTCATGACAATGTTGACGATTTTACATTGTATGGATGAAATTCCATATACGCCAACGGTGTAGTATAGCTTGTTATGGTAGGTCATCAAGCAGATCAACAGGCCAAAGTCCCTAGGGGTCTTGAAAATTTACTAAAAATAAAAAAATTAAACAAAAATTATATAACAAAAACCTAAATCAATCACCTCCTTTCCCTAGAAGTATATAATATAAATAAACTGTAAAAATCATAAACTATTAGGGATGCCGCATCCGAAAATGCCAGAATATAAAATACATGCACTGTGTTGTAACCCGTACACGAAAATACGTGCTCAATGCGAACATGCCACTTTTTGCCATTTTAAAAATCGTGAAAAGTGATCAAAGATCGTACCGTCCTCAAATGCTCAAAAAATGACACCACCCCAGACCGTACCCAAAGTATAAAAAAGTTATTAGTCCAAAGATGGCAAAGTAAAAAAAAATTTTTTGTACCAGGGGTTTTCTTTGTAAAGGCATGAAAACATTATAAAACCATACAAATTTGTTAAGCACTTTGATCGCCCGACTCAAAGAATTAAAGTATACATGTCAATTTGGGGGCGCATAGTGGAACGCATAAACATCCAACCCCCAAGAAAGCGGCCCAAATGCCAATCATTTCTCCATTTTCCCTGCATCTGGAATTTTTTTCCACTTGCCAGGACAGGCAGTGAATATTAAATACATCACTAGAAAGTGAAAATTTGTTATCGCAGAAACAAGCCCTCAAAAAAAAGCTCTTACGTGTAAAATAGTGAAAAAAAACGAAATGAAAAAAACAAAAAGGGGCAGGTCGTTAAGGTTAATTTGCTTAACCGTCATACACTCCTTAAAATTATATTCTAGTTCTTTGAAGCAACCACACAGCTGATGTGGCCAGCGGGTGAATATGAGTTTGACACCCTGCTTTAGGGTGATGGCCACCTGATAATGGCTTGATAAAATGTTTGCTACTTGGTTGACTTATTGGGAGGACTTTTATTACTACGATACCTATGACCTTTCTTTCACTTGGCCATGCAAAGCTGCAGACTGTGGAAATTCACATCACATTATTCCATTTCTGGATCAGTGAACAGTTACTTATGTGATGGGTCTTTACACTGTGACCTACACTTCTGGTGGTAGTGGTAACTCCACTTCAGGTGTAACATCACTGCCAGGCCCTCTGTTAAACTGATGTCTGCGTGCCATCCCAACCATAACCCCGCCGTGCTACACCAGTTTTCTCGTGTATGAAGTGTAGGGTCAGTTCTGGCCTCTGTATACGACAAAGGCCCAGTAGTGCAGATGCTTACGCTGCACTAGATAAACGGGAGCACTTTAGAGATTATAATGAAATCTTGCGTTTTCAATAACACCAAGCCATATATAGGTTATATAGACAACTCCCATGTCCGTAACCCCATCCCACGCCTGTTTTCAGCTTAAGACCAAGACTCCGGTTTTGATACTGACATTGCACAATAATTGTCATAACTTCGGAAAGCTTTACACTACCAGGTGAATTGAGATTGTTTTGGATAAATGATATTGGAAATTGACACACCAATTTTCTTATACCAACCTAACATACTATTGTGTCTGAAACAGATAGCCCTTTACAAATGTGTTAAGTCTCAAAAGGGTGGTCCCTGTATAACACAAAAATGTCCATCTTACGGTCCAGGTATTGTCATCGGCAATGGTCCTGAGGTTTCAGTGACCAGTATTTAGATCGGGTTACAAGTCTTATTCTGGGTTTTTTTCGAGTTTTTTTTTCATAATGACCTGCTTAGAAGTGGCCCCGCTGTTGTAGAAATACAGAAAATATTAGTTGTTAATCATAATTTGCCCACAGTATTGTTCACTTTGTCTTCTTGGCTGAAAATATAAAAATCATGTTAAATTTTTGCTATAATTCTGAATTGTAACATATTATTATTCATGCCATAATTTGGCTGAATTTTTGTCACAATTTTCCAGGAAAAAAGTCAGGTGGTGACCTACTGACTCGCAACATACAAAGGGCTCACCGCTATAAATGTTATAAATGGGCTCACCTGATTTAGGGATCTTTCACATCGTCGTTGGTGTCTCGGCTTCAGTTGCAGATCCGTTGGTTTTGTTTCCGGTTTTATCCTGTGATGATCAGTTTGTTTATGAAAAAAACTGAAAGGTTATAAGGGGTTATCCGGGTTAAAAAATTTTCTATATCGGGCTGGGGGCTATTTAAACATAATAAAACAGTACTTCCTCCTCCGTGCTGCCGATGTCCCCCGCGCGCGCCGTCTTATCTCGGCGCTGGTTCATTACACGCGTCACGGGAGCTTCGGCCGGCCGGAGCCCATGCGCACATCTCCCAGCGCGTACAAGCTGAGGATAGGGGCGCATGTGAGGTCCATCACATCGCGGACCGGAGCTCCCTGTGGCGCGTCATCCATGCCTGTTTGTTACAGGGGCACGGTGATCGAAGTGACCGCGGCGCGGGACATCGGCGGCGGAGGGGGTAAGTCCATGTTTATTATGTTTAACTAGCCCTCCCCAAGCCCGCCATAAAAAAAATTTAAACCCTGACGGGGGAAAACCCCTTAACATTGCATTCGGTTTTTCAGTCCTCATCAGTGACCCATAGGGGGACCTGTCTCATGTGTTTCTATGCTAGGCAAATTGTTTCATCTTTTGCGACTTTTTTGTCCATTTTCAAGCACGCCTTGCTGCACCTTGTGCAGTTGCCTTTGTATCCTTGTTTTCCTCTATCCGAGGTACTGTGCAACTTTTTTATGTCTTCTTACTTTGTTGGCTTTTTTTGTGACGGTTTTTGGTGCAATCTGCACCTGGCCAGGGAAAGTATAAATAGGAATTATTTCACACCTTTAAATTTTAAAATTTTTGCCACAGAACAGTTTTGTTTTTTAATTCAGAAATTTTAGGCATTTACATTTTTTTTTTTAAATTTATGTTTATTTAAGGGTGAGTCACACGTATCATTTAATTGTCATTTTGAAACAATTAGGAGATTGAGATAGGTGATTTGCCTTATACATTATGTTATATATTTGCGTTGACACTATGAGGCGTGGCACGTTTAATGACCCGTTTTACATCGCTCTTACTATGCGTTTTTGTACTGCAATGTCTACAATAAGTAATAGGCAAATCACCTCTCTCGATGTGTAATAGAGTTTTTCAAAAATGCAACTGTGTGACCGAGTCTCTCCCTGAGGGATAGTCGGAGTGTTTAAAAATGCAGACACAGCTCACATCCCAAAATTTTTAAAAATCCCCCAATGTGGATGGTAGACATTTGTACAAAAAGTCTCAAAAAGAACCAAATTGCGCTGCAAGGATAGAAAAACTAAAATGTATACAAGTAAAAGATGATCATAGATAAGGGGCAAACAAGATGAGCTGCACAATGTCCAAATTCACCACAGAGAACAAACTGTGATATGTGCCCCATAGACTTCTATTGCCTTCCGTGATCCGCACAGTGAACAAACATCTGACATTTTCATAATTTTTTCCACGGCACAATGGATCAGTGAAAATACAGTCAATGGGAAACATCCATAAAACTCTGATGGCTTTGTGGAGGCATCTGAGGGAAAAGGAATGCGCTGCGAACCACGGACGTGAAAAACAAGGAAAATGTTACAGATCCCTTTATACTGACCCCATGATAAAGTTTTCCTTATATGTCCATTTGGGATCATGAAGCTACATCTAGAAATAGCACACTTAACCTAACATTTTCATGGAGAACCCAAATTTCATATAACCGAGAGAGAGCAGTAACAAAGCCTCTGATATATCATGGAATAGAAGTAAGAAATGTTTAAGTAATTTAATATGTAATGATACACAATGAAACGAAACAATGTAAAGGGGTGGGCCACTTTAGTATAAAATTTTAATTATGGCTTATAGACACACATTTTTCCAAACTTGCCTTCGGATTACGGAATTCAAGAACCAGAGATGAGGATCTATAAAGTACATTGTTTAAGTATTAAAGTTGTTTTTTGTTATTTCTTTTTTATAGAAAAGCAGTCTAACAGGAGCCATTTGGTTTAGTGTCCCCAAAATCGCCTGTCAGGTTCTCTTCAAGTTAATAACAATGAGCCCATTTAACTCCACGATGTCAGTCCTTGTATTGTAACATGATCTTGGTTTATGTATATTGCAAGAGACAGGGATTTGCCATATGTGACTTTATCTTCTGAAAAGGGAGAATTGCAGATGTGAAGTACCGGACTCCCTAGATTATAATATGTCAGTATACGGTAATAATCCAAAACTAAATCATATGAATATCAAACCAATAACCAGGGTAGTAATCTAGTATTCATTACATTGCAGTATATACAGTTTTAGTCCGAAGTCCTGTACTAACATCCACAGGCATCTATTGCTATGACATCTATTTGATTTCAGCTGTGAGGTGTAGGGAATAGCCCTCGCAGGGGGAATTATATAAGGTGTGACACACTATGCGAATGGTTTTTAACTAGTACCTTTTCTTAATTCTTATATGGTCAGAATGAAAGTTAGTTTTACTTTGCTCACACCTTCCCCTTCTACTTGCTGTTCCCATATGTTACAGTACAATTGGTGTGCACTTCAATTCAATTGTTATTGAATTATGAAACATCAATCCTGATATATCACTATCTGATGCAGTTCTATCATCTGTGCTGCTTCCCTTTATCAATTTCCTGTGACCTTGGTTTCTATTATTGTACTAAACATGCCATCAATAATGCCCTGTTTACAAAAATGCATAGAGTGCAGTCAGACATCAGATTCTAGAATATCTTAGAAGCGGGGTTATACAAACTCATGTGATGTGAATATAGATCTGAGAATGATAAAGGCAGCCACATTTGGGGCGGAAGTTGCTCAGGTTCCATAGGGTCTGTGGCTGCTTATAGCTGATAACTGTTCCTAGCAGTGTGGCCGCCCTTATGCCTAAAAATGAAGAATTAAAGATCTAAATCAGTAAAATAAAAGGCATTTAAAAAAAGAATTCTTATGACATTGATGAATATTGTAGCCCATCAAAAATTAATCTGGATTGCATTAACCTACTACCTTACGAGTAGTATTAAAACAGATAATTTTGGTTGTATGGTGTTTTAGTTTTCGTTTTTTTGCCTAAATTATGATAGATGATCCCATTTAAGTCTGTAGTGGTGGAAAATGTTTTCTTGCTAATAGATTTGTAGAATAGAGTTTGGTGAGGAAAAGCTATTCTTTAATATTCTTTTATTAAAAACAGACATTGGAAACCTTCTTTATTTTTTTTTGTTTTTCTCAGATTCACTAACCTTGGACATGAACGAAACGCCTTTCTTACTTATGTGTAAAGGAACCCATAGTACAAACATGGGGATAGACTCCCTTCTTCAGGGCTGTTGTCCGGTTTTGCCAGAACTGAACAAGTGAAGACTTTGGAAGATGATTGATGAGACATCATTTAAAGATGCCGATCTACCCTTGACTCACCCTTTTGGGTGTAGGGAGGAAATGGTGTGGGTTGGGCTTGGATATGTCCTGACGGCACAGTGGCCAGGAGGAAAATAAAGCCGGTCCAGCTGTGGTCATATCATTCCTTATCGCCGTATTTGCCTCTCTTCTTGAGCTCTCTGCTATGCTGAGTTGGTGCAAGGGTGCAAGATACTGGATTGCATATATGTTTACCATATTTTCATTGGTGAATATGGGCCCATTCCTGATCGGACTGGAAGGTTCACTCCTGGAATATATATTGCGGTGCAGGGTAGCAGAGCATTGGAGTGGATATTTGGACTCCATATTGATCACAAGATCAAGAATATACTGAAAGCCAGTTGTACCTGAAGTCCAGTTTTTTGGCTCCATTACCTGATTTTTTAGCTGCTGGAATATTGCTGTTGCCACAGCTTTAATTTCTTTTGGGGTAGAGTATCCTCCTGGCTTAACCACATCTTTGCTGCCATTAGCATGGGCATAATCTATTTATCCTTATTTGGCTTCATCTCTTGAGACCCCAAAAACTGGTCTGCTGAAGTGGCGTTGCTTTGCCCCTATGGCTTCTCTGGCATCCTGTCTGGTACTGCCCAATGTTTTTATGCCTTTGGGTTTTGTATGTTGATGGCAGCATCAAGTGAGAGGCAAAAATCCACAAAAGCTGTTCCCATAGCAACAGCATGTGTGTCATTAGGTCTGCAACAGGGGCCTATTACTTGTGTCTTGCCGTGCTGACTCTGATGGTGCCTTGGACTACATTAATAACCAGATCTGCTCTTTCTGATGCTTTTCCAGCGAGGTTTTT
Organism: Engystomops pustulosus; assembly: GCA_019512145.1. Lineage (NCBI taxonomy): Eukaryota > Metazoa > Chordata > Amphibia > Anura > Leptodactylidae > Engystomops > Engystomops pustulosus. The sequence continues at coordinate 231,049,854 of CM033641.1, read as the reverse complement.
CATGGGCAGAGTGTTATAGTAGGCAGCTGGTTCTATTTGTGGTAATGAAATTGTAATAATGTTTTATTTATTTTTATTTCTGCCATGTAATATACACGCTCAAGAAAATAAAGGGCAAACACTCAAATACACACCTCCGAAATCTGGAATAAATAAATCTTGCCCTCTATGAATACTGTTGCCTGTATAAAGTTAAATGTGTCGACTGCAAAATCACCAAAAAATACCAATGGAAATCAAATTTATTATATTGGACTGTATAAAATTACTTTTTTTGCGGATGAGATGACTTTTTCATGATAACATTTTGGGACTGTAACAACATTTTTATATGTCTGTTATTCAATTTTTGATTTTGTGAACCTGGAGAAAAGTGGTTTGGACATTGGCTGTTATTTTCCCTTACAGCGTCCACCGCACACAATCACTTGTTTTTGAATGTGATAATATGGGCATTTTGAGACTTGGCTAGGCCAGGGAGAATTTTTATTTCGTTCCTAGGGAAAGAGGAAAAGTAATTAGACAATTTTTCCTAATAGGCCACCTAGTGGAATTGAACCCTAGGGGGTCTATTTGCTACATACCATGTATTTCTTCTGTGGGCAGTATACAGTAAATGTACTGGTCATTTGTTAGGCTCTCCCACATTGCGTGCAGTTCTGTCAGGGTGCAATTGTTTGAAAACTGCCGTTTTTGCTGCGATTATTGGTCTTTTTTGCCTTGGAGTCATTAGCATATTTGCGTTTTTGACGCGGTTGTTGTTCTCATTTTTGTGTGATTTTCACATGTTTTTTTTAATTCACATGATTCTTATAAATTGGTATTCCTGACTTTTTTTCTATCAACCCATCCATTTAAACGCATTGCACTTGCTTTAGATGTGTCTCATAGACTTGAATGGGTGTTCGTGAAAACGGAGCATGCGCGAATTTTACGCTCATGAAAACAGATGCATGCACGCAAGTGCATGTGGACTGAGGACCAACCCACTGCCCACACCACTAATGGGACACTGATGCAATGCAAGTTTGCGCCGCATCAGAAGCACGGTGACAACACGCGCGGTGCCGAAACGCTTAGTGTGAATGTAGGCCTCTAAGTCTCTCCAGTCTGTAAGAAAGGCACCTGCAAATGACAAGTCCTTAGCAATCTCTGAGCTCAATCTCGCCCTGTTACACACAAAAGGGGCAGATTTATCAAGTGTCTGACATCAGAATATTTCCAGTTGCCATGGACCACCAATCCCAGGTCGCTTTCATTTTATCACCAGTGCTCATGAATTATTTTAAAGGGAGCTGTGATTAGTTTTTGCCATGGGCACTGAAATTATTCGGACTTTCAAGACCGCTTGATAAATCTGCCCAATATGGTGAGGAGCAAACACCTTGTATGTATGAGAGGCCTCATCTCACAAGGAGCTTTTGGGTTTCCGCATCTTCTAATAGGAGACTCAGTGGGAATCGCAGGAACCAGTTGTAACCTCATCTGAACTTATCACTACATGTCAACGGGGATAAACGATTATCTTTCCTTACAATCATTCTTAAGGGTACCTGTTCTTTAATATACTAATTATTTTTATAAGCATACACAGAGCTTCCAAATCGGTCCTGCTCCATGGGTTTGCAATATACTCATATACCATAATGTTTTGAGTGTGGGAGGAAACTGGGGACCCCAAGAGACAGAAAAAACCCACAAAAACATGCAGAACATTCAAAACTCTTTGCAGTTGTTGACCTTGATGGGACTTGAAGTGCTAAGACCCCCCCACTGAGCCACCATTCTGCCCATATTTGTATTAATCTTGTTTGTCACAGAGATGATTGGATAAAACAGGGTTATACTGATGGTTTTCTACACATGTTAGCAGTTCACTGAGCGATCTGGTTACATAATTCCCTATAGAGTGGTGAGAACCATCTGCATAGAGGGAGGCTTCTGCTGGTACTGTTAAATAGGTATCTTACCAGTTCTAGATATAAACGCCCTCCTAGCGGTTGCCGTAACCTGATTGCTTGTGAGAAAGAGTCAGGGAACAGGATCTCTTTCCTAATTTCCACAAATGCTGTCATTCTTCAATATTCTATCCGCACAACTGGTAATTCTGGAAATTCCAGCAATAACAGTTTCTCCTTAAGCAAAGTTCAATTCTTGACGCCACATAATGTCAGTAGACTTGATACGGTAAATATTTATGGAGTGTAATACACATGGTCGGATTACAGTAGATTATTCTCTGTATTTGAATACTGTTGAAGTCTGAATATTAGAAATCGTCATAGTTTTTGCTGCTACAAATGACACTTTGTGTAGAATTTTAAATCGACCACATCTCGATTTATTTTTACGATCAATAGTATTTAATTTAAAGGACTCCCTGTTCATCAGTCTCTGTCACTATTTAGTCACCTCTACCTGTTGGAGCACTCACAATGCTCCCATCCCACCTTATCTAGCAATTCATACGAGTAACAGTATAAACATCTTTTCTTTATAATGTAAATTGAGGCTGGTCCATACATTGTCAATTCATGAGGGCATGAGTCACCCCTGTTACCCCCCCCCTCCTCCCCCTGCACATGTCTGTGTGTAATGTATAGTAAAGCATTGCTTCGTGTCTTTTCTTTACGGTGACATGCTCTCACCTCCTAATACACATGGGAGACACAGACATCAACTACACAATACCTGACATTTCTGCTATAATCGCTGCCTGGGCTATTTTATCTCTTCTATACACCACAGCTGCAGGGGCGACCAGCACAGGAAGCAGGAGGAGCCATTACACCATTATCCTCACATCATTATACCGGCGGTCCGTCATTTGTAAGAGGAGTTCTACATACACCACACAGGCTGCAGGGGGCACCAGCAACAAGGAAGCATGGAGGAGCCATTATCCCCATTATACCTCACAATCATTATCCAGGCTGTCAGTCAGTGTATAGAGTATCTCATATCACCACAGGCTACATGGGGCGCCAGAACCAGGAAGCACATGGAAGAGCCCTTACTCCATTCTACCATCACATCATTATCTAGGCTGTCTGTCATAACACTGGGGATTGTGGTGCCTCCCACTCATGAATAAGATGGACAGCTTGGATAAATCTTGACTCATTGGACACTCAAAGTCATTTGCTATCAGCTTTATTTGGCCCCTCATTGCTTAAGTTACAGGCATGTAGAAGGGACAATGAAGGATAAGGCAATGCTCTCTAATGGCGTTTAGGAAAATAATATTTACGTTTATGAGGTTACTTGGCCTGATGGGTTCTTCTTTTTAAGGCAAATGGATCGGACTTGAAAAAGCCACTAGCAAATCTTAAGACAACATGTACATTTATTGGGCACCATGATCATGTTAAATTGTGGTCTAGATCCTTCTTCTATTTAACCAAATTCCGCTACAAACACTCTGGTTTTGAACCTGGAGTAAACCATGACCACTGGTAATACAACTTAAGGTTTACACTGTACTCCTCCAGTATTGTCCCAATGCTCATATTGAACGTGACCAATGCATCTGACTGGTTGACTATATCACCATTCCCACCTAAGACCTGAAGCTGTTTATGGCAGGAAATTCATCCCAAAAGGCCAGACCCGGGCGATTCTTGGACATCATCCAAAAGGGTTCGACAGAAGTGTACTTTTATTTCATTTCTGTTGTAGTGCGTTTTTTGTTAATAATACTTTGTAGCCTTCTCTTCCTATTAAAGCATAAACCAGTGGCTGCTCAGTAATCTCTTCTCCCTCCCAGAATTGTATAGCAATGGCTAAGATGGATTGTTCCTAATGTTTTTGCTAAAGTAAACCCAACCACCAAGTCCCTGTCATTGGGATAGTGGTATTCGGTATCTGATGCCTTCCTAGCACTGATCTTTGACCTGGACCCTAGTGCCGTTTTTATCTATTGGCACTCGCGGCATACACCTTTGTTGCAGTCTGAAGTATAACTAGTTTTTAAGATTTCAAGCATGGAAAAGACAGAACCTTTTCATTGATCTGAAAAGAGCAAAGTCCCCACACTACCCAAATGTCAATGTAGAAAGAAGGCTGGAGAAGACATGAAAGAATATGAATCCTTCTCAGAAACCTTCAACGAGTGGAACTCAGAAAAAAGCCCAAAAACGAGAGAACCGGTTCACACCCTAAAAGCTGCCTTTTAGCCCTATCTAAAGTTCTTGAGTGACTTCTTATCCTGGATAGGTGGTCAACCACTCCCCTGTAGTCACCAGATGTTCTGCTCCTATTTGCCTGTGTGCGTCTTGGTGTTTGGCAATAATGAACTGCAATTTACCCCAAGGAGTTTCTTATTTATACTGGTGAGTTTTTTGATCGGATTTTTTAATCAGTTTATTTTTTCATTGGGTTTCATGAGCAGCGAAAGAAAGCACAACTTTCCAGGTACCAAAATCTATTCTATGCTTTTGCATGTGTGAAAGATGACATGGATATAATGTTTCCAACATTGTCTATAGGTTCACACAAACAATTTAAACTGCAGTGTGAACCTGTACATACCTTTTTCCCACGCTAGTTCACTTCACTACAACGGCAAGATTGACAGCATTGAATGGCCATCTCTCCCTGTACAGGGGGCGAGGCGTATTTCCCCTTTGTTTACCCCATAGCAGCTCAAATTTTTATGTCTGAGGTATCTGAGAATTTCCTGTGCAAAAACATTGCCAGAACAAAAGGCAAAATTGAGCAACGTTAACATAGTGCGACTGGTGCCAATCTATTCCATCGAACACACACAGCAGGCATTTTACCACTGCAACATACCTGGACTATAAATCCTACGATGGAACCCCAGTCTAACCATAGACACCGGCGCAAATCTTGCCAATATAAATCTCCCCCAAAAAGTGGAATTGAATCGGCCAAATACAGCCTCAAGAATGACGAAAAAAGAGCATACATTCTGTGAAGGGGCCTAACCTGGCCAAGATGGTCTACGTTTAATACATAGTTACTATGTATACATACAAAACAAATGTAATACAAAATCTGATTTGTCCGCTTATATAGAACCTAGGTTTCTGCATTACCTGAGGTTGCATGTATTCACACGTTAAAGATTATTTTGCACACATTTTACAGCAAATGCCGTTAAACTAAACTATAGAATATGCCTTGAAGATCTATATATATATATATCTATAATATATATCTCAAATTCATGATATAAGATTGTATATCTATCCTTCAATATGTAGGTTCCGTTGGTGCCGCGGATCCCATCTCTTAGTATCCTGCTAAACATATATCTACATCTACAGCGTAACTACATGAGTGTTGGGCGTTTCTGTTTATGCTCGCTAAGGTAAGTCTCATTTATTATCTGTTTAGTATATATAATGTCACCTAGCCTATATTTTTCACCATTTACAATACTGTGTGGGGTGGTGCTGATTAGGTAAATAGTTATGTATAAGTACCTAAAGGCTGTAATGTCATTTCTCTTTCCCCGTAGCTGTCAGCACTCAGTTTCTTTCCATGTTTATGGCACTGAACCTTTGCTGCAACCACAGAGCACGATAGGATGTAGCAATCTGGATTTCATTTTATAACAACCTTGAAATACCAGCACCGCAATAATTATTTCTACGTCAGTCCCCGGTTACCATACAAGATAGGGTCTGGATGTTTGTTCTTAAGTTGAATGTGTATGTAAGTCCGGAACTGTATATTTTATCATTGTAATCCCAGCCAGCACTTTTTTGGTCTCTGTACAATTGGATTTTAAAAATGTGGGTTGTCATCAGAACCAGGACTAACAGTAAGCTTCATACAGACACATTTGATAACTGTTACGCTGTTTTTTTGTAGCCTACCGACTAAAGTACAATAATTACCACTTTTTTTTATGTTTATTTTTGTTATTTCAGTGGTCCGTTTGTAACTAGGGTCGTATGTAAGTCGAGTGTTCTCGATATTACAGGGGACCGCCTGTATATATATCTATATGTAAAGGAAGAAGCCAAAAGGATTAAAGAACCTTCAACAAACGTCTCGTATCTCCTAAAATTATCACGATACTTGATACCAATTACTATACTTATATTCTGAGCATGTATCCATTGCTTTTTGTCTATGTATCTAGATCTATCACCTACTATTGTCTATCCATCAATCAATCTTCTGTCTTTCTTCTACTGTTCTAAAATTTCTCATATCCATTTATTTCTATCACGTAATGCCAGCTATCTACAATAATCATCATTATATTAATGCAATTATAAATCTATATCATCATTCAATTTATCATGCAATCTGTCTCTCCTTTATCTCCTATAAATTCTCTTACGGTCCCTATTAAGCGAATTGCCTTTCCATACTAACAGTGTGTAAAGTTGTGTTTATTATTGTGGCAGGACTAAGGGAGATCTTTAGACTATGACTGTTCGTAAAATAGTTTTATTCTGGGGCCCGATGTAAGTGTCTCCCAGGCATGGTAAACACTAAATGTAGGCTATCCAATCTTTGCAGCTTACCATTTATCACTGTTTTTGCCGTTTCTCCTGTGTGCATATTATGACAGGTGCTTGTGTCAGGAATAACTATGCAAGCCTTTTTGTCTTTAGTGTTATAGTTGTTTATTCACCAGTCCATGAAGAAAATCTTATCTTTCGGACACTCAATCTCAGGAAATGTGACTGGGACTGTTTTTTTGTCCATTCTTAGTTGTACCTGCCTAATGGAATGTCAGGGTCCCCTCATAAGCAAGCCTAGCCTCTATCATTTATCATAGAACCACGGTTGTAAGTGCTCAGTGTTTAGTGGGTCACTCCCGGGGCGGATCTCCGGGTCACAGGACATGTGCCCCCGCTGCCCGGCATCCTCCCCTCTCTCATCACAGTCTGTTGTCCTCAAGACCCAAGTGTGTATGAAATCTTTGGCGTTCCTTTCCCCTCAGTCCGAGTCTCCGGGATAAATTAGATAGAACTCCCGGAGCTTAAGGACCCTGTGGTGATTTCATGGCACAAGCTCCAGGAGTGAGGTGAGGGGGGTAGACATGATTGGGACTAAGGAGGGAGAACATGGGGTTCTGTGTTGGCACATTCCATACTGGGAGTTGTGCTGTGTGTGCACATTACTTACTGGGGGGCTGTCTTGGCACCGTTATTCTGGGGGGGGGGGTACTGTGTGGCACATTACGTACGTGTGTGCTGTGGGGGACATTACTGGGGTAACTGTGTGGGGCACATTTCTTGGGTCACATTCACCACATGACATTAATGACATCGCCTTAGTTGATCTCATGTTTTTCGAGTGTAAACGTGTGATGGGTAACAAGCACTGTTGGTTTACATGCAAGACAACCCGTTGGTGACCGCAGCCCTACAGTCTTTGGGGGAATTGTTAGGGGCGGCAGCAAGATTAATGCTGTCAAGGACCTAAAAGTGTCATGAGATTACGGAATTGGTTCAAGCAGAGATTGGAAAACAGTGTGAATGCAATGTGTGTATCACGACCCATCGTCAAACAACCTTTTCCTTCATTCGGCTATCAATTCCAGGCAGGGGCAATTAGTGATGATTTGTGATAAAGTGTGGCCAAGAAAACCATACAGGCAAACTGTGGCAGAGACAGGAAGTCTTTCAAAGCAAAGGCCTGTGCACTTCCTACTCATGGTACTCTGTAACCTTCAGGAGAAAATGTGTTATAATTTTTTTTTTTGCTTAGTAATTGCTGTTCTTAAGGCTCTGTAGTGCACACCAACCCATATGTTACCGTGTCTGGAATATACAGATGGTAGGGAAAGAAGGGTGGAATTGCGTCTTCGCCCCCTCCCCTATCCGACAAGGGAGTGCGCTAAGTATCCAGTGAAGGAATACTTTTTTTTATTATTTTTTTTTTTGCAGGTTGACACGGTTTGTGATCACAGTACTGTGCTGTGACAAAATGCCACTTCTATGGGGTAGGCCTAGTATTATGTTAGCAAGGGCCATTGTACATATGGCTTTTGGTAATTTTGTAAAAAACACTGTTTTCTTGTGGGATGGTTGTATCCTTCAAACGTTGATCAGAGTTAAATACCATTATTTTGGAACTAAAATCAGGTGCGTGTTTCTCTATATTGATGTTTTGTAGTTCAGGGGTTAATACAGACCACAATATACTCTGATGAAGCTGGCATTTCTAAGCTCCAGTACCTCTCTACCCGCATATAACTGAGTATATAGCGCGTTGACCACACTTATATGGCGACATCTACCACCAGAATGAAGGACTGTAGCAAATGAGATGAGGGTTCTTCACGGGTCCTAGGTCCCGTTAATCGGAGCCCTCCGTTCCCTTCCGTCTTTCCTCTTCGTGCGCCGCCTGTCCCTTTCGGCCCCACTTATACATCCATGTTTGAGGGCCCACACCCGGTCTGGATTATTTGTGGCACTCGTTGCACCAGCACCAGTACAGACAGAGACTCAGAAATGAATAGTCTCGGTCAAAAGTTTCTGTAAGACACTTGGATTGGGATATACCGCCTTTATTGATTACTTAGTGGAGGGTATCCCGGGCCGGATGCCAAGAAAAAAAAATAGTCTATTCTGCTTTTTCTTGTGACACAGTCAGACGATCTGCAGTGAAAAAACAAAAAAAAAGGAGACTAAAAAATCAAAGGGCAATAGAAAAGAGCTTAAAACAGCAAAACGTGCCTATTTTAGGTTTGTGTAGTGACGCGGGTGCCAGATTCTCCGGATTTATAGGTGCCCATTCTTCATGGATCTGGTGCCCCCTGCACGCGCAGACAGGGGCACCAACTACACTCATGGCCATTAGTAGGAACACCTGTCCAACTGTCAGAACACTTAATTTCTAATCAGCCAGTAAATGGCGGCAACCAGTGCATTTAGGCCATGTAGAACATGGTTCCAAAGCAATCTCATGAAGTTCAAACCGCTGCATCAGTATGGGGGAAAAAGAAAGGTGATTTGAGCCTTTGAACGAGGCGCCTGGTTGTTGGTGCAAGAAGGTGGTCAAGACGTAATTTCCAGAAACTGTGATTGTCTTACTGACGATTTTTCTCACGCATCAACATTCTCTAGGGTTTTATCAGAGAATGGTACCGAAAAAGGGAAAAAAAACACCCAGTGAGACAGCAGTTCTGTGGCGGAACTGCTGTTGCTGCCAGAGAGGTAGAGGCAGAATGGGGCAGCACCCAGAATGGATTCGAGCTGATAGCAAGGGCACACGGTGACTCCAATCGCCACCCGTTACAGACCAAGTAGGCAGAACAGAAGAGCATACTGTGAACACAACAGTACTAGTTGAACTTGAGGCAGAGGGCCTGAACAGCAGACAGAAGACAACACCGGGTGCCACTCCTTTCAGCTAAGAACAAGAACAGGACCCCCCCACCCCGTGGATAACTGAGGCTTACAATTGACACAGCTCATCGAAATTGGACAGTAGAAGATGGGAAAAATGTTGCCGGAGTTGGATTGAGTCTCGAATTTCTGATGCGACATCGGCATGGTAGGGTCAGAATTTGGCGTCAACAACATGAAAAGAATTGGATCATCCTGACCTTGTATCAACGGGTCAGCTGGTGGGTGGTGGTCGCTTGTCATGGAGCCAGATGTGGGGAAGTATTTATATTGGCATCTCTAGCCCCCCTGGATACAATTGAGATCGTCTGCAATGCCAAGTCTACCTGAGTATGTTGACTGACCATGTCCCAATCCTTTATGACTACAATGTACCCAACATCGATGGAACTTTAGCAGGATAAGGCCATGGTCATAGAAGCGTGTGTACGGCATATCAATCGACTGAGGTTCTTGACCTGACAATGAATTGTTAACTGTACTCAAATGGCCCCACAGTCACCAGATCTCATATCCAAGTAGAGATCTTTGGATGTGGTTTGGATGTGGAAGGGAGATTCGCATCAAGGATGTGCCAGCCGACAAATCTGCCGGCAACTGTGTGATGCCTAAAAAAAAGTTGTCAAGACAAAATACATTCACAACAACACATCAATATCTTAAACTAGAACCAAACAAAATCACGTCAATGAGGTCAGAAGAACAGTACCTGACAATGTGATTCAGAAAAGTTACACTGCAGTATCCGAGTAGTGCTTAATGCATTGAAACCCTTCTTATGATGAAGAACAATGTAGGTGTGAGGGTGCTTGAAAGTAAAAGGCATTTTACCTGGCGACATTTTTTTTAATCACACTATACTGACCGCTCACAATATATCAACTACCTACGCAGAGGCACTATTAAAAGGCAGCAAGAGTCCAGATATTATGGAAGAATTTTTTTCTTAACTTGATCCAGTATGTTTGAATAGTACTTCATCTTGGTTAAAAACATTTTGGCACCATCAAGGTCATCTAAAAGAAAGAAAACATTTAAAATAGTTAAAAGAAGTCTAAAACAGTTTGGGTATTTCAGCAAAGGGAAGTATTGTGCTTGTTCTTAATTGACATCATCACAAACCATCTCTCCTCTTAAGAGACAGAAACCAGATAGCGTGTGACCTAAAACAA